>CM075868.1:18050357-18640357 GCA_038021265.1 Cyprinella venusta
TGACAGAGGGCCACGAGACTTCGACCAGCGTGCAAAAATGGAGGCTCTAGACCCTTCCAGAGCCGAGATATCGAAGGTCAAAATTTGGACCTGAAAAAAAAAAACATAAGGGGTAACACTGTCATTTTTTTTTTGGCCGAAATTTTGACCCCCTCCGATCTTCTTGAAACTCTGGATTCTGACAGAGGGCCACGAGACTTCGACCAGCGCGCAAAAATGGAGGCTCTAGACCCTTCCAGAGCCGAGATATCGAAGGTCAAAATTTGGACCTAAAAAAAAAACATAAGGGGTAACACTGTCATTTTTTTTTTGGCCGAAATTTTGACACCCTCCGATTTTCTTGAAACTCTGGATTCTGACAGAGGGCCACGAGACTTCGACCAGCGCGCAAAAATGGAGGCTCTAGACCCTTCCAGAGCCGAGATATCGAAGGTCAAAATTTGGACCTGAAAAAAAACATAAGGGGTAACACTCATTTTTTTTTTGGCCGAAATTTTGACCCCCTCCGATTTTCTTGAAACTCTGGATTCTGACAGAGGGCCACGAGACTTCGACCAGCGCGCAAAAATGGAGGCTCTAGACCCTTCCAGAGCCGAGATATAGAAGGTCAAAATTTGGACCTGAAAAAAAACATAAGGGGTAACACTGTCATTTTTTTTTTTTTGGCCGAAATTTTGACCCCCTCCGATTTTCTTGAAACTCTGGATTCTGACAGAGGGCCACGAGACTTCGACCAGCGCGCAAAAATGGAGGCTCT
This sequence comes from Cyprinella venusta, assembly GCA_038021265.1. Lineage (NCBI taxonomy): Eukaryota > Metazoa > Chordata > Actinopteri > Cypriniformes > Leuciscidae > Cyprinella > Cyprinella venusta. The sequence goes on from CM075868.1 coordinate 18,051,115, forward strand.
AGACCCTTCCAGAGCCTAGATATCGAAGGTCAAAATTTGGACCTGAAAAAAAAAACATAAGGGGTAACACTGTCATTTTTTTTTTGGCCGAAATTTTGACCCCCTCCGATCTTCTTGAAACTCTGGATTCTGACAGAGGGCCACGAGACTTCGACCAGCGCGCAAAAATGGAGGCTCTAGACCCTTCCAGAGCCGAGATATCGAAGGTCAAAATTTGGACCTGAAAAAAAAAACATAAGGGGTAACACTGTCATTTTTTTTTTTGGCCGAAATTTTGACCCCCTCCGATTTTCTTGAAACTCTGGATTCTGACAGAGGGCCACGAGACTTCGACCAGCGCGCAAAAATGGAGGCTCTAGACCCTTCCAGAGCCGAGATATCAAAGGTCAAAATTTTGACCTGAAAAAAAAAACATAAGGGGTAACACTGTCATTTTTTTTTTGGCCGAAATTTTGACCCCCTCCGATTTTCTTGAAACTCTGGATTCTGACAGAGGGCCACGAGACTTCGACCAGCGCGCAAAAATGGAGGCTCTAGACCCTTCCAGAGCCGAGATATCGAAGGTCAAAATTTGGACCTGAAAAAAAAACATAAGGGGTAACACTGTCATTTTTTTTTTTTTGCCGAAATTTTGACCCCCTCCGATCTTCTTGAAACTCTGGATTCTGACAGAGGGCCACGGGACTTCGACCAGCGCGCAAAAATTGAGGCTCTAGACCCTTCCAGAGCCGAGATATCGAAGGTCAAAATTTGGACCTGAAAAAGAAAACATAAGGGGTAACACTGTCATTTTTTTTTTTGGGCCGAAATTTTGACCCCCTCCGATTTTCTTGAAACGCTGGATTCTGACAGAGGGCCACGAGACTTCGACCAGCGCACAAAAATTGAGACTCTAGACCCTTCCAGAGCCGAGATATCGAAGGTCAAAATTTGGACCTGAAAAAAAAACATAAGGGGTAAAACTGTCATTTTTTTTTTTGGCCGAAATTTTGACACCCTCCGATTTTCTTGAAACTCTAGATTCTGACAGAGGGCCACGAGACTTCGACCAGCGCGCAAAAATGGAGGCTCTAGACCCTTCCAGAGCCGAGATATCGAAGGTCAAAATTTGGACCTGAAAAAAAAAACATAAGGGGTAACACTGTCAATTTTTTTTTTGGCCGAAATTTTGACCCCCTCCGATTTTCTTGCAACTCTGGATTCTGACAGAGGGCCACGAGACTTCGACCAGCGCGCAAAAATGGAGGCTCTAGACCCTTCCAGAGCCGAGATATCGAAGGTCAAAATTTGGACCTGAAAAAAAAACATAAGGGGTAACACTGTCATTTTTTTTTGGCCGAAATTTTGACCCCCTCCGATCTTCTTGAAACTCTGGATTCTGACAGAGGGCCATGAGACTTCGACCAACGCGCAAAAATGGAGTCTCTAGACTCTTCCAGAGCCGAGTTATCGAAGGTCAAAATTTGGACCTGAAAAAAAAAACATAAGGGATAACACTGTCATTTTTTTTTTGGCCGAAATTTTGACCCCCTCCGATTTTCTTGAAACTCTGGATTCTGACAGAGGGCCACGAGACTTCGACCAGCGTGCAAAAATGGAGGCTCTAGACCCTTCCAGAGCCGAGATATCGAAGGTCAAAATTTGGACCTGAAAAAAAAACATAAGGGGTAACACTGTCATTTTTTTTTGGCCGAAATTTTGACCCCCTCCGATTTTCTTGAAACTCTGGATTCTGACAGAGGGCCACGAGACTTCGACCAGCGTGCAAAAATGGAGGCTCTAGACCTTTCCAGAGCCGAGATATCGAAGGTCAAAATTTGGACCTGAAAAAAAAAACATAAGGGGTAACACTATCATTTTTTTTTTTTGGCCGAAATTTTGACCCCCTCCGATTTTCCTGAAACTCTGGATTCTGACAGAGGGCCATGAGACTTCGACCAGCGTGCAAAAATGGAGGCTCTAGACCCTTCCAGAGCCGAGATATCGAAGGTCAAAATTTGGACCTGAAAAAAAAAAAACATAAGGGGTAACACTGTCATTTTTTTTTTGGCCGAAATTTTGACCCCCTCCGATCTTCTTGAAACTCTGGATTCTGACAGAGGGCCACGAGACTTCGACCAGCGCGCAAAAATGGAGGCTCTAGACCCTTCCAGAGCCGAGATATCGAAGGTCAAAATTTGGACCTGAAAAAAAAACATAAGGGGTAACACTGTCATTTTTTTTTTTTGGCCGAAATTTTGACACCCTCCGATTTTCTTGAAACTCTGGATTCTGACAGAGGGCCACGAGACTTCGACCAGCGCGCAAAAATGGAGGCTCTAGACCCTTCCAGAGCCGAGATATAGAAGGTCAAAATTTGGACCTGAAAAAAAACATAAGGGGTAACACTGTCATTTTTTTTTTTTGGCCGAAATTTTGACCCCCTCCGATTTTCTTGAAACTCTGGATTCTGACAGAGGGCCACGAGACTTCGACCAGCGCGCAAAAATGGAGGCTCTAGACCCTTCCAGAGCCTAGATATCGAAGGTCAAAATTTGGACCTGAAAAAAAAAACATAAGGGGTAACACTGTCATTTTTTTTTTGGCCGAAATTTTGACCCCCTCCGATCTTCTTGAAACTCTGGATTCTGACAGAGGGCCACGAGACTTCGACCAGCGCGCAAAAATGGAGGCTCTAGACCCTTCCAGAGCCGAGATATCGAAGGTCAAAATTTGGACCTGAAAAAAAAAAACATAAGGGGTAACACTGTCATTTTTTTTTTTGGCCGAAATTTTGACCCCCTCCGATTTTCTTGAAACTCTGGATTCTGACAGAGGGCCACGAGACTTCGACCAGCGCGCAAAAATGGAGGCTCTAGACCCTTCCAGAGCCGAGATATCAAAGGTCAAAATTTGGACCTGAAAAAAAAAACATAAGGGGTAACACTGTCATTTTTTTTTTGGCCGAAATTTTGACCCCCTCCGATTTTCTTGAAACTCTGGATTCTGACAGAGGGCCACGAGACTTCGACCAGCGCGCAAAAATGGAGGCTCTAGACCCTTCCAGAGCCGAGATATCGAAGGTCAAAATTTGGACCTGAAAAAAAAACATAAGGGGTAACACTGTCATTTTTTTTTTTGGCCGAAATTTTGACCCCCTCCGATCTTCTTGAAACTCTGGATTCTGACAGAGGGCCACGAGACTTCGACCAGCGCGCAAAAATTGAGGCTCTAGACCCTTCCAGAGCCGAGATATCGAAGGTCAAAATTTGGACCTGAAAAAGAAAACATAAGGGGTAACACTGTCATTTTTTTTTTGGGCCGAAATTTTGACCCCCTCCGATTTTCTTGAAACGCTGGATTCTGACAGAGGGCCACGAGACTTCGACCAGCGCACAAAAATGGAGACTCTAGACCCTTCCAGAGCCGAGATATCGAAGGTCAAAATTTGGACCTGAAAAAAAAACATAAGGGGTAAAACTGTCATTTTTTTTTTTTGGCCGAAATTTTGACACCCTCCGATTTTCTTGAAACTCTAGATTCTGACAGAGGGCCACGAGACTTCGACCAGCGCGCAAAAATGGAGGCTCTAGACCCTTCCAGAGCCGAGATATCGAAGGTCAAAATTTGGACCTGAAAAAAAAAACATAAGGGGTAACACTGTTAATTTTTTTTTTGGCCGAAATTTTGACCCCCTCCGATTTTCTTGAAACTCTGGATTCTGACAGAGGGCCACGAGACTTCGACCAGCGCGCAAAAATGGAGGCTCTAGACCCTTCCAGAGCCGAGATATCGAAGGTCAAAATTTGGACCTGAAAAAAAAAACATAAGGGGTAACACTGTCATTTTTTTTTTGGCCGAAATTTTGACCCCCTCCGATTTTCTTGAAACTCTGGATTCTGACAGAGGGCCACGAGACTTCGACCAGCGCGCAAAAATGGAGGCTCTAGACCCTTCCAGAGCCGAGATATCGAAGGTCAAAATTTGGACCTGAAAAAAAAAACATAAGGGGTAACACTGTCATTTTTTTTTTCGGCCGAAATTTTGACCCCCTCCGATCTTCTTGAAACTCTGGATTCTGACAGAGGGCCACGAGACTTCGACCAGCGCGCAAAAATGGAGGCTCTAGACCCTTCCAGAGCCGAGATATCGAAGGTCAACAATTTGGACCTGAAAAAAAACATAAGGGGTAACACTGTCATTTTTTTTTTGGCCGAAATTTTGACCCCCTCCGATTTTCTTGAAACTCTGGATTCTGACAGAGGGCCACGAGACTTCGACCAGCGCACAAAAATGGAGGCTCTAGACCCTTCCAGAGCCGAGATATCGAAGGTCAAAATTTGGACCTGAAAAAAAAACATAAGGGGTAACACTGTCAATTTTTTTTTTGGCCGAAATTTTGACCCCCTCCGATTTTCTTGCAACTCTGGATTCTGACAGAGGGCCACGAGACTTCGACCAGCGTGCAAAAATGGAGGCTCTAGACCCTTCCAGAGCCGAGATATCGAAGGTCAAAATTTGGACCTGAAAAAAAAACATAAGGGGTAACACTGTCATTTTTTTTTTGGCCGAAATTTTGACCCCCTCCGATCTTCTTGAAACTCTGGATTCTGACAGAGGGCCATGAGACTTCGACCAACGCGCAAAAATGGAGTCTCTAGACTCTTCCAGAGCCGAGTTATCGAAGGTCAAAATTTGGACCTGAAAAAAAAAACATAAGGGATAACACTGTCATTTTTTTTTTTGGCCGAAATTTTGACCCCCTCCGATTTTCTTGAAACTCTGGATTCTGACAGAGGGCCACGAGACTTCGACCAGCGTGCAAAAATGGAGGCTCTAGACCCTTCCAGAGCCGAGATATCGAAGGTCAAAATTTGGACCTGAAAAAAAAACATAAGGGGTAACACTGTCATTTTTTTTGGCCGAAATTTTGACCCCCTCCGATTTTCTTGAAACTCTGGATTCTGACAGAGGGCCACGAGACTTCGACCAGCGTGCAAAAATGGAGGCTCTAGACCTTTCCAGAGCCGAGATATCGAAGGTCAAAATTTGGACCTGAAAAAAAAAACATAAGGGGTAACACTATCATTTTTTTTTTTGGCTGAAATTTTGACCCCCTCCGATTTTCCTGAAACTCTGGATTCTGACAGAGGGCCATGAGACTTCGACCAGCGTGCAAAAATGGAGGCTCTAGACCCTTCCAGAGCCGAGATATCGAAGGTCAAAATTTGGACCTGAAAAAAAAAAACATAAGGGGTAACACTGTCATTTTTTTTTTGGCCGAAATTTTGACCCCCTCCGATCTTCTTGAAACTCTGGATTCTGACAGAGGGCCACGAGACTTCGACCAGCGCGCAAAAATGGAGGCTCTAGACCCTTCCAGAGCCGAGATATCGAAGGTCAAAATTTGGACCTAAAAAAAAAACATAAGGGGTAACACTGTCATTTTTTTTTTTTTGGCCGAAATTTTGACACCCTCCGATTTTCTTGAAACTCTGGATTCTGACAGAGGGCCACGAGACTTCGACCAGCGCGCAAAAATGGAGGCTCTAGACCCTTCCAGAGCCGAGATATAGAAGGTCAAAATTTGGACCTGAAAAAAAACATAAGGGGTAACACTGTCATTTTTTTTTTTTGGCCGAAATTTTGACCCCCTCCGATTTTCTTGAAACTCTGGATTCTGACAGAGGGCCACGAGACTTCGACCAGCGCGCAAAAATGGAGGCTCTAGACCCTTCCAGAGCCTAGATATCGAAGGTCAAAATTTGGACCTGAAAAAAAAAACATAAGGGGTAACACTGTCATTTTTTTTTTGGCCGAAATTTTGACCCCCTCCGATCTTCTTGAAACTCTGGATTCTGACAGAGGGCCACGAGACTTCGACCAGCGCGCAAAAATGGAGGCTCTAGACCCTTCCAGAGCCGAGATATCGAAGGTCAAAATTTGGACCTGAAAAAAAAAACATAAGGGGTAACACTGTCATTTTTTTTTTTGGCCGAAATTTTGACCCCCTCCGATTTTCTTGAAACTCTGGATTCTGACAGAGGGCCACGAGACTTCGACCAGCGCGCAAAAATGGAGGCTCTAGACCCTTCCAGAGCCGAGATATCAAAGGTCAAAATTTGGACCTGAAAAAAAAAACATAAGGGGTAACACTGTCATTTTTTTTTTGGCCGAAATTTTGACCCCCTCCGATTTTCTTGAAACTCTGGATTCTGACAGAGGGCCACGAGACTTCGACCAGCGCGCAAAAATGGAGGCTCTAGACCCTTCCAGAGCCGAGATATCGAAGGTCAAAATTTGGACCTGAAAAAAAAACATAAGGGGTAACACTGTCATTTTTTTTTTTTGGCCGAAATTTTGACCCCCTCCGATCTTCTTGAAACTCTGGATTCTGACAGAGGGCCACGAGACTTCGACCAGCGCGCAAAAATTGAGGCTCTAGACCCTTCCAGAGCCGAGATATCGAAGGTCAAAATTTGGACCTGAAAAAGAAAACATAAGGGGTAACACTGTCATTTTTTTTTTGGGCCGAAATTTTGACCCCCTCCGATTTTCTTGAAACGCTGGATTCTGACAGAGGGCCACGAGACTTCGACCAGCGCACAAAAATGGAGACTCTAGACCCTTCCAGAGCCGAGATATCGAAGGTCAAAATTTGGACCTGAAAAAAAAACATAAGGGGTAAAACTGTCATTTTTTTTTTTTGGCCGAAATTTTGACACCCTCCGATTTTCTTGAAACTCTAGATTCTGACAGAGGGCCACGAGACTTCGACCAGCGCGCAAAAATGGAGGCTCTAGACCCTTCCAGAGCCAAGATATCGAAGGTCAAAATTTGGACCTGAAAAAAAAAAACATAAGGGGTAACACTGTTAATTTTTTTTTTGGCCGAAATTTTGACCCCCTCCGATTTTCTTGAAACTCTGGATTCTGACAGAGGGCCACGAGACTTCGACCAGCTTGCAAAAATGGAGGCTCTAGACCCTTCCAGAGCCGAGATATCGAAGGTCAAAATTTGGACCTGAAAAAAAAAACATAAGGGGTAACACTGTCATTTTTTTTTTTGGCCGAAATTTTGACCCCCTCCGATTTTCTTGAAACTCTGGATTCTGACAGAGGGCCACGAGACTTCGACCAGCGCGCAAAAATGGAGGCTCTAGACCCTTCCAGAGCCGAGATATCGAAGGTCAAAATTTGGACCTGAAAAAAAAAACATAAGGGGTAACACTGTCATTTTTTTTTTCGGCCGAAATTTTGACCCCCTCCGATCTTCTTGAAACTCTGGATTCTGACAGAGGGCCACGAGACTTCGACCAGCGCGCAAAAATGGAGGCTCTAGACCCTTCCAGAGCCGAGATATCGAAGGTCAACAATTTGGACCTGAAAAAAAACATAAGGGGTAAAACTGTCATTTTTTTTTTGGCCGAAATTTTGACCCCCTCCGATTTTCTTGAAACTCTGGATTCTGACAGAGGGCCACGAGACTTCGACCAGCGCACAAAAATGGAGGCTCTAGACCCTTCCAGAGCCGAGATATCGAAGGTCAAAATTTGGACCTGAAAAAAAAAACATAAGGGGTAACACTGTCATTTTTTTTTTGGCCGAAATTTTGACCCCCTCCGATCTTCTTGAAACTCTGGATTCTGACAGAGGGCCACGAGACTTCGACCAGCGCGCAAAAATGGAGGCTCTAGACCCTTCCAGAGCCGAGATATCGAAGGTCAAAATTTGGACCTGAAAAAAAAACATAAGGGGTAACACTGTCATTTTTTTTTGGGCCGAAATTTTGACCCCCTCCGATTTTCTTGAAACTCTGGATTCTGACAGAGGGCCACGAGACTTCGACCAGCGCGCAAAAATGGAGGCTCTAGACCCTTCCAGAGCCGAGATATCAAAGGTCAAAATTTTGACCTGAAAAAAAAAACATAAGGGGTAACACTGTCATTTTTTTTTTGGCCGAAATTTTGACCCCCTCCGATTTTCTTGAAACTCTGGATTCTGACAGAGGGCCACGAGACTTCGACCAGCGCGCAAAAATGGAGGCTCTAGACCCTTCCAGAGCCGAGATATCGAAGGTCAAAATTTGGACCTGAAAAAAAAACATAAGGGGTAACACTGTCATTTTTTTTTTTTTGCCGAAATTTTGACCCCCTCCGATCTTCTTGAAACTCTGGATTCTGACAGAGGGCCACGAGACTTCGACCAGCGCGCAAAAATTGAGGCTCTAGACCCTTCCAGAGCCGAGATATCGAAGGTCAAAATTTGGACCTGAAAAAGAAAACATAAGGGGTAACACTGTCATTTTTTTTTTTGGGCCGAAATTTTGACCCCCTCCGATTTTCTTGAAACGCTGGATTCTGACAGAGGGCCACGAGACTTCGACCAGCGCACAAAAATTGAGACTCTAGACCCTTCCAGAGCCGAGATATCGAAGGTCAAAATTTGGACCTGAAAAAAAAACATAAGGGGTAAAACTGTCATTTTTTTTTTTGGCCGAAATTTTGACACCCTCCGATTTTCTTGAAACTCTAGATTCTGACAGAGGGCCACGAGACTTCGACCAGCGCGCAAAAATGGAGGCTCTAGACCCTTCCAGAGCCGAGATATCGAAGGTCAAAATTTGGACCTGAAAAAAAAACATAAGGGGTAACACTGTCAATTTTTTTTTTGGCCGAAATTTTGACCCCCTCCGATTTTCTTGCAACTCTGGATTCTGACAGAGGGCCACGAGACTTCGACCAGCGCGCAAAAATGGAGGCTCTAGACCCTTCCAGAGCCGAGATATCGAAGGTCAAAATTTGGACCTGAAAAAAAAACATAAGGGGTAACACTGTCATTTTTTTTTGGCCGAAATTTTGACCCCCTCCGATCTTCTTGAAACTCTGGATTCTGACAGAGGGCCATGAGACTTCGACCAACGCGCAAAAATGGAGTCTCTAGACTCTTCCAGAGCCGAGTTATCGAAGGTCAAAATTTGGACCTGAAAAAAAAAACATAAGGGATAACACTGTCATTTTTTTTTTGGCCGAAATTTTGACCCCCTCCGATTTTCTTGAAACTCTGGATTCTGACAGAGGGCCACGAGACTTCGACCAGCGTGCAAAAATGGAGGCTCTAGACCCTTCCAGAGCCGAGATATCGAAGGTCAAAATTTGGACCTGAAAAAAAAACATAAGGGGTAACACTGTCATTTTTTTTGGCCGAAATTTTGACCCCCTCCGATTTTCTTGAAACTCTGGATTCTGACAGAGGGCCACGAGACTTCGACCAGCGTGCAAAAATGGAGGCTCTAGACCTTTCCAGAGCCGAGATATCGAAGGTCAAAATTTGGACCTGAAAAAAAAAACATAAGGGGTAACACTATCATTTTTTTTTTTTGGCCGAAATTTTGACCCCCTCCGATTTTCCTGAAACTCTGGATTCTGACAGAGGGCCATGAGACTTCGACCAGCGTGCAAAAATGGAGGCTCTAGACCCTTCCAGAGCCGAGATATCGAAGGTCAAAATTTGGACCTGAAAAAAAAAAACATAAGGGGTAACACTGTCATTTTTTTTTTGGCCGAAATTTTGACCCCCTCCGATCTTCTTGAAACTCTGGATTCTGACAGAGGGCCACGAGACTTCGACCAGCGCGCAAAAATGGAGGCTCTAGACCCTTCCAGAGCCGAGATATCGAAGGTCAAAATTTGGACCTGAAAAAAAAAAACATAAGGGGTAACACTGTCATTTTTTTTTTTGGCCGAAATTTTGACCCCCTCCGATTTTCTTGAAACTCTGGATTCTGACAGAGGGCCACGAGACTTCGACCAGCGCGCAAAAATGGAGGCTCTAGACCCTTCCAGAGCCGAGATATCAAAGGTCAAAATTTGGACCTGAAAAAAAAAACATAAGGGGTAACACTGTCATTTTTTTTTTGGCCGAAATTTTGACCCCCTCCGATTTTCTTGAAACTCTGGATTCTGACAGAGGGCCACGAGACTTCGACCAGCGCGCAAAAATGGAGGCTCTAGACCCTTCCAGAGCCGAGATATCGAAGGTCAAAATTTGGACCTGAAAAAAAAACATAAGGGGTAACACTGTCATTTTTTTTTTTGGCCGAAATTTTGACCCCCTCCGATCTTCTTGAAACTCTGGATTCTGACAGAGGGCCACGAGACTTCGACCAGCGCGCAAAAATTGAGGCTCTAGACCCTTCCAGAGCCGAGATATCGAAGGTCAAAATTTGGACCTGAAAAAGAAAACATAAGGGGTAACACTGTCATTTTTTTTTTGGGCCGAAATTTTGACCCCCTCCGATTTTCTTGAAACGCTGGATTCTGACAGAGGGCCACGAGACTTCGACCAGCGCACAAAAATGGAGACTCTAGACCCTTCCAGAGCCGAGATATCGAAGGTCAAAATTTGGACCTGAAAAAAAAACATAAGGGGTAAAACTGTCATTTTTTTTTTTTGGCCGAAATTTTGACACCCTCCGATTTTCTTGAAACTCTAGATTCTGACAGAGGGCCACGAGACTTCGACCAGCGCGCAAAAATGGAGGCTCTAGACCCTTCCAGAGCCGAGATATCGAAGGTCAAAATTTGGACCTGAAAAAAAAAAACATAAGGGGTAACACTGTTAATTTTTTTTTTGGCCGAAATTTTGACCCCCTCCGATTTTCTTGAAACTCTGGATTCTGACAGAGGGCCACGAGACTTCGACCAGCGCGCAAAAATGGAGGCTCTAGACCCTTCCAGAGCCGAGATATCGAAGGTCAAAATTTGGACCTGAAAAAAAAAACATAAGGGGTAACACTGTCATTTTTTTTTTGGCCGAAATTTTGACCCCCTCCGATTTTCTTGAAACTCTGGATTCTGACAGAGGGCCACGAGACTTCGACCAGCGCGCAAAAATGGAGGCTCTAGACCCTTCCAGAGCCGAGATATCGAAGGTCAAAATTTGGACCTGAAAAAAAAAACATAAGGGGTAACACTGTCATTTTTTTTTTCGGCCGAAATTTTGACCCCCTCCGATCTTCTTGAAACTCTGGATTCTGACAGAGGGCCACGAGACTTCGACCAGCGCGCAAAAATGGAGGCTCTAGACCCTTCCAGAGCCGAGATATCGAAGGTCAACAATTTGGACCTGAAAAAAAACATAAGGGGTAACACTGTCATTTTTTTTTTGGCCGAAATTTTGACCCCCTCCGATTTTCTTGAAACTCTGGATTCTGACAGAGGGCCACGAGACTTCGACCAGCGCACAAAAATGGAGGCTCTAGACCCTTCCAGAGCCGAGATATCGAAGGTCAAAATTTGGACCTGAAAAAAAAACATAAGGGGTAACACTGTCAATTTTTTTTTTGGCCGAAATTTTGACCCCCTCCGATTTTCTTGCAACTCTGGATTCTGACAGAGGGCCACGAGACTTCGACCAGCGTGCAAAAATGGAGGCTCTAGACCCTTCCAGAGCCGAGATATCGAAGGTCAAAATTTGGACCTGAAAAAAAAACATAAGGGGTAACACTGTCATTTTTTTTTGGCCGAAATTTTGACCCCCTCCGATCTTCTTGAAACTCTGGATTCTGACAGAGGGCCATGAGACTTCGACCAACGCGCAAAAATGGAGTCTCTAGACTCTTCCAGAGCCGAGTTATCGAAGGTCAAAATTTGGACCTGAAAAAAAAAACATAAGGGATAACACTGTCATTTTTTTTTTTGGCCGAAATTTTGACCCCCTCCGATTTTCTTGAAACTCTGGATTCTGACAGAGGGCCACGAGACTTCGACCAGCGTGCAAAAATGGAGGCTCTAGACCCTTCCAGAGCCGAGATATCGAAGGTCAAAATTTGGACCTGAAAAAAAAACATAAGGGGTAACACTGTCATTTTTTTTTGGCCGAAATTTTGACCCCCTCCGATTTTCTTGAAACTCTGGATTCTGACAGAGGGCCACGAGACTTCGACCAGCGTGCAAAAATGGAGGCTCTAGACCTTTCCAGAGCCGAGATATCGAAGGTCAAAATTTGGACCTGAAAAAAAAAACATAAGGGGTAACACTATCATTTTTTTTTTTGGCTGAAATTTTGACCCCCTCCGATTTTCCTGAAACTCTGGATTCTGACAGAGGGCCATGAGACTTCGACCAGCGTGCAAAAATGGAGGCTCTAGACCCTTCCAGAGCCGAGATATCGAAGGTCAAAATTTGGACCTGAAAAAAAAAAACATAAGGGGTAACACTGTCATTTTTTTTTTGGCCGAAATTTTGACCCCCTCCGATCTTCTTGAAACTCTGGATTCTGACAGAGGGCCACGAGACTTCGACCAGCGCGCAAAAATGGAGGCTCTAGACCCTTCCAGAGCCGAGATATCGAAGGTCAAAATTTGGACCTAAAAAAAAAACATAAGGGGTAACACTGTCATTTTTTTTTTTTGGCCGAAATTTTGACACCCTCCGATTTTCTTGAAACTCTGGATTCTGACAGAGGGCCACGAGACTTCGACCAGCGCGCAAAAATGGAGGCTCTAGACCCTTCCAGAGCCGAGATATAGAAGGTCAAAATTTGGACCTGAAAAAAAACATAAGGGGTAACACTGTCATTTTTTTTTTTTGGCCGAAATTTTGACCCCCTCCGATTTTCTTGAAACTCTGGATTCTGACAGAGGGCCACGAGACTTCGACCAGCGCGCAAAAATGGAGGCTCTAGACCCTTCCAGAGCCTAGATATCGAAGGTCAAAATTTGGACCTGAAAAAAAAAACATAAGGGGTAACACTGTCATTTTTTTTTTGGCCGAAATTTTGACCCCCTCCGATCTTCTTGAAACTCTGGATTCTGACAGAGGGCCACGAGACTTCGACCAGCGCGCAAAAATGGAGGCTCTAGACCCTTCCAGAGCCGAGATATCGAAGGTCAAAATTTGGACCTGAAAAAAAAAACATAAGGGGTAACACTGTCATTTTTTTTTTTGGCCGAAATTTTGACCCCCTCCGATTTTCTTGAAACTCTGGATTCTGACAGAGGGCCACGAGACTTCGACCAGCGCGCAAAAATGGAGGCTCTAGACCCTTCCAGAGCCGAGATATCAAAGGTCAAAATTTGGACCTGAAAAAAAAAACATAAGGGGTAACACTGTCATTTTTTTTTTGGCCGAAATTTTGACCCCCTCCGATTTTCTTGAAACTCTGGATTCTGACAGAGGGCCACGAGACTTCGACCAGCGCGCAAAAATGGAGGCTCTAGACCCTTCCAGAGCCGAGATATCGAAGGTCAAAATTTGGACCTGAAAAAAAAACATAAGGGGTAACACTGTCATTTTTTTTTTTGGCCGAAATTTTGACCCCCTCCGATCTTCTTGAAACTCTGGATTCTGACAGAGGGCCACGAGACTTCGACCAGCGCGCAAAAATTGAGGCTCTAGACCCTTCCAGAGCCGAGATATCGAAGGTCAAAATTTGGACCTGAAAAAGAAAACATAAGGGGTAACACTGTCATTTTTTTTTTGGGCCGAAATTTTGACCCCCTCCGATTTTCTTGAAACGCTGGATTCTGACAGAGGGCCACGAGACTTCGACCAGCGCACAAAAATGGAGACTCTAGACCCTTCCAGAGCCGAGATATCGAAGGTCAAAATTTGGACCTGAAAAAAAAACATAAGGGGTAACACTGTCATTTTTTTTTGGCCGAAATTTTGACCCCCTCCGATTTTCTTGAAACTCTGGATTCTGACAGAGGGCCACGAGACTTCGACCAGCGTGCAAAAATGGAGGCTCTAGACCTTTCCAGAGCCGAGATATCGAAGGTCAAAATTTGGACCTGAAAAAAAAAACATAAGGGGTAACACTATCATTTTTTTTTTTGGCTGAAATTTTGACCCCCTCCGATTTTCCTGAAACTCTGGATTCTGACAGAGGGCCATGAGACTTCGACCAGCGTGCAAAAATGGAGGCTCTAGACCCTTCCAGAGCCGAGATATCGAAGGTCAAAATTTGGACCTGAAAAAAAAAAACATAAGGGGTAACACTGTCATTTTTTTTTTGGCCGAAATTTTGACCCCCTCCGATCTTCTTGAAACTCTGGATTCTGACAGAGGGCCACGAGACTTCGACCAGCGCGCAAAAATGGAGGCTCTAGACCCTTCCAGAGCCGAGATATCGAAGGTCAAAATTTGGACCTAAAAAAAAAACATAAGGGGTAACACTGTCATTTTTTTTTTTTGGCCGAAATTTTGACACCCTCCGATTTTCTTGAAACTCTGGATTCTGACAGAGGGCCACGAGACTTCGACCAGCGCGCAAAAATGGAGGCTCTAGACCCTTCCAGAGCCGAGATATAGAAGGTCAAAATTTGGACCTGAAAAAAAACATAAGGGGTAACACTGTCATTTTTTTTTTTTGGCCGAAATTTTGACCCCCTCCGATTTTCTTGAAACTCTGGATTCTGACAGAGGGCCACGAGACTTCGACCAGCGCGCAAAAATGGAGGCTCTAGACCCTTCCAGAGCCTAGATATCGAAGGTCAAAATTTGGACCTGAAAAAAAAAACATAAGGGGTAACACTGTCATTTTTTTTTTGGCCGAAATTTTGACCCCCTCCGATCTTCTTGAAACTCTGGATTCTGACAGAGGGCCACGAGACTTCGACCAGCGCGCAAAAATGGAGGCTCTAGACCCTTCCAGAGCCGAGATATCGAAGGTCAAAATTTGGACCTGAAAAAAAAAACATAAGGGGTAACACTGTCATTTTTTTTTTTGGCCGAAATTTTGACCCCCTCCGATTTTCTTGAAACTCTGGATTCTGACAGAGGGCCACGAGACTTCGACCAGCGCGCAAAAATGGAGGCTCTAGACCCTTCCAGAGCCGAGATATCAAAGGTCAAAATTTGGACCTGAAAAAAAAAACATAAGGGGTAACACTGTCATTTTTTTTTTGGCCGAAATTTTGACCCCCTCCGATTTTCTTGAAACTCTGGATTCTGACAGAGGGCCACGAGACTTCGACCAGCGCGCAAAAATGGAGGCTCTAGACCCTTCCAGAGCCGAGATATCGAAGGTCAAAATTTGGACCTGAAAAAAAAACATAAGGGGTAACACTGTCATTTTTTTTTTTGGCCGAAATTTTGACCCCCTCCGATCTTCTTGAAACTCTGGATTCTGACAGAGGGCCACGAGACTTCGACCAGCGCGCAAAAATTGAGGCTCTAGACCCTTCCAGAGCCGAGATATCGAAGGTCAAAATTTGGACCTGAAAAAGAAAACATAAGGGGTAACACTGTCATTTTTTTTTTGGGCCGAAATTTTGACCCCCTCCGATTTTCTTGAAACGCTGGATTCTGACAGAGGGCCACGAGACTTCGACCAGCGCACAAAAATGGAGACTCTAGACCCTTCCAGAGCCGAGATATCGAAGGTCAAAATTTGGACCTGAAAAAAAAACATAAGGGGTAAAACTGTCATTTTTTTTTTTTGGCCGAAATTTTGACACCCTCCGATTTTCTTGAAACTCTAGATTCTGACAGAGGGCCACGAGACTTCGACCAGCGCGCAAAAATGGAGGCTCTAGACCCTTCCAGAGCCAAGATATCGAAGGTCAAAATTTGGACCTGAAAAAAAAAAAACATAAGGGGTAACACTGTTAATTTTTTTTTTGGCCGAAATTTTGACCCCCTCCGATTTTCTTGAAACTCTGGATTCTGACAGAGGGCCACGAGACTTCGACCAGCTTGCAAAAATGGAGGCTCTAGACCCTTCCAGAGCCGAGATATCGAAGGTCAAAATTTGGACCTGAAAAAAAAAACATAAGGGGTAACACTGTCATTTTTTTTTTGGCCGAAATTTTGACCCCCTCCGATTTTCTTGAAACTCTGGATTCTGACAGAGGGCCACGAGACTTCGACCAGCGCGCAAAAATGGAGGCTCTAGACCCTTCCAGAGCCGAGATATCGAAGGTCAAAATTTGGACCTGAAAAAAAAAACATAAGGGGTAACACTGTCATTTTTTTTTTCGGCCGAAATTTTGACCCCCTCCGATCTTCTTGAAACTCTGGATTCTGACAGAGGGCCACGAGACTTCGACCAGCGCGCAAAAATGGAGGCTCTAGACCCTTCCAGAGCCGAGATATCGAAGGTCAACAATTTGGACCTGAAAAAAAACATAAGGGGTAAAACTGTCATTTTTTTTTTGGCCGAAATTTTGACCCCCTCCGATTTTCTTGAAACTCTGGATTCTGACAGAGGGCCACGAGACTTCGACCAGCGCACAAAAATGGAGGCTCTAGACCCTTCCAGAGCCGAGATATCGAAGGTCAAAATTTGGACCTGAAAAAAAAAACATAAGGGGTAACACTGTCATTTTTTTTTTGGCCGAAATTTTGACCCCCTCCGATCTTCTTGAAACTCTGGATTCTGACAGAGGGCCACGAGACTTCGACCAGCGCGCAAAAATGGAGGCTCTAGACCCTTCCAGAGCCGAGATATCGAAGGTCAAAATTTGGACCTGAAAAAAAAACATAAGGGGTAACACTGTCATTTTTTTTTTGGGCCGAAATTTTGACCCCCTCCGATTTTCTTGAAACTCTGGATTCTGACAGAGGGCCACGAGACTTCGACCAGCGCACAAAAATGGAGACTCTAGACCCTTCCAGAGCCGAGATATCGAAGGTCAAAATTTGGACCTGAAAAAAAAAAAAAACATAAGGGGTAACACTGTCATTTTTTTTTTTGGCCGAAATTTTGACCCCCTCCGATTTTCTTGAAACTCTGGATTCTGACAGAGGGCCACGAGACTTCGACCAGCGCGCAAAAATGGAGGCTCTAGACCCTTCCAGAGCCGAGATATCGAAGGTCAAAATTTGGACCTGAAAAAAAACCATAAGGGGTAACACTGTCATTTTTTTTTTGGCCGAAATTTTGACCCCCTCCGATCTTCTTGAAACTCTGGATTCTGACAGAGGGCCACGAGACTTCGACCAGCGCGCAAAAATGGAGGCTCTAGACCCTTCCAGAGCCGAGATATCGAAGGTCAAAATTTGGACCTGAAAAAAAAAACATAAGGGGTAACACTGTCATTTTTTTTTGGCCGAAATTTTGACCCCCTCCGATTTTCTTGAAACTCTGGATTCTGACAGAGGGCCACGAGACTTCGACCAGCGCGCAAAAATGGAGGCTCTAGACCCTTCCAGAGCCGAGATATCGAAGGTCAAAATTTGGACCTGAAAAAAAAAAACATAAGGGGTAAGACTGTCATTTTTTTTTTCGGCCGAAATTTTGACCCCCTCCGATCTTCTTGAAACTCTGGATTCTGACAGAGGGCCACGAGACTTCGACCAGCGCGCAAAAATGGAGGCTCTAGACCCTTCCAGAGCCGAGATATCGAAGGTCAACAATTTGGACCTGAAAAAAAACATAAGGGGTAACACTGTCATTTTTTTTTGGCCGAAATTTTGACCCCCTCCGATTTTCTTGAAACTCTGGATTCTGACAGAGGGCCACGAGACTTCGACCAGCGCACAAAAATGGAGGCTCTAGACCCTTCCAGAGCCGAGATATCGAAGGTCAAAATTTGGACCTGAAAAAAAAAAACATAAGGGGTAACACTGTCATTTTTTTTTTGGCCGAAATTTTGACCCCCTCCGATCTTCTTGAAACTCTGGATTCTGACAGAGGGCCACGAGACTTCGACCAGCGCACAAAAATGGAGACTCTAGACCCTTCCAGAGCCGAGATATCGAAGGTCAAAATTTGGACCTGAAAAAAAAAAAACATAAGGGGTAACACTGTCATTTTTTTTTTTGGCCGAAATTTTGACCCCCTCCGATTTTCTTGAAACTCTGGATTCTGACAGAGGGCCACGAGACTTCGACCAGCGTGCAAAAATGGAGGCTCTAGACCCTTCCAGAGCCGAGATATCGAAGGTAAAAATTTGGACCTGAAAAAAAAAAACATAAGGGGTAACACTGTCATTTTTTTTTTGGCCGAAATTTTGACCCCCTCCGATCTTCTTGAAACTCTGGATTCTGACAGAGGGCCACGAGACTTCGACCAGCGCGCAAAAATGGAGGCTCTAGACCCTTCCAGAGCCGAGATATCGAAGGTCAAAATTTGGACCTGAAAAAAAACACATAAGGGGTAACACTGTCATTTTTTTTTTGGCCGAAATTTTGACCCCCTCCGATCTTCTTGAAACTCTGGATTCTGACAGAGGGCCACGAGACTTCGACCAGCGCACAAAAATGGAGACTCTAGACCCTTCCAGAGCCGAGATATCGAAGGTCAAAATTTGGACCTGAAAAAAAAAAAACATAAGGGGTAACACTGTCATTTTTTTTTTTGGCCGAAATTTTGACCCCCTCCGATTTTCTTGAAACTCTGGATTCTGACAGAGGGCCACGAGACTTCGACCAGCGTGCAAAAATGGAGGCTCTAGACCCTTCCAGAGCCGAGATATCGAAGGTAAAAATTTGGACCTGAAAAAAAAAACATAAGGGGTAACACTGTCATTTTTTTTTTGGCCGAAATTTTGACCCCCTCCGATCTTCTTGAAACTCTGGATTCTGACAGAGGGCCACGAGACTTCGACCAGCGCGCAAAAATGGAGGCTCTAGACCCTTCCAGAGCCGAGATATCGAAGGTCAAAATTTGGACCTGAAAAAAAACACATAAGGGGTAACACTGTCATTTTTTTTTTGGCCGAAATTTTGACCCCCTCCGATTTTCTTGAAACTCTGGATTCTGACAGAGGGCCACGAGACTTCGACCAGCGCGCAAAAATGGAGGCTCTAGACCCTTCCAGAGCCGAGATATCGAAGGTTAAAATTTGGACCTGAAAAAAAAAAACATAAGGGGTAACACTGTCATTTTTTTTTTGGCCGAAATTTTGACCCCCTCCGATCTTCTTGAAACTCTGGATTCTGACAGAGGGCCACGAGACTTCGACCAGCGCGCAAAAATGGAGGCTCTAGACCCTTCCAGAGCCGAGATATCGAAGGTCAAAATTTGGACCTGAAAAAAAACATAAGGGGTAACACTGTCATTTTTTTTTTTTGGCCGAAATTTTGACCCCCTCCGATTTTCTTGAAACTCTGGATTCTGACAGAGGGCCACGAGACTTCGACCAGCGCGCAAAAATGGAGGCTCTAGACCCTTCCAGAGCCTAGATATCGAAGGTCAAAATTTGGACCTGAAAAAAAAACATAAGGGGTAACACTGTCATTTTTTTTTTGGCCGAAATTTTGACCCCCTCCGATCTTCTTGAAACTCTGGATTCTGACAGAGGGCCACGAGACTTCGACCAGCGCGCAAAAATGGAGGCTCTAGACCCTTCCAGATCCGAGATATCGAAGGTCAAAATTTGGACCTGAAAAAAAAAACATAAGGGGTAACACTGTCATTTTTTTTTGGCCGAAATTTTGACCCCCTCCGATTTTCTTGAAACTCTGGATTCTGACAGAGGGCCACGAGATTTCGACCAGCGCGCAAAAATGGAGGCTCTAGACCCTTCCAGAGCCGAGATATCGAAGGTCAAAATTTGGACCTGAAAAAAAAACATAAGGGGTAACACTGTCATTTTTTTTTTTTGGCCGAAATTTTGACCCCCTCCGATCTTCTTGAAACTCTGGATTCTGACAGAGGGCCACGAGACTTCGACCAGCGCGCAAAAATTGAGGCTCTAGACCCTTCCAGAGCCGAGATATCGAAGGTCAAAATTTGGACCTGAAAAAGAAAACATAAGGGGTAACACTGTCATTTTTTTTTTGGGCCGAAATTTTGACCCCCTCCGATTTTCTTGAAACGCTGGATTCTGACAGAGGGCCACGAGACTTCGACCAGCGCACAAAAATGGAGACTCTAGACCCTTCCAGAGCCGAGATATCGAAGGTCAAAATTTGGACCTGAAAAAAAAACATAAGGGGTAAAACTGTCATTTTTTTTTTGGCCGAAATTTTGACACCCTCCGATTTTCTTGAAACTCTAGATTCTGACAGAGGGCCACGAGACTTCGACCAGCGCGCAAAAATGGAGGCTCTAGACCCTTCCAGAGCCAAGATATCGAAGGTCAAAATTTGGACCTGAAAAAAAAAAACATAAGGGGTAACACTGTTAATTTTTTTTTTGGCCGAAATTTTGACCCCCTCCGATTTTCTTGAAACTCTGGATTCTGACAGAGGGCCACGAGACTTCGACCAGCTTGCAAAAATGGAGGCTCTAGACCCTTCCAGAGCCGAGATATCGAAGGTCAAAATTTGGACCTGAAAAAAAAAACATAAGGGGTAACACTGTCATTTTTTTTTTTGGCCGAAATTTTGACCCCCTCCGATTTTCTTGAAACTCTGGATTCTGACAGAGGGCCACGAGACTTCGACCAGCGCGCAAAAATGGAGGCTCTAGACCCTTCCAGAGCCGAGATATCGAAGGTCAAAATTTGGACCTGAAAAAAAAAACATAAGGGGTAACACTGTCATTTTTTTTTTCGGCCGAAATTTTGACCCCCTCCGATCTTCTTGAAACTCTGGATTCTGACAGAGGGCCACGAGACTTCGACCAGCGCGCAAAAATGGAGGCTCTAGACCCTTCCAGAGCCGAGATATCGAAGGTCAACAATTTGGACCTGAAAAAAAACATAAGGGGTAAAACTGTCATTTTTTTTTTGGCCGAAATTTTGACCCCCTCCGATTTTCTTGAAACTCTGGATTCTGACAGAGGGCCACGAGACTTCGACCAGCGCACAAAAATGGAGGCTCTAGACCCTTCCAGAGCCGAGATATCGAAGGTCAAAATTTGGACCTGAAAAAAAAAACATAAGGGGTAACACTGTCATTTTTTTTTTGGCCGAAATTTTGACCCCCTCCGATCTTCTTGAAACTCTGGATTCTGACAGAGGGCCACGAGACTTCGACCAGCGCGCAAAAATGGAGGCTCTAGACCCTTCCAGAGCCGAGATATCGAAGGTCAAAATTTGGACCTGAAAAAAAAACATAAGGGGTAACACTGTCATTTTTTTTTTTGGGCCGAAATTTTGACCCCCTCCGATTTTCTTGAAACTCTGGATTCTGACAGAGGGCCACGAGACTTCGACCAGCGCACAAAAATGGAGACTCTAGACCCTTCCAGAGCCGAGATATCGAAGGTCAAAATTTGGACCTGAAAAAAAAAAAAAACATAAGGGGTAACACTGTCATTTTTTTTTTTGGCCGAAATTTTGACCCCCTCCGATTTTCTTGAAACTCTGGATTCTGACAGAGGGCCACGAGACTTCGACCAGCGCGCAAAAATGGAGGCTCTAGACCCTTCCAGAGCCGAGATATCGAAGGTCAAAATTTGGACCTGAAAAAAAAAACATAAGGGGTAACACTGTCATTTTTTTTTGGCCGAAATTTTGACCCCCTCCGATTTTCTTGAAACTCTGGATTCTGACAGAGGGCCACGAGACTTCGACCAGCGCGCAAAAATGGAGGCTCTAGACCCTTCCAGAGCCGAGATATCGAAGGTCAAAATTTGGACCTGAAAAAAAAAACATAAGGGGTAAGACTGTCATTTTTTTTTTCGGCCGAAATTTTGACCCCCTCCGATCTTCTTGAAACTCTGGATTCTGACAGAGGGCCACGAGACTTCGACCAGCGCGCAAAAATGGAGGCTCTAGACCCTTCCAGAGCCGAGATATCGAAGGTCAACAATTTGGACCTGAAAAAAAACATAAGGGGTAACATTGTCATTTTTTTTTGGCCGAAATTTTGACCCCCTCCGATTTTCTTGAAACTCTGGATTCTGACAGAGGGCCACGAGACTTCGACCAGCGCACAAAAATGGAGGCTCTAGACCCTTCCAGAGCCGAGATATCGAAGGTCAAAATTTGGACCTGAAAAAAAAAAAACATAAGGGGTAACACTGTCATTTTTTTTTTGGCCGAAATTTTGACCCCCTCCGATCTTCTTGAAACTCTGGATTCTGACAGAGGGCCACGAGACTTCGACCAGCGCACAAAAATGGAGACTCTAGACCCTTCCAGAGCCGAGATATCGAAGGTCAAAATTTGGACCTGAAAAAAAAAAAACATAAGGGGTAACACTGTCATTTTTTTTTTTGGCCGAAATTTTGACCCCCTCCGATTTTCTTGAAACTCTGGATTCTGACAGAGGGCCACGAGACTTCGACCAGCGTGCAAAAATGGAGGCTCTAGACCCTTCCAGAGCCGAGATATCGAAGGTAAAAATTTGGACCTGAAAAAAAAAACATAAGGGGTAACACTGTCATTTTTTTTTTTGGCCGAAATTTTGACCCCCTCCGATCTTCTTGAAACTCTGGATTCTGACAGAGGGCCACGAGACTTCGACCAGCGCGCAAAAATGGAGGCTCTAGACCCTTCCAGAGCCGAGATATCGAAGGTCAAAATTTGGACCTGAAAAAAAACACATAAGGGGTAACACTGTCATTTTTTTTTTGGCCGAAATTTTGACCCCCTCCGATTTTCTTGAAACTCTGGATTCTGACAGAGGGCCACGAGACTTCGACCAGCGCGCAAAAATGGAGGCTCTAGACCCTTCCAGAGCCGAGATATCGAAGGTTAAAATTTGGACCTGAAAAAAAAAAACATAAGGGGTAACACTGTCATTTTTTTTTTGGCCGAAATTTTGACCCCCTCCGATCTTCTTGAAACTCTGGATTCTGACAGAGGGCCACGAGACTTCGACCAGCGCGCAAAAATGGAGGCTCTAGACCCTTCCAGAGCCGAGATATCGAAGGTCAAAATTTGGACCTGAAAAAAAACATAAGGGGTAACACTGTCATTTTTTTTTTTTGGCCGAAATTTTGACCCCCTCCGATTTTCTTGAAACTCTGGATTCTGACAGAGGGCCACGAGACTTCGACCAGCGCGCAAAAATGGAGGCTCTAGACCCTTCCAGAGCCTAGATATCGAAGGTCAAAATTTGGACCTGAAAAAAAAAACATAAGGGGTAACACTGTCATTTTTTTTTTGGCCGAAATTTTGACCCCCTCCGATCTTCTTGAAACTCTGGATTCTGACAGAGGGCCACGAGACTTCGACCAGCGCGCAAAAATGGAGGCTCTAGACCCTTCCAGATCCGAGATATCGAAGGTCAAAATTTGGACCTGAAAAAAAAAAACATAAGGGGTAACACTGTCATTTTTTTTTTGGCCGAAATTTTGACCCCCTCCGATTTTCTTGAAACTCTGGATTCTGACAGAGGGCCACGAGATTTCGACCAGCGCGCAAAAATGGAGGCTCTAGACCCTTCCAGAGCCGAGATATCGAAGGTCAAAATTTGGACCTGAAAAAAAAACATAAGGGGTAACATTGTCATTTTTTTTTTTGGCCGAAATTTTGACCCCCTCCGATCTTCTTGAACTCTGGATTCTGACAGAGGGCCACGAGACTTCGACCAGCGCGCAAAAATGGAGGCTCTAGACCCTTCCAGAGCCGAGATATCGAAGGTCAAAATTTGGACCTGAAAAAAAAAACATAAGGGGTAACACTGTCATTTTTTTTTTTTGGGCCGAAATTTTGACCCCCTCCGATTTTCTTGAAACGCTGGATTCTGATAGAGGGCCACGAGACTTCGACCAGCGCACAAAAATGGAGACTCTAGACCCTTCCAGAGCCGAGATATCGAAGGTCAAAATTTGGACCTGAAAAAAAAACATAAGGGGTAACACTGTCATTTTTTTTTTTGGCCGAAATTTTGACCCCCTCCGATTTTCTTGAAACTCTGGATTCTGACAGAGGGCCACGAGACTTCGACCAGCGCGCAAAAATGGAGGCTCTAGACCCTTCCAGATCCGAGATATCGAAGGTCAAAATTTGGACCTGAAAAAAAAAACATAAGGGGTAACACTGTCATTTTTTTTTGGCCGAAATTTTGACCCCCTCCGATTTTCTTGAAACTCTGGATTCTGACAGAGGGCCACGAGACTTCGACCAGCGCGCAAAAATGGAGGCTCTAGACCCTTCCAGAGCCGAGATATCGAAGGTCAAAATTTGGACCTGAAAAAAAAACATAAGGGGTAACACTGTCATTTTTTTTTTTGGGGCCGAAATTTTGACCCCCTCCGATTTTCTTGAAACGCTGGATTCTGATAGAGGGCCACGAGACTTCGACCAGCGCACAAAAATGGAGACTCTAGACCCTTCCAGAGCCGAGATATCGAAGGTCAAAATTTGGACCTGAAAAAAAAACATAAGGGGTAGCACTGTCATTTTTTTTTTTGGCCGAAATTTTGACCCCCTCCGATTTTCTTGAAACTCTAGATTCTGACAGAGGGCCACGAGACTTCGACCAGCGTGCAAAAATGGAGGCTCTAGACCCTTCCAGAGCCGAGATATCGAAGGTCAAAATTTGGACCTGAAAAAAAAACATAAGGGGTAACACTGTCAATTTTTTTTTTGGCCGAAATTTTGACCCCCTCCGATTTTCTTGAAACTCTGGATTCTGACAGAGGGCCATGAGACTTCGACCAGCGCGCAAAAATGGAGGCTCTAGACCCTTCCAGAGCCGAGATATCGAAGGTCAAAATTTGGACCTGAAAAAAAAACATAAGGGGTAACACTGTCATTTTTTTTTTGGCCGAAATTTTGACCCCCTCCGATCTTCTTGAAACTCTGGACTCTGACAGAGGGCCACGAGACTTCGACCAACGCACAAAAATGGAGGCTCTAGACCCTTCCAGAGCCGAGATATCGAAGGTCAAAATTTGGACCTGAAAAAAAAACATAAGGGGTAACACTGTCATTTTTTTTTTTGGCCGAAATTTTGACCCCCTCCGATTTTCTTGAAACTCTGGATTCTGACAGAGGGCCACGAGACTTCGACCAGCGCGCAAAAATGGAGGCTCTAGACCCTTCCAGAGCCGAGATATCGAAGGTCAAAATTTGGACCTGAAAAAAAAAACATAAGGGGTAACACTGTCATTTTTTTTTTTCGGCCGAAATTTTGACCCCCTCCGATCTTCTTGAAACTCTGGATTCTGACAGAGGGCCACGAGACTTCGACCAGCGCGCAAAAATGGAGGCTCTAGACCCTTCCAGAGCCGAGATATCGAAGGTCAACAATTTGGACCTGAAAAAAAACATAAGGGGTAACACTGTCATTTTTTTTTTTTGGCCGAAATTTTGACCCCCTCCGATTTTCTTGAAACGCTGGATTCTGACAGAGGGCCACGAGACTTCGACCAGCGCACAAAAATGGAGGCTCTAGACCCTTCCAGAGCCGAGATATCGAAGGTCAAAATTTGGACCTTAAAAAAAAAAACATAAGGGGTAACACTGTCATTTTTTTTTTGGCCGAAATTTCGACCCCCTCCGATCTTCTTGAAACTCTGGATTCTGACAGAGGGCCACGAGACTTCGACCAGCGCGCAAAAATGGAGGCTCTAGACCCTTCCAGAGCCGAGATATCGAAGGTCAAAATTTGGACCTAAAAAAAAAAACATAAGGGGTAACACTGTCATTTTTTTTTGGGGCCGAAATTTTGACCCCCTCCGATTTTCTTGAAACTCTGGATTCTGACAGAGGGCCACGAGACTTCGACCAGCGCACAAAAATGGAGACTCTAGACCCTTCCAGAGCCGAGATATCGAAGGTCAAAATTTGGACCTGAAAAAAAAAAAAAAACATAAGGGGTAACACTGTCATTTTTTTTTTGGCCGAAATTTTGACCCCCTCCGATTTTCTTGAAACTCTGGATTCTGACAGAGGGCCACGAGACTTCGACCAGCGTGCAAAAATGGAGGCTCTAGACCCTTCCAGAGCCGAGATATCGAAGGTAAAAATTTGGACCTGAAAAAAAAAACATAAGGGGTAACACTGTCATTTTTTTTTTGGCCGAAATTTTGACCCCCTCCGATCTTCTTGAAACTCTGGATTCTGACAGAGGGCCACGAGACTTCGACCAGCGCGCAAAAATGGAGGCTCTAGACCCTTCCAGAGCCGAGATATCGAAGGTCAAAATTTGGACCTGAAAAAAAACACATAAGGGGTAACACTGTCATTTTTTTTTTGGCCGAAATTTTGACCCCCTCCGATTTTCTTGAAACTCTGGATTCTGACAGAGGGCCACGAGACTTCGACCAGCGCGCAAAAATGGAGGCTCTAGACCCTTCCAGAGCCGAGATATCGAAGGTCAAAATTTGGACCTGAAAAAAAACATAAGGGGTAACACTGTCATTTTTTTTTTTTGGCCGAAATTTTGACCCCCTCCGATTTTCTTGAAACTCTGGATTCTGACAGAGGGCCACGAGACTTCGACCAGCGCGCAAAAATGGAGGCTCTAGACCCTTCCAGAGCCTAGATATCGAAGGTCAAAATTTGGACCTGAAAAAAAAACATAAGGGGTAACACTGTCATTTTTTTTTGGCCGAAATTTTGACCCCCTCCGATCTTCTTGAAACTCTGGATTCTGACAGAGGGCCACGAGACTTCGACCAGCGCGCAAAAATGGAGGCTCTAGACCCTTCCAGATCCGAGATATCGAAGGTCAAAATTTGGACCTGAAAAAAAAAACATAAGGGGTAACACTGTCATTTTTTTTTTGGCCGAAATTTTGACCCCCTCCGATTTTCTTGAAACTCTGGATTCTGACAGAGGGCCACGAGACTTCGACCAGCGCGCAAAAATTGAGGCTCTAGACCCTTCCAGAGCCGAGATATCGAAGGTCAAAATTTGGACCTGAAAAAAAAACATAAGGGGTAACACTGTCATTTTTTTTTTGGCCGAAATTTTGACCCCCTCCGATCTTCTTGAACTCTGGATTCTGACAGAGGGCCACGAGACTTCGACCAGCGCGCAAAAATGGAGGCTCTAGACCCTTCCAGAGCCGAGATATCGAAGGTCAAAATTTGGACCTGAAAAAAAAACATAAGGGGTAACACTGTCATTTTTTTTTTTTGGGCCGAAATTTTGACCCCCTCCGATTTTCTTGAAACGCTGGATTCTGATAGAGGGCCACGAGACTTCGACCAGCGCACAAAAATGGAGACTCTAGACCCTTCCAGAGCCGAGATATCGAAGGTCAAAATTTGGACCTGAAAAAAAAAACATAAGGGGTAACACTGTCATTTTTTTTTTTTGGCCGAAATTTTGACCCCCTCCGATTTTCTTGAAACTCTAGATTCTGACAGAGGGCCACGAGACTTCGACCAGCGTGCAAAAATGGAGGCTCTAGACCCTTCCAGAGCCGAGATATCGAAGGTCAAAATTTGGACCTGAAAAAAAAAACATAAGGGGTAACACTGTCAATTTTTTTTTTGGCCGAAATTTTGACCCCCTCCGATTTTCTTGAAACTCTGGATTCTGACAGAGGGCCACGAGACTTCGACCAGCGCGCAAAAATGGAGGCTCTAGACCCTTCCAGAGCCGAGATATCGAAGGTCAAAATTTGGACCTGAAAAAAAAACATAAGGGGTAACACTGTAATTTTTTTTTTTGGCCGAAATTTTGACCCCCTCCGATCTTCTTGAAACTCTGGACTCTGACAGAGGGCCACGAGACTTCGACCAACGCGCAAAAATGGAGGCTCTAGACCCTTCCAGAGCCGAGATATCGAAGGTCAAAATTTGGACCTGAAAAAAAAAACATAAGGGGTAACACTGTCATTTTTTTTTTGGCCGAAATTTTGACCCCCTCCGATTTTCTTGAAACTCTGGATTCTGACAGAGGGCCACGAGACTTCGACCAGCGCGCAAAAATGGAGGCTCTAGACCCTTCCAGAGCCGAGATATCGAAGGTCAAAATTTGGACCTGAAAAAAAAAACATAAGGGGTAACACTGTCATTTTTTTTTTTTGGCCAAAATTTTGACCCCCTCCGATCTTCTTGAAACTCTGGACTCTGACAGAGGGCCACGAGACTTCGACCAACGCGCAAAAATGGAGGCTCTAGACCCTTCCAGAGCCGAGTTATCGAAGGTCAAAATTTGGACCTGAAAAAAAAAAAACATAAGGGATAACACTGTCATTTTTTTTTTGGCTGAAATTTTGACCCCCTCCGATTTTCTTGAAACTCTGGATTCTGACAGAGGGCCACGAGACTTTGACCAGCGTGCAAAAATGGAGGCTCTAGACCCTTCCAGAGCCGAGATATCGAAGGTCAAAATTTGGACCTGAAAAAAAAAAACATAAGGGGTAACACTGTCATTTTTTTTTTGGCCGAAATTTTGACCCCCTCCGATTTTCTTGAAACTCTGGATTCTGACAGAGGGCCACGAGACTTCGACCAGCGCGCAAAAATGGAGGCTCTAGACCCTTCCAGAGCCGAGATATCGAAGGTCAAAATTTGGACCTGAAAAAAAAACATAAGGGGTAACACTGTCATTTTTTTTTTTGGCCGAAATTTTGACCCCCTCCGATTTTCTTGAAACTCTGGATTCTGACAGAGGGCCACGAGACTTCGACCAGCGCGCAAAAATGGAGGCTCTAGACCCTTCCAGAGCCTAGATATCGAAGGTCAAAATTTGGACCTGAAAAAAAAACATAAGGGGTAACACTGTCATTTTTTTTGGCCGAAATTTTGACCCCCTCCGATCTTCTTGAAACTCTGGATTCTGACAGAGGGCCACGAGACTTCGACCAGCGCGCAAAAATGGAGGCTCTAGACCCTTCCAGATCCGAGATATCGAAGGTCAAAATTTGGACCTGAAAAAAAAAAACATAAGGGGTAACACTGTCATTTTTTTTTGGCCGAAATTTTGACCCCCTCCGATCTTCTTGAAACTCTGGACTCTGACAGAGGGCCACGAGACTTCGACCAGCGCGCAAAAATGGACGCTCTAGACCCTTCCAGAGCCGAGATATCGAAGGTCAAAATTTGGACCTGAAAAAAAAAAACATAAGGGGTAACACTGTCATTTTTTTTTTGGGCCGAAATTTTGACCCCCTCCGATCTTCTTGAAACTCTGGATTCTGACAGAGGGCCACGAGACTTCGACCAGCGCGCAAAAATGGAGGCTCTAGACCCTTCCAGAGCCGAGATATCGAAGGTCAAAATTTGGACCTGAAAAAAAAACATAAGGGGTAACACTGTCATTTTTTTTTTGGGCCGAAATTTTGACCCCCTCCGATTTTCTTGAAACGCTGGATTCTGACAGAGGGCCACGAGACTTCGACCAGCGCACAAAAATGGAGACTCTAGACCCTTCCAGAGCCGAGATATCGAAGGTCAAAATTTGGACCTGAAAAAAAAACATAAGGGGTAACACTGTCATTTTTTTTTTTTGGCCGAAATTTTGACCCCCTCCGATTTTCTTGAAACTCTAGATTCTGACAGAGGGCCACGAGACTTCGACCAGCGCGCAAAAATGGAGGCTCTAGACCCTTCCAGAGCCGAGATATCGAAGGTCAAAATTTGGACCTGAAAAAAAAACATAAGGGGTAACACTGTCATTTTTTTTTTGGCCGAAATTTTGACCCCCTCCGATTTTCTTGAAACTCTGGATTCTGACAGAGGGCCACGAGACTTCGACCAGCGCGCAAAAATGGAGGCTCTAGACCCTTCCAGAGCCGAGATATCGAAGGTCAACAATTTGGACCTGAAAAAAAACATAAGGGGTAACACTGTCATTTTTTTTTTTGGCCGAAATTTTGACCCCCTCCGATTTTCTTGAAACTCTGGATTCTGACAGAGGGCCACGAGACTTCGACCAGCGTGCAAAAATGGAGGCTCTAGACCCTTCCAGAGCCGAGATATCGAAGGTCAAAATTTGGACCTGAAAAAAAAAACATAAGGGGTAACACTGTCATTTTTTTTTTGGGCCGAAATTTTGACCCCCTCCGATTTTCTTGAAACTCTGGATTCTGACAGAGGGCCACGAGACTTCGACCAGCGCACAAAAATGGAGACTCTAGACCCTTCCAGAGCCGAGATATCGAAGGTCAAAATTTGGACCTGGAAAAAAAAAAAAACATAAGGGGTAACACTGTCATTTTTTTTTTTGGCCGAAATTTTGACCCCCTCCGATTTTCTTGAAACTCTGGATTCTGACAGAGGGCCACGAGACTTCGACCAGCGCGCAAAAATGGAGGCTCTAGACCCTTCCAGAGCCGAGATATCGAAGGTCAAAATTTGGACCTGAAAAAAAAACATAAGGGGTAACACTGTCATTTTTTTTTTGGGGCCGAAATTTTGACCCCCTCCGATTTTCTTGAAACGCTGGATTCTGACAGAGGGCCACGAGACTTCGACCAGCGCACAAAAATGGAGACTCTAGACCCTTCCAGAGCCGAGATATCGAAGGTCAAAATTTGGACCTGAAAAAAAAACATAAGGGGTAACACTGTCATTTTTTTTTTTTGGCCGAAATTTTGACCCCCTCCGATTTTCTTGAAACTCTAGATTCTGACAGAGGGCCACGAGACTTCGACCAGCGCGCAAAAATGGAGGCTCTAGACCCTTCCAGAGCCGAGATATCGAAGGTCAAAATTTGGACCTGAAAAAAAAACATAAGGGGTAACACTGTCATTTTTTTTTTGGCCGAAATTTTGACCCCCTCCGATTTTCTTGAAACTCTGGATTCTGACAGAGGGCCACGAGACTTCGACCAGCGCGCAAAAATGGAGGCTCTAGACCCTTCCAGAGCCTAGATATCGAAGGTCAAAATTTGGACCTGAAAAAAAAACATAAGGGGTAACACTGTCATTTTTTTTTGGCCGAAATTTTGACCCCCTCCGATCTTCTTGAAACTCTGGATTCTGACAGAGGGCCACGAGACTTCGACCAGCGCGCAAAAATGGAGGCTCTAGACCCTTCCAGATCCGAGATATCGAAGGTCAAAATTTGGACCTGAAAAAAAAAACATAAGGGGTAACACTGTCATTTTTTTTTTTGGCCGAAATTTTGACCCCCTCCGATTTTCTTGAAACTCTGGATTCTGACAGAGGGCCACGAGACTTCGACCAGCGCGCAAAAATGGAGGCTCTAGACCCTTCCAGAGCCGAGATATCGAAGGTCAAAATTTGGACCTGAAAAAAAAACATAAGGGGTAACACTGTCATTTTTTTTTTTGGCCGAAATTTTGACCCCCTCCGATCTTCTTGAACTCTGGATTCTGACAGAGGGCCACGAGACTTCGACCAGCGCGCAAAAATGGAGGCTCTAGACCCTTCCAGAGCCGAGATATCGAAGGTCAAAATTTGGACCTGAAAAAAAAACATAAGGGGTAACACTGTCATTTTTTTTTTGGCCGAAATTTTGACCCCCTCCGATTTTCTTGAAACTCTGGATTCTGACAGAGGGCCACGAGACTTCGACCAGCGCGCAAAAATGGAGGCTCTAGACCCTTCCAGAGCCTAGATATCGAAGGTCAAAATTTGGACCTGAAAAAAAAACATAAGGGGTAACACTGTCATTTTTTTTTGGCCGAAATTTTGACCCCCTCCGATCTTCTTGAAACTCTGGATTCTGACAGAGGGCCACGAGACTTCGACCAGCGCGCAAAAATGGAGGCTCTAGACCCTTCCAGATCCGAGATATCGAAGGTCAAAATTTGGACCTGAAAAAAAAAAAACATAAGGGGTAACACTGTCATTTTTTTTTTTGGCCGAAATTTTGACCCCCTCCGATTTTCTTGAAACTCTGGATTCTGACAGAGGGCCACGAGACTTCGACCAGCGCGCAAAAATGGAGGCTCTAGACCCTTCCAGAGCCGAGATATCGAAGGTCAAAATTTGGACCTGAAAAAAAAACATAAGGGGTAACACTGTCATTTTTTTTTTTGGCCGAAATTTTGACCCCCTCCGATCTTCTTGAACTCTGGATTCTGACAGAGGGCCACGAGACTTCGACCAGCGCGCAAAAATGGAGGCTCTAGACCCTTCCAGAGCCGAGATATCGAAGGTCAAAATTTGGACCTGAAAAAAAAACATAAGGGGTAACACTGTCATTTTTTTTTTTTGGGCCGAAATTGTGTCCCCCTCCGATTTTCTTGAAACGCTGGATTCTGATAGAGGGCCACGAGACTTCGACCAGCGCACAAAAATGGAGACTCTAGACCCTTCCAGAGCCGAGATATCGAAGGTCAAAATTTGGACCTGAAAAAAAAACATAAGGGGTAACACTGTCATTTTTTTTTTTGGCCGAAATTTTGACCCCCTCCGATTTTCTTGAAACTCTAGATTCTGACAGAGGGCCACGAGACTTCGACCAGCGTGCAAAAATGGAGGCTCTAGACCCTTCCAGAGCCGAGATATCGAAGGTCAAAATTTGGACCTGAAAAAAAAACATAAGGGGTAACACTGTCAATTTTTTTTTTGGCCGAAATTTTGACCCCCTCCGATTTTCTTGAAACTCTGGATTCTGACAGAGGGCCACGAGACTTCGACCAGCGCGCAAAAATGGAGGCTCTAGACCCTTCCAGAGCCGAGATATCGAAGGTCAAAATTTGGACCTGAAAAAAAAACATAAGGGGTAACACTGTCATTTTTTTTTTTGGCCGAAATTTTGACCCCCTCCGATCTTCTTGAAACTCTGGACTCTGACAGAGGGCCACGAGACTTCGACCAGCGCGCAAAAATGGAGGCTCTAGACCCTTCCAGAGCCGAGATATCGAAGGTCAAAATTTGGACCTGAAAAAAAAAACATAAGGGGTAACACTGTCATTTTTTTTTTGGCCGAAATTTTGACCCCCTCCGATTTTCTTGAAACTCTGGATTCTGACAGAGGGCCACGAGACTTCGACCAGCGTGCAAAAATGGAGGCTCTAGACCCTTCCAGAGCCGAGATATCGAAGGTCAAAATTTGGACCTGAAAAAAAAACATAAGGGGTAACACTGTCAATTTTTTTTTGGCCGAAATTTTGACCCCCTCCGATTTTCTTGAAACTCTGGATTCTGACAGAGGGCCACGAGACTTCGACCAGCGCGCAAAAATGGAGGCTCTAGACCCTTCCAGAGCCGAGATATCGAAGGTCAAAATTTGGACCTGAAAAAAAAACATAAGGGGTAACACTGTCATTTTTTTTTTTTGGCCGAAATTTTGACCCCCTCCGATCTTCTTGAAACTCTGGACTCTGACAGAGGGCCACGAGACTTCGACCAACGCGCAAAAATGGAGGCTCTAGACCCTTCCAGAGCCGAGATATCGAAGGTCAAAATTTGGACCTGAAAAAAAAAACATAAGGGGTAACACTGTCATTTTTTTTTTGGCCGAAATTTTGACCCCCTCCGATTTTCTTGAAACTCTGGATTCTGACAGAGGGCCACGAGACTTCGACCAGCGCGCAAAAATGGAGGCTCTAGACCCTTCCAGAGCCGAGATATCGAAGGTCAAAATTTGGACCTGAAAAAAAAACATAAGGGGTAACACTGTCATTTTTTTTTTTGGCCGAAATTTTGACCCCCTCCGATCTTCTTGAAACTCTGGACTCTGACAGAGGGCCACGAGACTTCGACCAACGCGCAAAAATGGAGGCTCTAGACCCTTCCAGAGCCGAGTTATCGAAGGTCAAAATTTGGACCTGAAAAAAAAAAACATAAGGGATAACACTGTCATTTTTTTTTTGGCTGAAATTTTGACCCCCTCCGATTTTCTTGAAACTCTGGATTCTGACAGAGGGCCACGAGACTTTGACCAGCGTGCAAAAATGGAGGCTCTAGACCCTTCCAGAGCCGAGATATCGAAGGTCAAAATTTGGACCTGAAAAAAAAAACATAAGGGGTAACACTGTCATTTTTTTTTTGGCCGAAATTTTGACCCCCTCCGATTTTCTTGAAACTCTGGATTCTGACAGAGGGCCACGAGACTTCGACCAGCGCGCAAAAATGGAGGCTCTAGACCCTTCCAGAGCCGAGATATCGAAGGTCAAAATTTGGACCTGAAAAAAAAACATAAGGGGTAACACTGTCATTTTTTTTTTTTTGGCCGAAATTTTGACCCCCTCCGATTTTCTTGAAACTCTGGATTCTGACAGAGGGCCACGAGACTTCGACCAGCGCGCAAAAATGGAGGCTCTAGACCCTTCCAGAGCCTAGATATCGAAGGTCAAAATTTGGACCTGAAAAAAAAACATAAGGGGTAACACTGTCATTTTTTTTGGCCGAAATTTTGACCCCCTCCGATCTTCTTGAAACTCTGGATTCTGACAGAGGGCCACGAGACTTCGACCAGCGCGCAAAAATGGAGGCTCTAGACCCTTCCAGATCCGAGATATCGAAGGTCAAAATTTGGACCTGAAAAAAAAAAAACATAAGGGGTAACACTGTCATTTTTTTTTGGCCGAAATTTTGACCCCCTCCGATCTTCTTGAAACTCTGGATTCTGACAGAGGGCCACGAGACTTCGACCAGCGCGCAAAAATGGAGGCTCTAGACCCTTCCAGAGCCGAGATATCGAAGGTCAAAATTTGGACCTGAAAAAAAAAACATAAGGGGTAACACTGTCATTTTTTTTTTTGGCCAAAATATTGACCCCCTCCGATCTTCTTGAAACTCTGGACTCTGACAGAGGGCCACGAGACTTCGACCAACGCGCAAAAATGGAGGCTCTAGACCCTTCCAGAGCCGAGTTATCGAAGGTCAAAATTTGGACCTGAAAAAAAAAACATAAGGGATAACACTGTCATTTTTTTTTTGGCTGAAATTTTGACCCCCTCCGATTTTCTTGAAACTCTGGATTCTGACAGAGGGCCACGAGACTTTGACCAGCGTGCAAAAATGGAGGCTCTAGACCCTTCCAGAGCCGAGATATCGAAGGTCAAAATTTGGACCTGAAAAAAAAAAAACACAAGGGGTAACACTGTCATTTTTTTTTTTGGCCGAAATTTTGACCCCCTCCGATTTTCTTGAAACTCTGGATTCTGACAGAGGGCCACGAGACTTCGACCAGCGCGCAAAAATGGAGGCTCTAGACCCTTCCAGAGCCGAGATATCGAAGGTCAAAATTTGGACCTGAAAAAAAAAACATAAGGGGTAACACTGTCATTTTTTTTTTTTGGCCGAAATTTTGACCCCCTCCGATTTTCTTGAAACTCTGGATTCTGACAGAGGGCCACGAGACTTCGACCAGCGCGCAAAAATGGAGGCTCTAGACCCTTCCAGAGCCTAGATATCGAAGGTCAAAATTTGGACCTGAAAAAAAAACATAAGGGGTAACACTGTCATTTTTTTTGGCCGAAATTTTGACCCCCTCCGATCTTCTTGAAACTCTGGATTCTGACAGAGGGCCACGAGACTTCGACCAGCGCGCAAAAATGGAGGCTCTAGACCCTTCCAGATCCGAGATATCGAAGGTCAAAATTTGGACCTGAAAAAAAAAACATAAGGGGTAACACTGTCATTTTTTTTTTGGCCGAAATTTTGACCCCCTCCGATCTTCTTGAAACTCTGGACTCTGACAGAGGGCCACGAGACTTCGACCAGCGCGCAAAAATGGACGCTCTAGACCCTTCCAGAGCCGAGATATCGAAGGTCAAAATTTGGACCTGAAAAAAAAAACATAAGGGGTAACACTGTCATTTTTTTTTTGGGCCGAAATTTTGACCCCCTCCGATCTTCTTGAAACTCTGGATTCTG
Organism: Cyprinella venusta; assembly: GCA_038021265.1. Lineage (NCBI taxonomy): Eukaryota > Metazoa > Chordata > Actinopteri > Cypriniformes > Leuciscidae > Cyprinella > Cyprinella venusta. Next base: position 18,086,579 of record CM075868.1, read on the forward strand.
ACAGAGGGCCACGAGACTTCGACCAGCGCGCAAAAATGGAGGCTCTAGACCCTTCCAGAGCCGAGATATCGAAGGTCAAAATTTGGACCTGAAAAAAAAACATAAGGGGTAACACTGTCATTTTTTTTTTGGGCCGAAATTTTGACCCCCTCCGATTTTCTTGAAACGCTGGATTCTGACAGAGGGCCACGAGACTTCGACCAGCGCACAAAAATGGAGACTCTAGACCCTTCCAGAGCCGAGATATCGAAGGTCAAAATTTGGACCTGAAAAAAAAAACATAAGGGGTAACACTGTCATTTTTTTTTTTTTGGCCGAAATTTTGACCCCCTCCGATTTTCTTGAAACTCTAGATTCTGACAGAGGGCCACGAGACTTCGACCAGCGCGCAAAAATGGAGGCTCTAGACCCTTCCAGAGCCGAGATATCGAAGGTCAAAATTTGGACCTGAAAAAAAAACATAAGGGGTAACACTGTCATTTTTTTTTTGGCCGAAATTTTGACCCCCTCCGATTTTCTTGAAACTCTGGATTCTGACAGAGGGCCACGAGACTTCGACCAGCGCGCAAAAATGGAGGCTCTAGACCCTTCCAGAGCCGAGATATCGAAGGTCAACAATTTGGACCTGAAAAAAAACATAAGGGGTAACACTGTCATTTTTTTTTTTGGCCGAAATTTTGACCCCCTCCGATTTTCTTGAAACTCTGGATTCTGACAGAGGGCCACGAGACTTCGACCAGCGTGCAAAAATGGAGGCTCTAGACCCTTCCAGAGCCGAGATATCGAAGGTCAAAATTTGGACCTGAAAAAAAAAACATAAGGGGTAACACTGTCATTTTTTTTTTGGGCCGAAATTTTGACCCCCTCCGATTTTCTTGAAACTCTGGATTCTGACAGAGGGCCACGAGACTTCGACCAGCGCACAAAAATGGAGACTCTAGACCCTTCCAGAGCCGAGATATCGAAGGTCTAAATTTGGACCTGGAAAAAAAAAAAAAACATAAGGGGTAACACTGTCATTTTTTTTTTTTGGCCGAAATTTTGACCCCCTCCGATTTTCTTGAAACTCTGGATTCTGACAGAGGGCCACGAGACTTCGACCAGCGCGAAAAAATGGAGGCTCTAGACCCTTCCAGAGCCGAGATATCGAAGGTCAAAATTTGGACCTGAAAAAAAAACATAAGGGGTAACACTGTCATTTTTTTTTTTTGGGCCGAAATTTTGACCCCCTCCGATTTTCTTGAAACGCTGGATTCTGATAGAGGGCCACGAGACTTCGACCAGCGCACAAAAATGGAGACTCTAGACCCTTCCAGAGCCGAGATATCGAAGGTCAAAATTTGGACCTGAAAAAAAAACATAAGGGGTAACACTGTCATTTTTTTTTTTGGCCGAAATTTTGACCCCCTCCGATTTTCTTGAAACTCTAGATTCTGACAGAGGGCCACGAGACTTCGACCAGCGTGCAAAAATGGAGGCTCTAGACCCTTCCAGAGCCGAGATATCGAAGGTCAAAATTTGGACCTGAAAAAAAAACATAAGGGGTAACACTGTCAATTTTTTTTTTGGCCGAAATTTTGACCCCCTCCGATTTTCTTGAAACTCTGGATTCTGACAGAGGGGCACGAGACTTCGACCAGCGCGCAAAAATGGAGGCTCTAGACCCTTCCAGAGCCGAGATATCGAAGGTCAAAATTTGGACCTGAAAAAAAAAACATAAGGGGTAACACTGTCATTTTTTTTTTGGCCGAAATTTTGACCCCCTCCGATCTTCTTGAAACTCTGGACTCTGACAGAGGGCCACGAGACTTCGACCAGCGCGCAAAAATGGAGGCTCTAGACCCTTCCAGAGCCGAGATATCGAAGGTCAAAATTTGGACCTGAAAAAAAACATAAGGGGTAACACTGTCATTTTTTTTTTGGCCGAAATTTTGACCCCCTCCGATTTTCTTGAAACTCTGGATTCTGACAGAGGGCCACGAGACTTCGACCAGCGTGCAAAAATGGAGGCTCTAGACCCTTCCAGAGCCGAGATATCGAAGGTCAAAATTTGGACCTGAAAAAAAAAACATAAGGGGTAACACTGTCAATTTTTTTTTTGGCCGAAATTTTGACCCCCTCCGATTTTCTTGAAACTCTGGATTCTGACAGAGGGCCACGAGACTTCGACCAGCGCGCAAAAATGGAGGCTCTAGACCCTTCCAGAGCCGAGATATCGAAGGTCAAAATTTGGACCTGAAAAAAAAACATAAGGGGTAACACTGTCATTTTTTTTTTTGGCCGAAATTTTGACCCCCTCCGATCTTCTTGAAACTCTGGACTCTGACAGAGGGCCACGAGACTTCGACCAACGCGCAAAAATGGAGGCTCTAGACCCTTCCAGAGCCGAGATATCGAAGGTCAAAATTTGGACCTGAAAAAAAAAAACATAAGGGGTAACACTGTCATTTTTTTTTTGGCCGAAATTTTGACCCCCTCCGATTTTCTTGAAACTCTGGATTCTGACAGAGGGCCACGAGACTTCGACCAGCGCGCAAAAATGGAGGCTCTAGACCCTTCCAGAGCCGAGATATCGAAGGTCAACAATTTGGACCTGAAAAAAAACATAAGGGGTAACACTGTCATTTTTTTTTTTGGCCGAAATTTTGACCCCCTCCGATTTTCTTGAAACTCTGGATTCTGACAGAGGGCCACGAGACTTCGACCAGCGTGCAAAAATGGAGGCTCTAGACCCTTCCAGAGCCGAGATATCGAAGGTCAAAATTTGGACCTGAAAAAAAAAAACATAAGGGGTAACACTGTCATTTTTTTTTTGGGCCGAAATTTTGACCCCCTCCGATTTTCTTGAAACTCTGGATTCTGACAGAGGGCCACGAGACTTCGACCAGCGCACAAAAATGGAGACTCTAGACCCTTCCAGAGCCGAGATATCGAAGGTCAAAATTTGGACCTGAAAAAAAAAAAAAACATAAGGGGTAACACTGTCATTTTTTTTTTTTGGCCGAAATTTTGACCCCCTCCGATTTTCTTGAAACTCTGGATTCTGACAGAGGGCCACGAGACTTCGACCAGCGCGCAAAAATGGAGGCTCTAGACCCTTCCAGAGCCGAGATATCGAAGGTCAAAATTTGGACCTGAAAAAAAAAACATAAGGGGTAACACTGTCATTTTTTTTTTTGGGCCGAAATTTTGACCCCCTCCGATTTTCTTGAAACGCTGGATTCTGACAGAGGGCCACGAGACTTCGACCAGCGCACAAAAATCGAGACTCTAGACCCTTCCAGAGCCGAGATATCGAAGGTCAAAATTTGGACCTGAAAAAAAAACATAAGGGGTAACACTGTCATTTTTTTTTTTTTGGCCGAAATTTTGACCCCCTCCGATTTTCTTGAAACTCTAGATTCTGACAGAGGGCCACGAGACTTCGACCAGCGCGCAAAAATGGAGGCTCTAGACCCTTCCAGAGCCGAGATATCGAAGGTCAAAATTTGGACCTGAAAAAAAAACATAAGGGGTAACACTGTCATTTTTTTTTTGGCCGAAATTTTGACCCCCTCCGATTTTCTTGAAACTCTGGATTCTGACAGAGGGCCACGAGACTTCGACCAGCGCGCAAAAATGGAGGCTCTAGACCCTTCCAGAGCCGAGATATCGAAGGTCAACAATTTGGACCTGAAAAAAAACATAAGGGGTAACACTGTCATTTTTTTTTTGGCCGAAATTTTGACCCCCTCCGATTTTCTTGAAACTCTGGATTCTGACAGAGGGCCACGAGACTTTGACCAGCGTGCAAAAATGGAGGCTCTAGACCCTTCCAGAGCCGAGATATCGAAGGTCAAAATTTGGACCTGAAAAAAAAAACATAAGGGGTAACACTGTCATTTTTTTTTTGGGCCGAAATTTTGACCCCCTCCGATCTTCTTGAAACTCTGGATTCTGACAGAGGGCCACGAGACTTCGACCAGCGCACAAAAATGGAGACTCTAGACCCTTCCAGAGCCGAGATATCGAAGGTCAAAATTTGGACCTGAAAAAAAAAAAAAACATAAGGGGTAACACTGTCATTTTTTTTTTTTTGGCCGAAATTTTGACCCCCTCCGATTTTCTTGAAACTCTGGATTCTGACAGAGGGCCACGAGACTTCGACCAGCGCGCAAAAATGGAGGCTCTAGACCCTTCCAGAGCCGAGATATCGAAGGTCAAAATTTGGACCTGAAAAAAAAAACATAAGGGGTAACACTGTCATTTTTTTTTTTTTGGCCGAAATTTTGACCCCCTCCGATCTTCTTGAAACTCTGGATTCTGACAGAGGGCCACGAGACTTCGACCAGCGCGCAAAAATGGAGGCTCTAGACCCTTCCAGAGCCGAGATATCGAAGGTCAAAATTTGGACCTGAAAAAAAAAACATAAGGGGTAACACTGTCATTTTTTTTTTGGCCGAAATTTTGACCCCCTCCGATTTTCTTGAAACTCTGGATTCTGACAGAGGGCCACGAGACTTCGACCAGCGCGCAAAAATGGAGGCTCTAGACCCTTCCAGATCCGAGATATCGAAGGTCAAAATTTGGACCTGAAAAAAAAAACATAAGGGGTAACACTGTCATTTTTTTTTTCGGCCGAAATTTTGACCCCCTCCGATCTTCTTGAAACTCTGGATTCTGACAGAGGGCCACGAGACTTCGACCAGCGCGCAAAAATGGAGGCTCTAGACCCTTCCAGAGCCGAGATATCGAAGGTCAACAATTTGGACCTGAAAAAAAACATAAGGGGTAACACTGTCATTTTTTTTTTGGCCGAAATTTTGACCCCCTCCGATTTTCTTGAAACTCTGGATTCTGACAGAGGGCCACGAGACTTCGACCAGCGCACAAAAATGGAGGCTCTAGACCCTTCCAGAGCCGAGATATCGAAGGTCAAAATTTGGACCTGAAAAAAAAAACATAAGGGGTAACACTGTCATTTTTTTTTTGGCCGAAATTTTGACCCCCTCCGATCTTCTTGAAACTCTGGATTCTGACAGAGGGCCACGAGACTTCGACCAGCGCGCAAAAATGGAGGCTCTAGACCCTTCCAGAGCCGAGATATCGAAGGTCAAAATTTGGACCTGAAAAAAAAAAACATAAGGGGTAACACTGTCATTTTTTTTTGGGCCGAAATTTTGACCCCCTCCGATTTTCTTGAAACTCTGGATTCTGACAGAGGGCCACGAGACTTCGACCAGCGCACAAAAATGGAGACTCTAGACCCTTCCAGAGCCGAGATATCGAAGGTCAAAATTTGGACCTGAAAAAAAAAAAAAAAACATAAGGGGTAACACTGTCATTTTTTTTTGGCCGAAATTTTGACCCCCTCCGATTTTCTTGAAACTCTGGATTCTGACAGAGGGCCACGAGACTTCGACCAGCGTGCAAAAATGGAGGCTCTAGACCCTTCCAGAGCCGAGATATCGAAGGTAAAAATTTGGACCTGAAAAAAAAAACATAAGGGGTAACACTGTCATTTTTTTTTGGCCGAAATTTTGACCCCCTCCGATCTTCTTGAAACTCTGGATTCTGACAGAGGGCCACGAGACTTCGACCAGCGCGCAAAAATGGAGGCTCTAGACCCTTCCAGAGCCGAGATATCGAAGGTCAAAATTTGGACCTGAAAAAAAAACACATAAGGGGTAACACTGTCATTTTTTTTTTTGGCCGAAATTTTGACCCCCTCCGATTTTCTTGAAACTCTGGATTCTGACAGAGGGCCACGAGACTTCGACCAGCGCGCAAAAATGGAGGCTCTAGACCCTTCCAGAGCCGAGATATCGAAGGTCAAAATTTGGACCTGAAAAAAAAAACATAAGGGGTAACACTGTCATTTTTTTTTTGGCCGAAATTTTGACCCCCTCCGATCTTCTTGAAACTCTGGATTCTGACAGAGGGCCACGAGACTTCGACCAGCGCGCAAAAATGGAGGCTCTAGACCCTTCCAGAGCCGAGATATCGAAGGTCAAAATTTGGACCTGAAAAAAAACATAAGGGGTAACACTGTCATTTTTTTTTTTTTTGGCCGAAATTTTGACCCCCTCCGATTTTCTTGAAACTCTGGATTCTGACAGAGGGCCACGAGACTTCGACCAGCGCGCAAAAATGGAGGCTCTAGACCTTTCCAGAGCCTAGATATCGAAGGTCAAAATTTGGACCTGAAAAAAAAACATAAGGGGTAACACTGTCATTTTTTTTTTTGGCCGAAATTTTGACCCCCTCCGATCTTCTTGAAACTCTGGATTCTGACAGAGGGCCACGAGACTTCGACCAGCGCGCAAAAATGGAGGCTCTAGACCCTTCCAGAGCCGAGATATCGAAGGTCAAAATTTGGACCTGAAAAAAAAACATAAGGGGTAACACTGTCATTTTTTTTTGGCCGAAATTTTGACCCCCTCCGATCTTCTTGAAACTCTGGATTCTGACAGAGGGCCACGAGACTTCGACCAGCGCGCAAAAATGGAGGCTCTAGACCCTTCCAGAGCCGAGATATCGAAGGTCAAAATTTGGACCTGAAAAAAAAAACATAAGGGGTAACACTGTCATTTTTTTTTGGCCGAAATTTTGACCCCCTCCGATTTTCTTGAAACTCTGGATTCTGACAGAGGGCCACGAGACTTCGACCAGCGCGCAAAAATGGAGGCTCTAGACCCTTCCAGAGCCGAGATATCGAAGGTCAAAATTTGGACCTGAAAAAAAACATAAGGGGTAACACTGTCATTTTTTTTTTTTGGCCGAAATTTTGACCCCCTCCGATTTTCTTGAAACTCTGGATTCTGACAGAGGGCCACGAGACTTCGACCAGCGCGCAAAAATGGAGGCTCTAGACCCTTCCAGAGCCTAGATATCGAAGGTCAAAATTTGGACCTGAAAAAAAAACATAAGGGGTAACACTGTCATTTTTTTTTGGCCGAAATTTTGACCCCTCCGATCTTCTTGAAACTCTGGATTCTGACAGAGGGCCACGAGACTTCGACCAGCGCGCAAAAATGGAGGCTCTAGACCCTTCCAGATCCGAGATATCGAAGGTCAAAATTTGGACCTGAAAAAAAAAAACATAAGGGGTAACACTGTCATTTTTTTTTTGGCCGAAATTTTGACCCCCTCCGATTTTCTTGAAACTCTGGATTCTGACAGAGGGCCACGAGACTTCGACCAGCGCGCAAAAATGGAGGCTCTAGACCCTTCCAGAGCCGAGATATCGAAGGTCAAAATTTGGACCTGAAAAAAAACATAAGGGGTAACACTGTCATTTTTTTTTTTTGGCCGAAATTTTGACCCCCTCCGATCTTCTTGAACTCTGGATTCTGACAGAGGGCCACGAGACTTCGACCAGCGCGCAAAAATGGAGGCTCTAGACCCTTCCAGAGCCGAGATATCGAAGGTCAAAATTTGGACCTGAAAAAAAAAAACATAAGGGGTAACAATGTCATTTTTTTTTTTGGCCGAAATTTTGACCCCCTCCGATTTTCTTGAAACTCTGGATTCTGACAGAGGGCCACGAGACTTCGACCAGCGCGCAAAAATGGAGGCTCTAGACCCTTCCAGAGCCGAGATATCGAAGGTCAAAATTTGGACCTGAAAAAAAAACATAAGGGGTAACACTGTCATTTTTTTTTTTGGCCGAAATTTTGACCCCCTCCGATCTTCTTGAAACTCTGGACTCTGACAGAGGGCCACGAGACTTCGACCAACGCGCAAAAATGGAGGCTCTAGACCCTTCCAGAGCCGAGATATCGAAGGTCAAAATTTGGACCTGAAAAAAAAAAAAACATAAGGGGTAACACTGTCATTTTTTTTTTTGGCCGAAATTTTGACCCCCTCCGATCTTCTTGAAACTCTGGACTCTGACAGAGGGCCACGAGACTTCGACCAACGCGCAAAAATGGAGGCTCTAGACCCTTCCAGAGCCGAGATATCGAAGGTCAAAATTTGGACCTGAAAAAAAAACATAAGGGGTAACACTGTCATTTTTTTTTTGGCCGAAATTTTGACCCCCTCCGATTTTCTTGAAACTCTGGATTCTGACAGAGGGCCACGAGACTTCGACCAGCGCGCAAAAATGGAGGCTCTAGACCCTTCCAGAGCCGAGATATCGAAGGTCAAAATTTGGACCTGAAAAAAAAAAAACATAAGGGGTAACACTGTCATTTTTTTTTTTTCGGCCGAAATTTTGACCCCCTCCGATCTTCTTGAAACTCTGGATTCTGACAGAGGGCCACGAGACTTCGACCAGCGCGCAAAAATGGAGGCTCTAGACCCTTCCAGAGCCGAGATATCGAAGGTCAACAATTTGGACCTGAAAAAAAACATAAGGGGTAACACTGTCATTTTTTTTTTTGGCCGAAATTTTGACCCCCTCCGATTTTCTTGAAACTCTGGATTCTGACAGAGGGCCACGAGACTTCGACCAGCGCGCAAAAATGGAGGCTCTAGACCCTTCCAGATCCGAGATATCGAAGGTCAAAATTTGGACCTGAAAAAAAAAAACATAAGGGGTAACACTGTCATTTTTTTTTTGGCCGAAATTTTGACCCCCTCCGATTTTCTTGAAACTCTGGATTCTGACAGAGGGCCACGAGACTTCGACCAGCGCGCAAAAATGGAGGCTCTAGACCCTTCCAGAGCCGAGATATCGAAGGTCAAAATTTGGACCTGAAAAAAAAAAACATAAGGGGTAACACTGTCATTTTTTTTTTGGCCGAAATTTTGACCCCCTCCGATCTTCTTGAACTCTGGATTCTGACAGAGGGCCACGAGACTTCGACCAGCGCGCAAAAATGGAGGCTCTAGACCCTTCCAGAGCCGAGATATCGAAGGTCAAAATTTGGACCTGAAAAAAAAACATAAGGGGTAACACTGTCATTTTTTTTTTTGGGGCCGAAATTTTGACCCCCTCCGATTTTCTTGAAACGCTGGATTCTGATAGAGGGCCACGAGACTTCGACCAGCGCACAAAAATGGAGACTCTAGACCCTTCCAGAGCCGAGATATCGAAGGTCAAAATTTGGACCTGAAAAAAAAACATAAGGGGTAACACTGTCATTTTTTTTTTTGGCCGAAATTTTGACCCCCTCCGATTTTCTTGAAACTCTAGATTCTGACAGAGGGCCACGAGACTTCGACCAGCGTGCAAAAATGGAGGCTCTAGACCCTTCCAGAGCCGAGATATCGAAGGTCAAAATTTGGACCTGAAAAAAAAACATAAGGGGTAACACTGTCAATTTTTTTTTGGCCGAAATTTTGACCCCCTCCGATTTTCTTGAAACTCTGGATTCTGACAGAGGGCCACGAGACTTCGACCAGCGCGCAAAAATGGAGGCTCTAGACCCTTCCAGAGCCGAGATATCGAAGGTCAAAATTTGGACCTGAAAAAAAAACATAAGGGGTAACACTGTCATTTTTTTTTTTGGCCGAAATTTTGACCCCCTCCGATCTTCTTGAAACTCTGGACTCTGACAGAGGGCCACGAGACTTCGACCAACGCGCAAAAATGGAGGCTCTAGACCCTTCCAGAGCCGAGATATCGAAGGTCAAAATTTGGACCTGAAAAAAAAAAACATAAGGGGTAACACTGTCATTTTTTTTTTTGGCCGAAATTTTGACCCCCTCCGATTTTCTTGAAACTCTGGATTCTGACAGAGGGCCACGAGACTTCGACCAGCGCGCAAAAATGGAGGCTCTAGACCCTTCCAGAGCCGAGATATCGAAGGTCAAAATTTGGACCTGAAAAAAAAAACATAAGGGGTAACACTGTCATTTTTTTTTTGGCCGAAATTTTGACCCCCTCCGATTTTCTTGAAACTCTGGATTCTGACAGAGGGCCACGAGACTTCGACCAGCGCACAAAAATGGAGGCTCTAGACCCTTCCAGAGCCGAGATATCGAAGGTCAAAATTTGGACCTTAAAAAAAAAAACATAAGGGGTAACACTGTCATTTTTTTTTTGGCCGAAATTTTGACCCCCTCCGATCTTCTTGAAACTCTGGATTCTGACAGAGGGCCACGAGACTTCGACCAGCGCGCAAAAATGGAGGCTCTAGACCCTTCCAGAGCCGAGATATCGAAGGTCAAAATTTGGACCTGAAAAAAAAACATAAGGGGTAACACTGTCATTTTTTTTTGGGCCGAAATTTTGACCCCCTCCGATTTTCTTGAAACTCTGGATTCTGACAGAGGGCCACGAGACTTCGACCAGCGCACAAAAATGGAGACTCTAGACCCTTCCAGAGCCGAGATATCGAAGGTCAAAATTTGGACCTGAAAAAAAAAAAAACATAAGGGGTAACACTGTCATTTTTTTTTTGGCCGAAATTTTGACCCCCTCCGATTTTCTTGAAACTCTGGATTCTGACAGAGGGCCACGAGACTTCGACCAGCTTGCAAAAATGGAGGCTCTAGACCCTTCCAGAGCCGAGATATCGAAGGTAAAAATTTGGACCTGAAAAAAAAAACATAAGGGGTAACACTGTCATTTTTTTTTTTGGCCGAAATTTTGACCCCCTCCGATCTTCTTGAAACTCTGGATTCTGACAGAGGGCCACGAGACTTCGACCAGCGCGCAAAAATGGAGGCTCTAGACCCTTCCAGAGCCGAGATATCGAAGGTCAAAATTTGGACCTGAAAAAAAACACATAAGGGGTAACACTGTCATTTTTTTTTTTGGCCGAAATTTTGACCCCCTCCGATTTTCTTGAAACTCTGGATTCTGACAGAGGGCCACGAGACTTCGACCAGCGCGCAAAAATGGAGGCTCTAGACCCTTCCAGAGCCGAGATATCGAAGGTCAAAATTTGGACCTGAAAAAAAACATAAGGGGTAACACTGTCATTTTTTTTTTTTGGCCGAAATTTTGACCCCCTCCGATTTTCTTGAAACTCTGGATTCTGACAGAGGGCCACGAGACTTCGACCAGCGCGCAAAAATGGAGGCTCTAGACCCTTCCAGAGCCTAGATATCGAAGGTCAAAATTTGGACCTGAAAAAAAAACATAAGGGGTAACACTGTCATTTTTTTTTTGGCCGAAATTTTGACCCCCTCCGATTTTCTTGAAACTCTAGATTCTGACAGAGGGCCACGAGACTTCGACCAGCGTGCAAAAATGGAGGCTCTAGACCCTTCCAGAGCCGAGATATCGAAGGTCAAAATTTGGACCTGAAAAAAAAAACATAAGGGGTAACACTGTCAATTTTTTTTTGGCCGAAATTTTGACCCCCTCCGATTTTCTTGAAACTCTGGATTCTGACAGAGGGCCACGAGACTTCGACCAGCGCGCAAAAATGGAGGCTCTAGACCCTTCCAGAGCCGAGATATCGAAGGTCAAAATTTGGACCTGAAAAAAAAACATAAGGGGTAACACTGTCATTTTTTTTTTGGCCGAAATTTTGACCCCCTCCGATCTTCTTGAAACTCTGGACTCTGACAGAGGGCCACGAGACTTCGACCAACGCGCAAAAATGGAGGCTCTAGACCCTTCCAGAGCCGAGATATCGAAGGTCAAAATTTGGACCTGAAAAAAAAAACATAAGGGGTAACACTGTCATTTTTTTTTTGGCCGAAATTTTGACCCCCTCCGATTTTCTTGAAACTCTGGATTCTGACAGAGGGCCACGAGACTTCGACCAGCGCGCAAAAATGGAGGCTCTAGACCCTTCCAGAGCCGAGATATCGAAGGTCAAAATTTGGACCTGAAAAAAAAAACATAAGGGGTAACACTGTCATTTTTTTTTTTGGCCGAAATTTTGACCCCCTCCGATCTTCTTGAAACTCTGGACTCTGACAGAGGGCCACGAGACTTCGACCAACGCGCAAAAATGGAGGCTCTAGACCCTTCCAGAGCCGAGTTATCGAAGGTCAAAATTTGGACCTGAAAAAAAAAACATAAGGGATAACACTGTCATTTTTTTTTTGGCTGAAATTTTGACCCCCTCCGATTTTCTTGAAACTCTGGATTCTGACAGAGGGCCACGAGACTTTGACCAGCGTGCAAAAATGGAGGCTCTAGACCCTTCCAGAGCCGAGATATCGAAGGTCAAAATTTGGACCTGAAAAAAAAAAACATAAGGGGTAACACTGTCATTTTTTTTTTGGCCGAAATTTTGACCCCCTCCGATTTTCTTGAAACTCTGGATTCTGACAGAGGGCCACGAGACTTCGACCAGCGCGCAAAAATGGAGGCTCTAGACCCTTCCAGAGCCGAGATATCGAAGGTCAAAATTTGGACCTGAAAAAAAAACATAAGGGGTAACACTGTCATTTTTTTTTTTGGCCGAAATTTTGACCCCCTCCGATTTTCTTGAAACTCTGGATTCTGACAGAGGGCCACGAGACTTCGACCAGCGCGCAAAAATGGAGGCTCTAGACCCTTCCAGAGCCTAGATATCGAAGGTCAAAATTTGGACCTGAAAAAAAAACATAAGGGGTAACACTGTCATTTTTTTTGGCCGAAATTTTGACCCCCTCCGATCTTCTTGAAACTCTGGATTCTGACAGAGGGCCACGAGACTTCGACCAGCGCGCAAAAATGGAGGCTCTAGACCCTTCCAGATCCGAGATATCGAAGGTCAAAATTTGGACCTGAAAAAAAAAAACATAAGGGGTAACACTGTCATTTTTTTTTGGCCGAAATTTTGACCCCCTCCGATCTTCTTGAAACTCTGGATTCTGACAGAGGGCCACGAGACTTCGACCAGCGCGCAAAAATGGACGCTCTAGACCCTTCCAGAGCCGAGATATCGAAGGTCAAAATTTGGACCTGAAAAAAAAAACATAAGGGGTAACACTGTCATTTTTTTTTTGGGCCGAAATTTTGACCCCCTCCGATCTTCTTGAAACTCTGGATTCTGACAGAGGGCCACGAGACTTCGACCAGCGCGCAAAAATGGAGGCTCTAGACCCTTCCAGAGCCGAGATATCGAAGGTCAAAATTTGGACCTGAAAAAAAAACATAAGGGGTAACACTGTCATTTTTTTTTGGGCCGAAATTTTGACCCCCTCCGATTTTCTTGAAACGCTGGATTCTGACAGAGGGCCACGAGACTTCGACCAGCGCACAAAAATGGAGACTCTAGACCCTTCCAGAGCCGAGATATCGAAGGTCAAAATTTGGACCTGAAAAAAAAACATAAGGGGTAACACTGTCATTTTTTTTTTTTGGCCGAAATTTTGACCCCCTCCGATTTTCTTGAAGCTCTAGATTCTGACAGAGGGCCACGAGACTTCGACCAGCGCGCAAAAATGGAGGCTCTAGACCCTTCCAGAGCCGAGATATCGAAGGTCAAAATTTGGACCTGAAAAAAAAACATAAGGGGTAACACTGTCATTTTTTTTTTTGGCCGAAATTTTGACCCCCTCCGATTTTCTTGAAACTCTGGATTCTGACAGAGGGCCACGAGACTTCGACCAGCGCGCAAAAATGGAGGCTCTAGACCCTTCCAGAGCCGAGATATCGAAGGTCAACAATTTGGACCTGAAAAAAAACATAAGGGGTAACACTGTCATTTTTTTTTTGGCCGAAATTTTGACCCCCTCCGATTTTCTTGAAACTCTGGATTCTGACAGAGGGCCATGAGACTTCGACCAGCGTGCAAAAATGGAGGCTCTAGACCCTTCCAGAGCCGAGATATCGAAGGTCAAAATTTGGACCTGAAAAAAAAAACATAAGGGGTAACACTGTCATTTTTTTTTTTGGGCCGAAATTTTGACCCCCTCCGATTTTCTTGAAACTCTGGATTCTGACAGAGGGCCACGAGACTTCGACCAGCGCACAAAAATGGAGACTCTAGACCCTTCCAGAGCCGAGATATCGAAGGTCAAAATTTGGACCTGAAAAAAAAAAAAAAAACATAAGGGGTAACACTGTCATTTTTTTTTTGGCCGAAATTTTGACCCCCTCCGATTTTCTTGAAACTCTGGATTCTGACAGAGGGCCACGAGACTTCGACCAGCGCGCAAAAATGGAGGCTCTAGACCCTTCCAGAGCCGAGATATCGAAGGTCAAAATTTGGACCTGAAAAAAAAACATAAGGGGTAACACTGTCATTTTTTTTTTTGGCCGAAATTTTGACCCCCTCCGATTTTCTTGAAACTCTAGATTCTGACAGAGGGCCACGAGACTTCGACCAGCGCACAAAAATGGAGACTCTAGACCCTTCCAGAGCCGAGATATCGAAGGTCAAAATTTGGACCTGAAAAAAAAACATAAGGGGTAACACTGTCATTTTTTTTTTTGGCCGAAATTTTGACCCCCTCCGATTTTCTTGAAACTCTAGATTCTGACAGAGGGCCACGAGACTTCGACCAGCGCGCAAAAATGGAGGCTCTAGACCCTTCCAGAGCCGAGATATCGAAGGTCAAAATTTGGACCTGAAAAAAAAACATAAGGGGTAACACTGTCATTTTTTTTTTGGCCGAAATTTTGACCCCCTCCGATTTTCTTGAAACTCTGGATTCTGACAGAGGGCCACGAGACTTCGACCAGCGCGCAAAAATGGAGGCTCTAGACCCTTCCAGAGCCGAGATATCGAAGGTCAACAATTTGGACCTGAAAAAAAACATAAGGGGTAACACTGTCATTTTTTTTTGGCCGAAATTTTGACCCCCTCCGATTTTCTTGAAACTCTGGATTCTGACAGAGGGCCACGAGACTTCGACCAGCGCACAAAAATGGAGGCTCTAGACCCTTCCAGAGCCGAGATATCGAAGGTCAAAATTTGGACCTGAAAAAAAAAAACATAAGGGGTAACACTGTCATTTTTTTTTTTTCGGCCGAAATTTTGACCCCCTCCGATCTTCTTGAAACTCTGGATTCTGACAGAGGGCCACGAGACTTCGACCAGCGCGCAAAAATGGAGGCTCTAGACCCTTCCAGAGCCGAGATATCGAAGGTCAACAATTTGGACCTGAAAAAAAACATAAGGGGTAACACTGTCATTTTTTTTTTTGGCCGAAATTTTGACCCCCTCCGATTTTCTTGAAACTCTGGATTCTGACAGAGGGCCACGAGACTTCGACCAGCGCGCAAAAATGGAGGCTCTAGACCCTTCCAGATCCGAGATATCGAAGGTCAAAATTTGGACCTGAAAAAAAAAAACATAAGGGGTAACACTGTCATTTTTTTTTTGGCCGAAATTTTGACCCCCTCCGATTTTCTTGAAACTCTGGACTCTGACAGAGGGCCACGAGACTTCGACCAACGCGCAAAAATGGAGGCTCTAGACCCTTCCAGAGCCGAGATATCGAAGGTCAAAATTTGGACCTGAAAAAAAAACATAAGGGGTAACACTGTCATTTTTTTTTTTGGCCGAAATTTTGACCCCCTCCGATTTTCTTGAAACTCTGGATTCTGACAGAGGGCCACGAGACTTCGACCAGCGCGCAAAAATGGAGGCTCTAGACCCTTCCAGAGCCGAGATATCGAAGGTCAAAATTTGGACCTGAAAAAAAAAAACATAAGGGGTAACACTGTCATTTTTTTTTTTCGGCCGAAATTTTGACCCCCTCCGATCTTCTTGAAACTCTGGATTCTGACAGAGGGCCACGAGACTTCGACCAGCGCGCAAAAATGGAGGCTCTAGACCCTTCCAGAGCCGAGATATCGAAGGTCAAAATTTGGACCTGAAAAAAAAAAAACATAAGGGGTAACACTGTCATTTTTTTTTTGGCCGAAATTTTGACCCCCTCCGATCTTCTTGAACTCTGGATTCTGACAGAGGGCCACGAGACTTCGACCAGCGCGCAAAAATGGAGGCTCTAGACCCTTCCAGAGCCGAGATATCGAAGGTCAAAATTTGGACCTGAAAAAAAAACATAAGGGGTAACACTGTCATTTTTTTTTTTTGGGGCCGAAATTTTGACCCCCTCCGATTTTCTTGAAACGCTGGATTCTGATAGAGGGCCACGAGACTTCGACCAGCGCACAAAAATGGAGACTCTAGACCCTTCCAGAGCCGAGATATCGAAGGTCAAAATTTGGACCTGAAAAAAAAACATAAGGGGTAACACTGTCATTTTTTTTTTTGGCCGAAATTTTGACCCCCTCCGATTTTCTTGAAACTCTAGATTCTGACAGAGGGCCACGAGACTTCGACCAGCGTGCAAAAATGGAGGCTCTAGACCCTTCCAGAGCCGAGATATCGAAGGTCAAAATTTGGACCTGAAAAAAAAACATAAGGGGTAACACTGTCAATTTTTTTTTGGCCGAAATTTTGACCCCCTCCGATTTTCTTGAAACTCTGGATTCTGACAGAGGGCCACGAGACTTCGACCAGCGCGCAAAAATGGAGGCTCTAGACCCTTCCAGAGCCGAGATATCGAAGGTCAAAATTTGGACCTGAAAAAAAAACATAAGGGGTAACACTGTCATTTTTTTTTTTGGCCGAAATTTTGACCCCCTCCGATCTTCTTGAAACTCTGGACTCTGACAGAGGGCCACGAGACTTCGACCAACGCGCAAAAATGGAGGCTCTAGACCCTTCCAGAGCCGAGATATCGAAGGTCAAAATTTGGACCTGAAAAAAAAAAACATAAGGGGTAACACTGTCATTTTTTTTTTTGGCCGAAATTTTGACCCCCTCCGATTTTCTTGAAACTCTGGATTCTGACAGAGGGCCACGAGACTTCGACCAGCGCGCAAAAATGGAGGCTCTAGACCCTTCCAGAGCCGAGATATCGAAGGTCAAAATTTGGACCTGAAAAAAAAAACATAAGGGGTAACACTGTCATTTTTTTTTTTCGGCCGAAATTTTGACCCCCTCCGATCTTCTTGAAACTCTGGATTCTGACAGAGGGCCACGAAACTTCGACCAGCGCGCAAAAATGGAGGCTCTAGACCCTTCCAGAGCCGAGATATCGAAGGTCAACAATTTGGACCTGAAAAAAAACATAAGGGGTAACACTGTCATTTTTTTTTTGGCCGAAATTTTGACCCCCTCCGATTTTCTTGAAACTCTGGATTCTGACAGAGGGCCACGAGACTTCGACCAGCGCACAAAAATGGAGGCTCTAGACCCTTCCAGAGCCGAGATATCGAAGGTCAAAATTTGGACCTTAAAAAAAAAAACATAAGGGGTAACACTGTCATTTTTTTTTTGGCCGAAATTTTGACCCCCTCCGATCTTCTTGAAACTCTGGATTCTGACAGAGGGCCACGAGACTTCGACCAGCGCGCAAAAATGGAGGCTCTAGACCCTTCCAGAGCCGAGATATCGAAGGTCAAAATTTGGACCTGAAAAAAAAAACATAAGGGGTAACACTGTCATTTTTTTTTTGGGCCGAAATTTTGACCCCCTCCGATTTTCTTGAAACTCTGGATTCTGACAGAGGGCCACGAGACTTCGACCAGCGCACAAAAATGGAGACTCTAGACCCTTCCAGAGCCGAGATATCGAAGGTCAAAATTTGGACCTGAAAAAAAAAAAAAACATAAGGGGTAACACTGTCATTTTTTTTTTGGCCGAAATTTTGACCCCCTCCGATTTTCTTGAAACTCTGGATTCTGACAGAGGGCCACGAGACTTCGACCAGCTTGCAAAAATGGAGGCTCTAGACCCTTCCAGAGCCGAGATATCGAAGGTAAAAATTTGGACCTGAAAAAAAAAACATAAGGGGTAACACTGTCATTTTTTTTTTGGCCGAAATTTTGACCCCCTCCGATCTTCTTGAAACTCTGGATTCTGACAGAGGGCCACGAGACTTCGACCAGCGCGCAAAAATGGAGGCTCTAGACCCTTCCAGAGCCGAGATATCGAAGGTCAAAATTTGGACCTGAAAAAAAACACATAAGGGGTAACACTGTCATTTTTTTTTTTGGCCGAAATTTTGACCCCCTCCGATTTTCTTGAAACTCTGGATTCTGACAGAGGGCCACGAGACTTCGACCAGCGCGCAAAAATGGAGGCTCTAGACCCTTCCAGAGCCGAGATATCGAAGGTCAAAATTTGGACCTGAAAAAAAACATAAGGGGTAACACTGTCATTTTTTTTTTTTTGGCCGAAATTTTGACCCCCTCCGATTTTCTTGAAACTCTGGATTCTGACAGAGGGCCACGAGACTTCGACCAGCGCGCAAAAATGGAGGCTCTAGACCCTTCCAGAGCCTAGATATCGAAGGTCAAAATTTGGACCTGAAAAAAAAACATAAGGGGTAACACTGTCATTTTTTTTTGGCCGAAATTTTGACCCCCTCCGATCTTCTTGAAACTCTGGATTCTGACAGAGGGCCACGAGACTTCGACCAGCGCGCAAAAATGGAGGCTCTAGACCCTTCCAGATCCGAGATATCGAAGGTCAAAATTTGGACCTGAAAAAAAAACATAAGGGGTAACACTGTCATTTTTTTTTTGGCCGAAATTTTGACCCCCTCCGATTTTCTTGAAACTCTGGATTCTGACAGAGGGCCACGAGACTTCGACCAGCGCGCAAAAATGGAGGCTCTAGACCCTTCCAGAGCCGAGATATCGAAGGTCAAAATTTGGACCTGAAAAAAAACATAAGGGGTAACACTGTCATTTTTTTTTTTGGCCGAAATTTTGACCCCCTCCGATCTTCTTGAACTCTGGATTCTGACAGAGGGCCACGAGACTTCGACCAGCGCGCAAAAATGGAGGCTCTAGACCCTTCCAGAGCCGAGATATCGAAGGTCAAAATTTGGACCTGAAAAAAAAACATAAGGGGTAACACTGTCATTTTTTTTTTTTTGGGCCGAAATTTTGACCCCCTCCGATTTTCTTGAAACGCTGGATTCTGATAGAGGGCCACGAGACTTCGACCAGCGCACAAAAATGGAGACTCTAGACCCTTCCAGAGCCGAGATATCGAAGGTCAAAATTTGGACCTGAAAAAAAAACATAAGGGGTAACACTGTCATTTTTTTTTTTGGCCGAAATTTTGACCCCCTCCGATTTTCTTGAAACTCTAGATTCTGACAGAGGGCCACGAGACTTCGACCAGCGTGCAAAAATGGAGGCTCTAGACCCTTCCAGAGCCGAGATATCGAAGGTCAAAATTTGGACCTGAAAAAAAAACATAAGGGGTAACACTGTCAATTTTTTTTTGGCCGAAATTTTGACCCCCTCCGATTTTCTTGAAACTCTGGATTCTGACAGAGGGCCACGAGACTTCGACCAGCGCGCAAAAATGGAGGCTCTAGACCCTTCCAGAGCCGAGATATCGAAGGTCAAAATTTGGACCTGAAAAAAAAACATAAGGGGTAACACTGTCATTTTTTTTTTGGCCGAAATTTTGACCCCCTCCGATCTTCTTGAAACTCTGGACTCTGACAGAGGGCCACGAGACTTCGACCAACGCGCAAAAATGGAGGCTCTAGACCCTTCCAGAGCCGAGATATCGAAGGTCAAAATTTGGACCTGAAAAAAAAAACATAAGGGGTAACACTGTCATTTTTTTTTTGGCCGAAATTTTGACCCCCTCCGATTTTCTTGAAACTCTGGATTCTGACAGAGGGCCACGAGACTTCGACCAGCGCGCAAAAATGGAGGCTCTAGACCCTTCCAGAGCCGAGATATCGAAGGTCAAAATTTGGACCTGAAAAAAAAAAAACATAAGGGGTAACACTGTCATTTTTTTTTTTGGCCGAAATTTTGACCCCCTCCGATCTTCTTGAAACTCTGGACTCTGACAGAGGGCCACGAGACTTCGACCAACGCGCAAAAATGGAGGCTCTAGACCCTTCCAGAGCCGAGTTATCGAAGGTCAAAATTTGGACCTGAAAAAAAAAACATAAGGGATAACACTGTCATTTTTTTTTTGGCTGAAATTTTGACCCCCTCCGATTTTCTTGAAACTCTGGATTCTGACAGAGGGCCACGAGACTTTGACCAGCGTGCAAAAATGGAGGCTCTAGACCCTTCCAGAGCCGAGATATCGAAGGTCAAAATTTGGACCTGAAAAAAAAAAACATAAGGGGTAACACTGTCATTTTTTTTTTTGGCCGAAATTTTGACCCCCTCCGATTTTCTTGAAACTCTGGATTCTGACAGAGGGCCACGAGACTTCGACCAGCGCGCAAAAATGGAGGCTCTAGACCCTTCCAGAGCCGAGATATCGAAGGTCAAAATTTGGACCTGAAAAAAAAACATAAGGGGTAACACTGTCATTTTTTTTTTTGGCCGAAATTTTGACCCCCTCCGATTTTCTTGAAACTCTGGATTCTGACAGAGGGCCACGAGACTTCGACCAGCGCGCAAAAATGGAGGCTCTAGACCCTTCCAGAGCCTAGATATCGAAGGTCAAAATTTGGACCTGAAAAAAAAACATAAGGGGTAACACTGTCATTTTTTTTGGCCGAAATTTTGACCCCCTCCGATCTTCTTGAAACTCTGGATTCTGACAGAGGGCCACGAGACTTCGACCAGCGCGCAAAAATGGAGGCTCTAGACCCTTCCAGATCCGAGATATCGAAGGTCAAAATTTGGACCTGAAAAAAAAAAACATAAGGGGTAACACTGTCATTTTTTTTTGGCCGAAATTTTGACCCCCTCCGATCTTCTTGAAACTCTGGATTCTGACAGAGGGCCACGAGACTTCGACCAGCGCGCAAAAATGGACGCTCTAGACCCTTCCAGAGCCGAGATATCGAAGGTCAAAATTTGGACCTGAAAAAAAAAAACATAAGGGGTAACACTGTCATTTTTTTTTTGGGCCGAAATTTTGACCCCCTCCGATCTTCTTGAAACTCTGGATTCTGACAGAGGGCCACGAGACTTCGACCAGCGCGCAAAAATGGAGGCTCTAGACCCTTCCAGAGCCGAGATATCGAAGGTCAAAATTTGGACCTGAAAAAAAAAACATAAGGGGTAACACTGTCATTTTTTTTTTGGGCCGAAATTTTGACCCCCTCCGATTTTCTTGAAACTCTGGACTCTGACAGAGGGCCACGAGACTTCGACCAACGCGCAAAAATGGAGGCTCTAGACCCTTCCAGAGCCGAGATATCGAAGGTCAAAATTTGGACCTGAAAAAAAAACATAAGGGGTAACACTGTCATTTTTTTTTTGGCCGAAATTTTGACCCCCTCCGATTTTCTTGAAACTCTGGATTCTGACAGAGGGCCACGAGACTTCGACCAGCGCGCAAAAATGGAGGCTCTAGACCCTTCCAGAGCCGAGATATCGAAGGTCAAAATTTGGACCTGAAAAAAAAAAAACATAAGGGGTAACACTGTCATTTTTTTTTTTTCGGCCGAAATTTTGACCCCCTCCGATCTTCTTGAAACTCTGGATTCTGACAGAGGGCCACGAGACTTCGACCAGCGCGCAAAAATGGAGGCTCTAGACCCTTCCAGAGCCGAGATATCGAAGGTCAAAATTTGGACCTGAAAAAAAAACATAAGGGGTAACACTGTCATTTTTTTTTTGGCCGAAATTTTGACCCCCTCCGATCTTCTTGAAACTCTGGACTCTGACAGAGGGCCTCGAGACTTCGACCAACGCGCAAAAATGGAGGCTCTAGACCCTTCCAGAGCCGAGATATCGAAGGTCAAAATTTGGACCTGAAAAAAAAACATAAGGGGTAACACTGTCATTTTTTTTTTGGCCGAAATTTTGACCCCCTCCGATTTTCTTGAAACTCTGGATTCTGACAGAGGGCCATGAGACTTCGACCAGCGCGCAAAAATGGAGGCTCTAGACCCTTCCAGAGCCGAGATATCGAAGGTCAAAATTTGGACCTGAAAAAAAAAAACATAAGGGGTAACACTGTCATTTTTTTTTTTCGGCCGAAATTTTGACCCCCTCCGATCTTCTTGAAACTCTGGATTCTGACAGAGGGCCACGAGACTTCGACCAGCGCGCAAAAATGGAGGCTCTAGACCCTTCCAGAGCCGAGATATCGAAGGTCAACAATTTGGACCTGAAAAAAAACATAAGGGGTAACACTGTCATTTTTTTTTTTGGCCGAAATTTTGACCCCCTCCGATTTTCTTGAAACTCTGGATTCTGACAGAGGGCCACGAGACTTCGACCAGCGCGCAAAAATGGAGGCTCTAGACCCTTCCAGATCCGAGATATCGAAGGTCAAAATTTGGACCTGAAAAAAAAAAAAACATAAGGGGTAACACTGTCATTTTTTTTTTGGCCGAAATTTTGACCCCCTCCGATTTTCTTGAAACTCTGGACTCTGACAGAGGGCCACGAGACTTCGACCAACGCGCAAAAATGGAGGCTCTAGACCCTTCCAGAGCCGAGATATCGAAGGTCAAAATTTGGACCTGAAAAAAAAACATAAGGGGTAACACTGTCATTTTTTTTTTGGCCGAAATTTTGACCCCCTCCGATTTTCTTGAAACTCTGGATTCTGACAGAGGGCCACGAGACTTCGACCAGCGCGCAAAAATGGAGGCTCTAGACCCTTCCAGAGCCGAGATATCGAAGGTCAAAATTTGGACCTGAAAAAAAAAAACATAAGGGGTAACACTGTCATTTTTTTTTTTCGGCCGAAATTTTGACCCCCTCCGATCTTCTTGAAACTCTGGATTCTGACAGAGGGCCACGAGACTTCGACCAGCGCGCAAAAATGGAGGCTCTAGACCCTTCCAGAGCCGAGATATCGAAGGTCAACAATTTGGACCTGAAAAAAAACATAAGGGGTAACACTGTCATTTTTTTTTTTGGCCGAAATTTTGACCCCCTCCGATTTTCTTGAAACTCTGGATTCTGACAGAGGGCCACGAGACTTCGACCAGCGCGCAAAAATGGAGGCTCTAGACCCTTCCAGATCCGAGATATCGAAGGTCAAAATTTGGACCTGAAAAAAAAAAACATAAGGGGTAACACTGTCATTTTTTTTTTTGGCCGAAATTTTGACCCCCTCCGATTTTCTTGAAACTCTGGATTCTGACAGAGGGCCACGAGACTTCGACCAGCGCGCAAAAATGGAGGCTCTAGACCCTTCCAGAGCCGAGATATCGAAGGTCAAAATTTGGACCTGAAAAAAAAAACATAAGGGGTAACACTGTCATTTTTTTTTTGGCCGAAATTTTGACCCCCTCCGATCTTCTTGAACTCTGGATTCTGACAGAGGGCCACGAGACTTCGACCAGCGCGCAAAAATGGAGGCTCTAGACCCTTCCAGAGCCGAGATATCGAAGGTCAAAATTTGGACCTGAAAAAAAAACATAAGGGGTAACACTGTCATTTTTTTTTTTGGGGCCGAAATTTTGACCCCCTCCGATTTTCTTGAAACGCTGGATTCTGATAGAGGGCCACGAGACTTCGACCAGCGCACAAAAATGGAGACTCTAGACCCTTCCAGAGCCGAGATATCGAAGGTCAAAATTTGGACCTGAAAAAAAAACATAAGGGGTAACACTGTCATTTTTTTTTTGGCCGAAATTTTGACCCCCTCCGATTTTCTTGAAACTCTAGATTCTGACAGAGGGCCACGAGACTTCGACCAGCGTGCAAAAATGGAGGCTCTAGACCCTTCCAGAGCCGAGATATCGAAGGTCAAAATTTGGACCTGAAAAAAAAACATAAGGGGTAACACTGTCAATTTTTTTTTGGCCGAAATTTTGACCCCCTCCGATTTTCTTGAAACTCTGGATTCTGACAGAGGGCCACGAGACTTCGACCAGCGCGCAAAAATGGAGGCTCTAGACCCTTCCAGAGCCGAGATATCGAAGGTCAAAATTTGGACCTGAAAAAAAAACATAAGGGGTAACACTGTCATTTTTTTTTTTGGCCGAAATTTTGACCCCCTCCGATCTTCTTGAAACTCTGGACTCTGACAGAGGGCCACGAGACTTCGACCAACGCGCAAAAATGGGGGCTCTAGACCCTTCCAGAGCCGAGATATCGAAGGTCAAAATTTGGACCTGAAAAAAAAAAACATAAGGGGTAACACTGTCATTTTTTTTTTTGGCCGAAATTTTGACCCCCTCCGATTTTCTTGAAACTCTGGATTCTGACAGAGGGCCACGAGACTTCGACCAGCGCGCAAAAATGGAGGCTCTAGACCCTTCCAGAGCCGAGATATCGAAGGTCAAAATTTGGACCTGAAAAAAAAAACATAAGGGGTAACACTGTCATTTTTTTTTTTTCGGCCGAAATTTTGACCCCCTCCGATCTTCTTGAAACTCTGGATTCTGACAGAGGGCCACGAGACTTCGACCAGCGCGCAAAAATGGAGGCTCTAGACCCTTCCAGAGCCGAGATATCGAAGGTCAACAATTTGGACCTGAAAAAAAACATAAGGGGTAACACTGTCATTTTTTTTTTGGCCGAAATTTTGACCCCCTCCGATTTTCTTGAAACTCTGGATTCTGACAGAGGGCCACGAGACTTCGACCAGCGCACAAAAATGGAGGCTCTAGACCCTTCCAGAGCCGAGATATCGAAGGTCAAAATTTGGACCTTAAAAAAAAAAACATAAGGGGTAACACTGTCATTTTTTTTTTGGCCGAAATTTTGACCCCCTCCGATCTTCTTGAAACTCTGGATTCTGACAGAGGGCCACGAGACTTCGACCAGCGCGCAAAAATGGAGGCTCTAGACCCTTCCAGAGCCGAGATATCGAAGGTCAAAATTTGGACCTGAAAAAAAAAACATAAGGGGTAACACTGTCATTTTTTTTTTGGGCCGAAATTTTGACCCCCTCCGATTTTCTTGAAACTCTGGATTCTGACAGAGGGCCACGAGACTTCGACCAGCGCACAAAAATGGAGACTCTAGACCCTTCCAGAGCCGAGATATCGAATGTCAAAATTTGGACCTGAAAAAAAAAAAAAACATAAGGGGTAACACTGTCATTTTTTTTTTGGCCGAAATTTTGACCCCCTCCGATTTTCTTGAAACTCTGGATTCCGACAGAGGGCCACGAGACTTCGACCAGCTTGCAAAAATGGAGGCTCTAGACCCTTCCAGAGCCGAGATATCGAAGGTAAAAATTTGGACCTGAAAAAAAAACATAAGGGGTAACACTGTCATTTTTTTTTTTGGCCGAAATTTTGACCCCCTCCGATCTTCTTGAAACTCTGGATTCTGACAGAGGGCCACGAGACTTCGACCAGCGCGCAAAAATGGAGGCTCTAGACCCTTCCAGAGCCGAGATATCGAAGGTCAAAATTTGGACCTGAAAAAAAACACATAAGGGGTAACACTGTCATTTTTTTTTTTGGCCGAAATTTTGACCCCCTCCGATTTTCTTGAAACTCTGGATTCTGACAGAGGGCCACGAGACTTCGACCAGCGCGCAAAAATGGAGGCTCTAGACCCTTCCAGAGCCGAGATATCGAAGGTCAAAATTTGGACCTGAAAAAAAACATAAGGGGTAACACTGTCATTTTTTTTTTTTTTGGCCGAAATTTTGACCCCCTCCGATTTTCTTGAAACTCTGGATTCTGACAGAGGGCCACG
Source organism: Cyprinella venusta (assembly GCA_038021265.1). Classification (NCBI taxonomy): domain Eukaryota; kingdom Metazoa; phylum Chordata; class Actinopteri; order Cypriniformes; family Leuciscidae; genus Cyprinella; species Cyprinella venusta. Next base: position 18,111,972 of record CM075868.1, read on the forward strand.
AGACTTCGACCAGCGCGCAAAAATGGAGGCTCTAGACCCTTCCAGAGCCTAGATATCGAAGGTCAAAATTTGGACCTGAAAAAAAAACATAAGGGGTAACACTGTCATTTTTTTTTGGCCGAAATTTTGACCCCCTCCGATCTTCTTGAAACTCTGGATTCTGACAGAGGGCCACGAGACTTCGACCAGCGCGCAAAAATGGAGGCTCTAGACCCTTCCAGATCCGAGATATCGAAGGTCAAAATTTGGACCTGAAAAAAAACATAAGGGGTAACACTGTCATTTTTTTTTTTGGCCGAAATTTTGACCCCCTCCGATTTTCTTGAAACTCTGGATTCTGACAGAGGGCCACGAGACTTCGACCAGCGCGCAAAAATGGAGGCTCTAGACCCTTCCAGAGCCGAGATATCGAAGGTCAAAATTTGGACCTGAAAAAAAACATAAGGGGTAACACTGTCAATTTTTTTTTTGGCCGAAATTTTGACCCCCTCCGATCTTCTTGAACTCTGGATTCTGACAGAGGGCCACGAGACTTCGACCAGCGCGCAAAAATGGAGGCTCTAGACCCTTCCAGAGCCGAGATATCGAAGGTCAAAATTTGGACCTGAAAAAAAAACATAAGGGGTAACACTGTCATTTTTTTTTTTTGGGCCGAAATTTTGACCCCCTCCGATTTTCTTGAAACGCTGGATTCTGATAGAGGGCCACGAGACTTCGACCAGCGCACAAAAATGGAGACTCTAGACCCTTCCAGAGCCGAGATATCGAAGGTCAAAATTTGGACCTGAAAAAAAAACATAAGGGGTAACACTGTCATTTTTTTTTTTGGCCGAAATTTTGACCCCCTCCGATTTTCTTGAAACTCTAGATTCTGACAGAGGGCCACGAGACTTCGACCAGCGTGCAAAAATGGAGGCTCTAGACCCTTCCAGAGCCGAGATATCGAAGGTCAAAATTTGGACCTGAAAAAAAAACATAAGGGGTAACACTGTCAATTTTTTTTTGGCCGAAATTTTGACCCCCTCCGATTTTCTTGAAACTCTGGATTCTGACAGAGGGCCACGAGACTTCGACCAGCGCGCAAAAATGGAGGCTCTAGACCCTTCCAGAGCCGAGATATCGAAGGTCAAAATTTGGACCTGAAAAAAAAACATAAGGGGTAACACTGTCATTTTTTTTTTGGCCGAAATTTTGACCCCCTCCGATCTTCTTGAAACTCTGGACTCTGACAGAGGGCCACGAGACTTCGACCAACGCGCAAAAATGGAGGCTCTAGACCCTTCCAGAGCCGAGATATCGAAGGTCAAAATTTGGACCTGAAAAAAAAAACATAAGGGGTAACACTGTCATTTTTTTTTGGCCGAAATTTTGACCCCCTCCGATTTTCTTGAAACTCTGGATTCTGACAGAGGGCCACGAGACTTCGACCAGCGCGCAAAAATGGAGGCTCTAGACCCTTCCAGAGCCGAGATATCGAAGGTCAAAATTTGGACCTGAAAAAAAAAAACATAAGGGGTAACACTGTCATTTTTTTTTTTGGCCGAAATTTTGACCCCCTCCGATCTTCTTGAAACTCTGGACTCTGACAGAGGGCCACGAGACTTCGACCAACGCGCAAAAATGGAGGCTCTAGACCCTTCCAGAGCCGAGTTATCGAAGGTCAAAATTTGGACCTGAAAAAAAAAAACATAAGGGATAACACTGTCATTTTTTTTTTGGCTGAAATTTTGACCCCCTCCGATTTTCTTGAAACTCTGGATTCTGACAGAGGGCCACGAGACTTTGACCAGCGTGCAAAAATGGAGGCTCTAGACCCTTCCAGAGCCGAGATATCGAAGGTCAAAATTTGGACCTGAAAAAAAAAAACATAAGGGGTAACACTGTCATTTTTTTTTTTTTGGCCGAAATTTTGACCCCCTCCGATTTTCTTGAAACTCTGGATTCTGACAGAGGGCCACGAGACTTCGACCAGCGCGCAAAAATGGAGGCTCTAGACCCTTCCAGAGCCGAGATATCGAAGGTCAAAATTTGGACCTGAAAAAAAAACATAAGGGGTAACACTGTCATTTTTTTTTTTGGCCGAAATTTTGACCCCCTCCGATTTTCTTGAAACTCTGGATTCTGACAGAGGGCCACGAGACTTCGACCAGCGCGCAAAAATGGAGGCTCTAGACCCTTCCAGAGCCTAGATATCGAAGGTCAAAATTTGGACCTGAAAAAAAAACATAAGGGGTAACACTGTCATTTTTTTTGGCCGAAATTTTGACCCCCTCCGATCTTCTTGAAACTCTGGATTCTGACAGAGGGCCACGAGACTTCGACCAGCGCGCAAAAATGGAGGCTCTAGACCCTTCCAGATCCGAGATATCGAAGGTCAAAATTTGGACCTGAAAAAAAAAAACATAAGGGGTAACACTGTCATTTTTTTTTGGCCGAAATTTTGACCCCCTCCGATCTTCTTGAAACTCTGGATTCTGACAGAGGGCCACGAGACTTCGACCAGCGCGCAAAAATGGACGCTCTAGACCCTTCCAGAGCCGAGATATCGAAGGTCAAAATTTGGACCTGAAAAAAAAAAACATAAGGGGTAACACTGTCATTTTTTTTTTGGGCCGAAATTTTGACCCCCTCCGATCTTCTTGAAACTCTGGATTCTGACAGAGGGCCACGAGACTTCGACCAGCGCGCAAAAATGGAGGCTCTAGACCCTTCCAGAGCCGAGATATCGAAGGTCAAAATTTGGACCTGAAAAAAAAACATAAGGGGTAACACTGTCATTTTTTTTTTGGGCCGAAATTTTGACCCCCTCCGATTTTCTTGAAACGCTGGATTCTGACAGAGGGCCACGAGACTTCGACCAGCGCACAAAAATGGAGACTCTAGACCCTTCCAGAGCCGAGATATCGAAGGTCAAAATTTGGACCTGAAAAAAAAACATAAGGGGTAACACTGTCATTTTTTTTTTTTGGCCGAAATTTTGACCCCCTCCGATTTTCTTGAAGCTCTAGATTCTGACAGAGGGCCACGAGACTTCGACCAGCGCGCAAAAATGGAGGCTCTAGACCCTTCCAGAGCCGAGATATCGAAGGTCAAAATTTGGACCTGAAAAAAAAACATAAGGGGTAACACTGTCATTTTTTTTTTGGCCGAAATTTTGACTCCCTCCGATTTTCTTGAAACTCTGGATTCTGACAGAGGGCCACGAGACTTCGACCAGCGCGCAAAAATGGAGGCTCTAGACCCTTCCAGAGCCGAGATATCGAAGGTCAACAATTTGGACCTGAAAAAAAACATAAGGGGTAACACTGTCATTTTTTTTTTTGGCCGAAATTTTGACCCCCTCCGATTTTCTTGAAACTCTGGATTCTGACAGAGGGCCACGAGACTTCGACCAGCGTGCAAAAATGGAGGCTCTAGACCCTTCCAGAGCCGAGATATCGAAGGTCAAAATTTGGACCTGAAAAAAAAAACATAAGGGGTAACACTGTCATTTTTTTTTTGGGCCGAAATTTTGACCCCCTCCGATTTTCTTGAAACTCTGGATTCTGACAGAGGGCCACGAGACTTCGACCAGCGCACAAAAATGGAGACTCTAGACCCTTCCAGAGCCGAGATATCGAAGGTCAAAATTTGGACCTGAAAAAAAAAAAAAAACATAAGGGGTAACACTGTCATTTTTTTTTTTGGCCGAAATTTTGACCCCCTCCGATTTTCTTGAAACTCTGGATTCTGACAGAGGGCCACGAGACTTCGACCAGCGCGCAAAAATGGAGGCTCTAGACCCTTCCAGAGCCGAGATATCGAAGGTCAAAATTTGGACCTGAAAAAAAACATAAGGGGTAACACTGTCATTTTTTTTTTTTGGGCCGAAATTTTGACCCCCTCCGATTTTCTTTAAACGCTGGATTCTGACAGAGGGCCACGAGACTTCGACCAGCGCACAAAAATGGAGACTCTAGACCCTTCCAGAGCCGAGATATCGAAGGTCAAAATTTGGACCTGAAAAAAAAACATAAGGGGTAACACTGTCATTTTTTTTTTTTTGGCCGAAATTTTGACCCCCTCCGATTTTCTTGAAACTCTAGATTCTGACAGAGGGCCACGAGACTTCGACCAGCGCGCAAAAATGGAGGCTCTAGACCCTTCCAGAGCCGAGATATCGAAGGTCAAAATTTGGACCTGAAAAAAAAACATAAGGGGTAACACTGTCATTTTTTTTTTGGCCGAAATTTTGACCCCCTCCGATTTTCTTGAAACTCTGGATTCTGACAGAGGGCCACGAGACTTCGACCAGCGCGCAAAAATGGACGCTCTAGACCCTTCCAGAGCCGAGATATCGAAGGTCAAAATTTGGACCTGAAAAAAAAAAAACATAAGGGGTAACACTGTCATTTTTTTTTTGGGCCGAAATTTTGACCCCCTCCGATCTTCTTGAAACTCTGGATTCTGACAGAGGGCCACGAGACTTCGACCAGCGCGCAAAAATGGAGGCTCTAGACCCTTCCAGAGCCGAGATATCGAAGGTCAAAATTTGGACCTGAAAAAAAAACATAAGGGGTAACACTGTCATTTTTTTTTTGGGCCGAAATTTTGACCCCCTCCGATTTTCTTGAAACGCTGGATTCTGACAGAGGGCCACGAGACTTCGACCAGCGCACAAAAATGGAGACTCTAGACCCTTCCAGAGCCGAGATATCGAAGGTCAAAATTTGGACCTGAAAAAAAAACATAAGGGGTAACACTGTCATTTTTTTTTTTGGCCGAAATTTTGACCCCCTCCGATTTTCTTGAAGCTCTAGATTCTGACAGAGGGCCACGAGACTTCGACCAGCGCGCAAAAATGGAGGCTCTAGACCCTTCCAGAGCCGAGATATCGAAGGTCAAAATTTGGACCTGAAAAAAAAACATAAGGGGTAACACTGTCATTTTTTTTTTGGCCGAAATTTTGACTCCCTCCGATTTTCTTGAAACTCTGGATTCTGACAGAGGGCCACGAGACTTCGACCAGCGCGCAAAAATGGAGGCTCTAGACCCTTCCAGAGCCGAGATATCGAAGGTCAACAATTTGGACCTGAAAAAAAACATAAGGGGTAACACTGTCATTTTTTTTTTGGCCGAAATTTTGACCCCCTCCGATTTTCTTGAAACTCTGGATTCTGACAGAGGGCCACGAGACTTCGACCAGCGTGCAAAAATGGAGGCTCTAGACCCTTCCAGAGCCGAGATATCGAAGGTCAAAATTTGGACCTGAAAAAAAAAACATAAGGGGTAACACTGTCATTTTTTTTTTGGGCCGAAATTTTGACCCCCTCCGATTTTCTTGAAACTCTGGATTCTGACAGAGGGCCACGAGACTTCGACCAGCGCACAAAAATGGAGACTCTAGACCCTTCCAGAGCCGAGATATCGAAGGTCAAAATTTGGACCTGAAAAAAAAAAAAAAACATAAGGGGTAACACTGTCATTTTTTTTTTTGGCCGAAATTTTGACCCCCTCCGATTTTCTTGAAACTCTGGATTCTGACAGAGGGCCACGAGACTTCGACCAGCGCGCAAAAATGGAGGCTCTAGACCCTTCCAGAGCCGAGATATCGAAGGTCAAAATTTGGACCTGAAAAAAAAACATAAGGGGTAACACTGTCATTTTTTTTTTTGGGCCGAAATTTTGACCCCCTCCGATTTTCTTTAAACGCTGGATTCTGACAGAGGGCCACGAGACTTCGACCAGCGCACAAAAATGGAGACTCTAGACCCTTCCAGAGCCGAGATATCGAAGGTCAAAATTTGGACCTGAAAAAAAAACATAAGGGGTAACACTGTCATTTTTTTTTTTTGGCCGAAATTTTGACCCCCTCCGATTTTCTTGAAACTCTAGATTCTGACAGAGGGCCACGAGACTTCGACCAGCGCGCAAAAATGGAGGCTCTAGACCCTTCCAGAGCCGAGATATCGAAGGTCAAAATTTGGACCTGAAAAAAAAACATAAGGGGTAACACTGTCATTTTTTTTTTGGCCGAAATTTTGACCCCCTCCGATTTTCTTGAAACTCTGGATTCTGACAGAGGGCCACGAGACTTCGACCAGCGCGCAAAAATGGAGGCTCTAGACCCTTCCAGAGCCGAGATATCGAAGGTCAACAATTTGGACCTGAAAAAAAACATAAGGGGTAACACTGTCATTTTTTTTTTTGGCCGAAATTTTGACCCCCTCCGATTTTCTTTAAACGCTGGATTCTGACAGAGGGCCACGAGACTTCGACCAGCGCACAAAAATGGAGACTCTAGACCCTTCCAGAGCCGAGATATCGAAGGTCAAAATTTGGACCTGAAAAAAAAACATAAGGGGTAACACTGTCATTTTTTTTTTTTTGGCCGAAATTTTGACCCCCTCCGATTTTCTTGAAACTCTAGATTCTGACAGAGGGCCACGAGACTTCGACCAGCGCGCAAAAATGGAGGCTCTAGACCCTTCCAGAGCCGAGATATCGAAGGTCAAAATTTGGACCTGAAAAAAAAACATAAGGGGTAACACTGTCATTTTTTTTTTGGCCGAAATTTTGACCCCCTCCGATTTTCTTGAAACTCTGGATTCTGACAGAGGGCCACGAGACTTCGACCAGCGCGCAAAAATGGAGGCTCTAGACCCTTCCAGAGCCGAGATATCGAAGGTCAACAATTTGGACCTGAAAAAAAACATAAGGGGTAACACTGTCATTTTTTTTTTTGGCCGAAATTTTGACCCCCTCCGATTTTCTTGAAACTCTGGATTCTGACAGAGGGCCACGAGACTTTGACCAGCGTGCAAAAATGGAGGCTCTAGACCCTTCCAGAGCCGAGATATCGAAGGTCAAAATTTGGACCTGAAAAAAAAAACATAAGGGGTAACACTGTCATTTTTTTTTTGGGCCGAAATTTTGACCCCCTCCGATTTTCTTGAAACTCTGGATTCTGACAGAGGGCCACGAGACTTCGACCAGCGCACAAAAATGGAGACTCTAGACCCTTCCAGAGCCGAGATATCGAAGGTCAAAATTTGGACCTGAAAAAAAAAAAAACATAAGGGGTAACACTGTCATTTTTTTTTTTGGCCGAAATTTTGACCCCCTCCGATTTTCTTGAAACTCTGGATTCTGACAGAGGGCCACGAGACTTCGACCAGCGCGCAAAAATGGAGGCTCTAGACCCTTCCAGAGCCGAGATATCGAAGGTCAAAATTTGGACCTGAAAAAAAAACATAAGGGGTAACACTGTCATTTTTTTTTTTTTGGCCGAAATTTTGACCCCCTCCGATTTTCTTGAAACTCTGGATTCTGACAGAGGGCCACGAGACTTCGACCAGCGCGCAAAAATGGAGGCTCTAGACCCTTCCAGAGCCGAGATATCGAAGGTCAAAATTTGGACCTGAAAAAAAAAACATAAGGGGTAACACTGTCATTTTTTTTTTTTGGCCGAAATTTTGACCCCCTCCGATTTTCTTGAAACTCTGGATTCTGACAGAGGGCCACGAGACTTCGACCAGCGCGCAAAAATGAAGGCTCTAGACCCTTCCAGATCCGAGATATCGAAGGTCAAAATTTGGACCTGAAAAAAAAAACATAAGGGGTAACACTGTCATTTTTTTTTTCGGCCGAAATTTTGACCCCCTCCGATCTTCTTGAAACTCTGGATTCTGACAGAGGGCCACGAGACTTCGACCAGCGCGCAAAAATGGAGGCTCTAGACCCTTCCAGAGCCGAGATATCGAAGGTCAACAATTTGGACCTGAAAAAAAACATAAGGGGTAACACTGTCATTTTTTTTTTGGCCGAAATTTTGACCCCCTCCGATTTTCTTGAAACTCTGGATTCTGACAGAGGGCCACGAGACTTCGACCAGCGCACAAAAATGGAGGCTCTAGACCCTTCCAGAGCCGAGATATCGAAGGTCAAAATTTGGACCTGAAAAAAAAAACATAAGGGGTAACACTGTCATTTTTTTTTTGGCCGAAATTTTGACCCCCTCCGATCTTCTTGAAACTCTGGATTCTGACAGAGGGCCACGAGACTTCGACCAGCGCGCAAAAATGGAGGCTCTAGACCCTTCCAGAGCCGAGATATCGAAGGTCAAAATTTGGACCTGAAAAAAAAAAACATAAGGGGTAACACTGTCATTTTTTTTTTTGGGCCGAAATTTTGACCCCCTCCGATTTTCTTGAAACTCTGGATTCTGACAGAGGGCCACGAGACTTTGACCAGCGCACAAAATTGGAGACTCTAGACCCTTCCAGAGCCGAGATATCGAAGGTCAAAATTTGGACCTGAAAAAAAAAAAAAAACATAAGGGGTAACACTGTCATTTTTTTTTTTGGCCGAAATTTTGACCCCCTCCGATTTTCTTGAAACTCTGGATTCTGACAGAGGGCCACGAGACTTCGACCAGCGTGCAAAAATGGAGGCTCTAGACCCTTCCAGAGCCGAGATATCGAAGGTAAAAATTTGGACCTGAAAAAAAAACATAAGGGGTAACACTGTCATTTTTTTTTGGCCGAAATTTTGACCCCCTCCGATCTTCTTGAAACTCTGGATTCTGACAGAGGGCCACGAGACTTCGACCAGCGCGCAAAAATGGAGGCTCTAGACCCTTCCAGAGCCGAGATATCGAAGGTCAAAATTTGGACCTGAAAAAAAAACACATAAGGGGTAACACTGTCATTTTTTTTTTTGGCCGAAATTTTGACCCCCTCCGATTTTCTTGAAACTCTGGATTCTGACAGAGGGCCACGAGACTTCGACCAGCGCGCAAAAATGGAGGCTCTAGACCCTTCCAGAGCCGAGATATCGAAGGTCAAAATTTGGACCTGAAAAAAAAAACATAAGGGGTAACACTGTCATTTTTTTTTTGGCCGAAATTTTGACCCCCTCCGATCTTCTTGAAACTCTGGATTCTGACAGAGGGCCACGAGACTTCGACCAGCGCGCAAAAATGGAGGCTCTAGACCCTTCCAGAGCCGAGATATCGAAGGTCAAAATTTGGACCTGAAAAAAAACATAAGGGGTAACACTGTCATTTTTTTTTTTTTTTGGCCGAAATTTTGACCCCCTCCGATTTTCTTGAAACTCTGGATTCTGACAGAGGGCCACGAGACTTCGACCAGCGCGCAAAAATGGAGGCTCTAGACCTTTCCAGAGCCTAGATATCGAAGGTCACAATTTGGACCTGAAAAAAAACATAAGGGGTAACACTGTCATTTTTTTTTTTGGCCGAAATTTTGACCCCCTTCGATCTTCTTGAAACTCTGGATTCTGACAGAGGGCCACGAGACTTCGACCAGCGCGCAAAAATGGAGGCTCTAGACCCTTCCAGAGCCGAGATATCGAAGGTCAAAATTTGGACCTGAAAAAAAAAAACATAAGGGGTAACACTGTCATTTTTTTTTTGGCCGAAATTTTGACCCCCTCCGATTTTCTTGAAACTCTGGATTCTGACAGAGGGCCACGAGACTTCGACCAGCGCGCAAAAATGGAGGCTCTAGACCCTTCCAGAGCCGAGATATCGAAGGTCAAAATTTGGACCTGAAAAAAAAAACATAAGGGGTAACACTGTCATTTTTTTTTGGCCGAAATTTTGACCCCCTCCGATTTTCTTGAAACGCTGGATTCTGACAGAGGGCCACGAGACTTCGACCAGCGCACAAAAATGGAGACTCTAGACCCTTCCAGAGCCGAGATATCGAAGGTCAAAATTTGGACCTGAAAAAAAAACATAAGGGGTAACACTGTCATTTTTTTTTTTTTTTGGCCGAAATTTTGACCCCCTCCGATTTTCTTGAAACTCTAGATTCTGACAGAGGGCCACGAGACTTCGACCAGCGCATAAAAATGGAGGCTCTAGACCCTTCCAGAGCCGAGATATCGAAGGTCAAAATTTGGACCTGAAAAAAAAAAACATAAGGGGTAACACTGTCAATTTTTTTTTTTGGCCGAAATTTTTACCCCCTCCGATTTTCTTGAAACTCTAGATTCTGACAGAGGGCCACGAGACTTCGACCAGCGCGCAAAAATGGAGGCTCTAGACCCTTCCAGAGCCGAGATATCGAAGGTCAAAATTTGGACCTGAAAAAAAAAACATAAGGGGTAACACTGTCATTTTTTTTTGGCCGAAATTGTGTCCCCCTCCGATTTTCTTGAAACTCTGGATTCTGACAGAGGGCCACGAGACTTCGACCAGCGCGCAAAAATGGAGGCTCTAGACCCTTCCAGAGCCGAGATATCGAAGGTCAAAATTTGGACCTGAAAAAAAAAACATAAGGGGTAACACTGTCATTTTTTTTTTTGGCCGAAATTTTGACCCCCTCCGATCTTCTTGAAACTCTGTATTCTGACAGAGGGCCAAGAGACTTCGACCAGCGCGCAAAAATGGAGGCTCTAGACCCTTCCAGAGCCGAGATATCGAAGGTCAAAATTTGGACCTGAAAAAAAAAACATAAGGGGTAACACTGTCATTTTTTTTTTGGCCGAAATTTTGACCCCCTCCGATTTTCTTGAAACTCTGGATTCTGACAGAGGGCCACGAGACTTCGACCAGCGCGCAAAAATGGAGGCTCTAGACCCTTCCAGAGCCGAGATATCGAAGGTCAAAATTTGGACCTGAAAAAAAAACATAAGGGGTAACACTGTCTTTTTTTTTTGGCCGAAATTTTGACCCCCTCCGATCTTCTTGAAACTCTGGATTCTGACGGAGGGCCAAGAGACTTCAACCAGCGCGCAAAAATGGAGGCTCTAGACCCTTCCAGAGCCGAGATATCGAAGGTCAAAATTTGGACCTGAAAAAAAAACATAAGGGGTAACACTGTCTTTTTTTTTTGGCCGAAATTTTGACCCACTCCGATCTTCGTGAAACTCTGGATTCTGACAGAGGGCCACGAGACTTCGACCAGCGCGCAAAAATTGAGGTTCTAGACCCTTCCAGAGCCGAGATATCGAAGGTCAAAATTTGGACCTGAAAAAAAACATAAGGGGTAACACTGTCATTTTTTTTTTTTGGCCGAAATTTTGTCCCCCTCCAATCTTCTTGAAACTCTGGATTCTGACAGAGGGCCAGGAGACTTCGACCAGCGCACAAAAATGGAGGCTCTAGACCCTTTCAGAGCCAAGATATCGAAGGTCAAAATTTGGACCTGAAAAAAAAACATAAGGGGTAACACTGTCATTTTTTTTTTTTGGCCGAAATTTTGACCCCCTCCGATTTTCTTGAAACTCTGGATTCTGACAGAGGGCCACGAGACTTCGACCAGCGCGCAAAAATTGAGGCTCTACACCCTTCCAGAGCCGAGATATCGAAGGTCAAAATTTGGACCTGAAAAAAAAAAACATAAGGGGTAACCCTGTCATTTTTTTTTTTGGCCGAAATTTTGACCCCCTCCGATTTTCTTGAAACTCTGGATTCTGACAGAGGGCCACGAGACTTCGACCAGCGCGCAAAAATGGAGGCTCTAGACCCTTCCAGAGCCGAGATATCGAAGGTCAAAATTTGGACCTGAAAAAAAAAACATAAGGGGTAACACTGTCATTTTTTTTGGCCGAAATTTTGACCCCCTCCGATTTTCTTGAAACTCTGGATTCTGACAGAGGGCCACGAGACTTCGACCAGCGCGCAAAAATGGAGGCTCTAGACCCTTCCAGAGCCGAGATATCGAAGGTCAAAATTTGGACCTGAAAAAAAAACATAAGGGGTAACACTGTCATTTTTTTTTGGCCGAAATTTTGACCCCCTCCGATCTTCTTGAAACTCTGGATTCTGACAGAGGGCCACGAGACTTCGACCAGCACGCAAAAATGGAGGCTCTAGACCCTTCCAGAGCCGAGATATCGAAGGTCAAAATTTGGACCTGAAAAAAAAAACATAAGGGGTAACACTGTCATTTTTTTTTTAGGCCGAAATTTTGACCCCCTCCGATTTTCTTGAAACGCTGGATTCTGACAGAGGGCCACGAGACTTCGACCAGCGCACAAAAATGGAGACTCTAGACCCTTCCAGAGCCGAGATATCGAAGGTCAAAATTTGGACCTGAAAAAAAAAACATAAGGGGTAACACTGTCATTTTTTTTTTTTTGGCCGAAATTTTGACCCCCTCCGATTTTCTTGAAACTCTAGATTCTGACAGAGGGCCACGAGACTTCGACCAGCGCGCAAAAATGGAGGCTCTAGACCCTTCCAGAGCCGAGATATCGAAGGTCAAAATTTGGACCTGAAAAAAAAAACATAAGGGGTAACACTGTCAATTTTTTTTTTTTGGCCGAAATTTTTACCCCCTCCGATTTTCTTGAAACTCTGGATTCTGACAGAGGGCCACGAGACTTCGACCAGCGCGCAAAAATGGAGGCTCTAGACCCTTCCAGAGCCGAGATATCGAAGGTCAAAATTTGGACCTGAAAAAAAACATAAGGGGTAACACTGTCATTTTTTTTTTTTGGCCGAAATTGTGACCCCCTCCGATTTTCTTGAAACTCTGGATTCTGACAGAGGGCCACGAGACTTCGACCAGCGCGCAAAAATGGAGGCTCTAGACCCTTCCAGAGCCGAGATATCGAAGGTCAAAATTTGGACCTGAAAAAAAAACATAAGGGGTAACACTGTCATTTTTTTTTTTGGCCGAAATTTTGACCCCCTCCGATTTTCTTGAAACTCTGGATTCTGACAGAGGGCCACGAGACTTCGACCAGCGCGCAAAAATTGAGGCTCTACACCCTTCCAGAGCCGAGATATCGAAGGTCAAAATTTGGACCTGAAAAAAAAAACATAAGGGGTAACCCTGTCATTTTTTTTTTTTGGCCGAAATTTTGACCCCCTCCGATTTTCTTGAAACTCTGGATTCTGACAGAGGGCCACGAGACTTCGACCAGCGCGCAAAAATGGAGGCTCTAGACCCTTCCAGAGCCGAGATATCGAAGGTCAAAATTTGGACCTGAAAAAAAAAACATAAGGGGTAACACTGTCATTTTTTTTGGCCGAAATTTTGACCCCCTCCGATTTTCTTGAAACTCTGGATTCTGACAGAGGGCCACGAGACTTCGACCAGCGCGCAAAAATGGAGGCTCTAGACCCTTCCAGAGCCTAGATATCGAAGGTCAAAATTTGGACCTGAAAAAAAAAAACATAAGGGCTAACACTGTCATTTTTTTTTTAGGCCGAAATTTTGACCCCCTCCGATTTTCTTGAAACGCTGGATTCTGACAGAGGGCCACGAGACTTCGACCAGCGCACAAAAATGGAGACTCTAGACCCTTCCAGAGCCGAGATATCGAAGGTCAAAATTTGGACCTGAAAAAAAAACATAAGGGGTAACACTGTCATTTTTTTTTTTTTGGCCGAAATTTTGACCCCCTCCGATTTTCTTGAAACTCTAGATTCTGACAGAGGGCCACGAGACTTCGACCAGCGCGCAAAAATGGAGGCTCTAGACCCTTCCAGAGCCGAGATATCGAAGGTCAAAATTTGGACCTGAAAAAAAAACATAAGGGGTAACACTGTCAATTTTTTTTTTTTGCCGAAATTTTTACCCCCTCCGATTTTCTTGAAACTCTGGATTCTGACAGAGGGCCACGAGACTTCGACCAGCGCGCAAAAATGGAGGCTCTAGACCCTTCCAGAGCCGAGATATCGAAGGTCAAAATTTGTACCTGAAAAAAAACATAAGGGGTAACACTGTCATTTTTTTTTGGCCGAAATTGTGACCCCCTCCGATTTTCTTGAAACTCTGGATTCTGACAGAGGGCCACGAGACTTCGACCAGCGCGCAAAAATGGAGGCTCTAGACCCTTCCAGAGCCGAGATATCGAAGGTCAAAATTTGGACCTGAAAAAAAAACATAAGGGGTAACACTGTCATTTTTTTTTTTTGGCCGAAATTTTGACCCCCTCCGATTTTCTTGAAACTCTGGATTCTGACAGAGGGCCACGAGACTTCGACCAGCGCGCAAAAATGGAGGCTCTAGACCCTTCCAGAGCCGAGATATCGAAGGTCAAAATTTGGACCTGAAAAAAAAACATAAGGGGTAACACTGTCATTTTTTTTGGCCGAAATTTTGACCCCCTCCGATTTTCTTGAAACTCTGGATTCTGACAGAGGGCCACGAGACTTCGACCAGCGCGCAAAAATTGAGGTTCTAGACCCTTCCAGAGCCGAGATATCGAAGGTCAAAATTTGGACCTGAAAAAAAACCATAAGGGGTAACACTGTCAATTTTTTTTTTTTTTTGGCCGAAATTTTGACCCCCTCCGATCTTCTTGAAACTCTGGATTCTGACAGAGGGCCACGAGATTTCGACCAGCGCACAAAAATGGAGGCTCTAGACCCTTTCAGAGCCGAGATATCGAAGGTCAAAATTTGGACCTGAAAAAAAAAACATAAGGGGTAACACTGTCATTTTTTTTTTGGCCGAAATTTTGACCCCCTCCGATCTTCTTGAAACTCTGGATTCTGACAGAGGGCCACGAGACTTCGACCAGCGCGCAAAAATGGAGGCTCTAGACCCTTCCAGAGCCGAGATATCGAAGGTCAAAATTTGGACCTGAAAAAAAACATAAGGGGTAACACTGTCATTTTTTTTTTTGGCCGAAATTTTGACCCCCTCCGATTTTCTTGAAACTCTGGATTCTGACAGAGGGCCACGAGACTTCGACCAGCGCGCAAAAATGGAGGCTCTACACCCTTCCAGACCCGAGATATCGAAGGTCAAAATTTGGACCTGAAAAAAAAAAACATAAGGGGTAACACTGTCATTTTTTTTTTGGCCGAAATTTTGACCCCCTCTGATCTTCTTGAAACTCTGGATTCTGACAGAGGGCCACGAGACTTCGACCAGCGCGCAAAAATGGAGGCTCTAGACCCTTCCAGAGCCGAGATATCGAAGGTCAAAATTTGGACCTGAAAAAAAACATAAGGGGTAACACTGTCATTTTTTTTTTGGCCGAAATTTTGACCCCCTCCGATCTTCTTGAAACTCTGGATTCTGACAGAGGGCCACGAGATTTCGACCAGCGCACAAAAATGGAGGCTCTAGACCCTTCCAGAGCCGAGATATCGAAGGTCAAAATTTGGACCTGAAAAAAAAAAACATAAGGGGTAACACTGTCATTTTTTTTTTGGCCGAAATTTTGACCCCCTCCGATTTTCTTGAAACTCTGGATTCTGACAGAGGGCCACGAGACTTCGACCAGCACGCAAAAATGGAGGCTCTAGACCCTTCCAGAGCCGAGATATCGAAGGTCAAAATTTGTACCTGAAAAAAAACATAAGGGGTAACACTGTCATTTTTTTTTGGCCGAAATTGTGACCCCCTCCGATTTTCTTGAAACTCTGGATTCTGACAGAGGGCCACGAGACTTCGACCAGCGCGCAAAAATGGAGGCTCTAGACCCTTCCAGAGCCGAGATATCGAAGGTCAAAATTTGGACCCGAAAAAAAACATAAGGGGTAACACTGTCATTTTTTTTTTTGGCCGAAATTTTGACCCCCTCCGATTTTCTTGAAACTCTGGATTCTGACAGAGGGCCACGAGACTTCGACCAGCGCGCAAAAATGGAGGCTCTACACCCTTCCAGAGCCGAGATATCGAAGGTCAAAATTTGGACCTGAAAAAAAAAACATAAGGGGTAACACTGTCATTTTTTTTTTGGCCGAAATTTTGACCCCCTCCGATCTTCTTGAAACTCTGGATTCTGACAGAGGGCCACGAGACTTCGACCAGCGCGCAAAAATGGAGGCTCTAGACCCTTCCAGAGCCGAGATATCGAAGGTCAAAATTTGGACCTGAAAAAAAACATAAGGGGTAACACTGTCATTTTTTTTTTTGGCCGAAATTTTGACCCCCTCCGATCTTCTTGAAACTCTGGATTCTGACAGAGGGCCACGAGATTTCGACCAGCGCACAAAAATGGAGGCTCTAGACCCTTCCAGAGCCGAGATATCGAAGGTCAAAATTTGGACCTGAAAATAAAACATAAGGGGTAACACTGTCATTTTTTTTTTGGCCGAAATTTTGACCCCCTCCGATTTTCTTGAAACTCTGGATTCTGACAGAGGGCCACGAGACTTCGACCAGCGCGCAAAAATGGAGGCTCTAGACCCTTCCAGAGCCGAGATATCGAAGGTCAAAATTTGGACCTGAAAAAAAAAACATAAGGGGTAACACTGTCATTTTTTTTTGGCCGAAATTTTGACCCCCTCCGATCTTCTTGAAACTCTGGATTCTGACAGAGGGCCACGAGACTTCGACCAACGCGCAAAAATGGAGGCTCTAGACTCTTCCAGAGCCTAGATATCGAACGTCAAAATTTGGACCTGAAAAAAAAAACATAAGGGGTAACACTGTCATTTTTTTTTTTGGCCGAAATTTTGACCCCCTCCGATCTTCTTGAAACTCTGGATTCTGACAGAGGGCCACGAGAGTTCGACCAGCGCGCAAAAATGGAGGCTCTAGACCCTTCCAGAGCCGAGATATCGAAGGTCAAAATTTGGACCTGAAAAAAAAAACATAAGGGGTAACACTGTCATTTTTTTTTTGGCCGAAATTTTGACCCCCTCCGATTTTCTTGAAACTCTGGATTCTGACAGAGGGCCACGAGACTTCGACCAGCGCGCAAAAATGGAGGCTCTAGACCCTTCCAGAGCCGAGATATCGAAGGTCAAAATTTGGACCTGAAAAAAAAAACATAAGGGGTAACACTGTCATTTTTTTTTGGCCGAAATTTTGACCCCCTCCGATCTTCTTGAAACTCTGGATTCTGACAGAGGGCCACGAGACTTCGACCAACGCGCAAAAATGGAGGCTCTAGACTCTTCCAGAGCCTAGATATCGAACGTCAAAATTTGGACCTGAAAAAAAAAACATAAGGGGTAACACTGTCATTTTTTTTTTTTGGCCGAAATTTTGACCCCCTCCGATCTTCTTGAAACTCTGGATTCTGACAGAGGGCCACGAGAGTTCGACCAGCGCGCAAAAATGGAGGCTCTAGACCCTTCCAGAGCCGAGATATCGAAGGTCAAAATTTGGACCTGAAAAAAAAACATAAGGGGTAACACTGTCATTTTTTTTTTTGGCCGAAATTTTGACCCCCTCCGATTTTCTTAAAACTCTGGATTCTGACAGAGGGCCACGAGACTTCGACCAGAGCGCAAAAATGGAGGCTCTAGACCCTTCCAGAGCCGAGATATCGAAGGTCACAATTTGGACCTGAAAAAAAACATAAGGGGTAACACTGTCATTTTTTTTTTTGGCCGAAATTTTGACCCCCTTCGATCTTCTTGAAACTCTGGATTCTGACAGAGGGCCACGAGACTTCGACCAGCGCGCAAAAATGGAGGCTCTAGACCCTTCCAGAGCCGAGATATCGAAGGTCAAAATTTGGACCTGAAAAAAAAAAACATAAGGGGTAACACTGTCATTTTTTTTTTTGGCCGAAATTTTGACCCCCTCCAATTTTCTTGAAACTCTGGATTCTGACAGAGGGCCACGAGACTTCGACCAGCGCGCAAAAATGGAGGCTCTAGACCCTTCCAGAGCCGAGATATCGAAGGTCAAAATTTGGACCTGAAAAAAAAAACATAAGGGGTAACACTGTCATTTTTTTTTGGCCGAAATTTTGACCCCCTCCGATCTTCTTGAAACTCTGGATTCTGACAGAGGGCCACGAGACTTCGACCAGCACGCAAAAATGGAGGCTCTAGACCCTTCCAGAGCCGAGATATCGAAGGTCAAAATTTGGACCTGAAAAAAAAAACATAAGGGGTAACACTGTCATTTTTTTTTGGGCCGAAATTTTGACCCCCTCCGATTTTCTTGAAACGCTGGATTCTGACAGAGGGCCACGAGACTTCGACCAGCGCACAAAAATGGAGACTCTAGACCCTTCCAGAGCCGAGATATCGAAGGTCAAAATTTGGACCTGAAAAAAAAAACATAAGGGGTAACACTGTCATTTTTTTTTTTTTTTGGCCGAAATTTTGACCCCCTCCGATTTTCTTGAAACTCTAGATTCTGACAGAGGGCCACGAGACTTCGACCAGCGCGCAAAAATGGAGGCTCTAGACCCTTCCAGAGCCGAGATATCGAAGGTCAAAATTTGGACCTGAAAAAAAAAAACATAAGGGGTAACACTGTCAATTTTTTTTTTTGGCCGAAATTTTTACCCCCTCCGATTTTCTTGAAACTCTAGATTCTGACAGAGGGCCACGAGACTTCGACCAGCGCGCAAAAATGGAGGCTCTAGACCCTTCCAGAGCCGAGATATCGAAGGTCAAAATTTGGACCTGAAAAAAAAAACATAAGGGGTAACACTGTCATTTTTTTTTGGCCGAAATTTTGACCCCCTCCGATCTTCTTGAAACTCTGGATTCTGACAGAGGGCCACGAGACTTCGACCAATGCGCAAAAATGGAGGCTCTAGACTCTTCCAGAGCCTAGATATCGAACGTCAAAATTTGGACCTGAAAAAAAAAACATAAGGGGTAACACTGTCATTTTTTTTTTGGCCGAAATTTTGACCCCCTCCGATCTTCTTGAAACTCTGGATTCTGACAGAGGGCCACGAGAGTTCGACCAGCACGCAAAAATGGAGGCTCTAGACCCTTCCAGAGCCGAGATATCGAAGGTCAAAATTTGGACCTGAAAAAAAAAACATAAGGGGTAACACTGTCATTTTTTTTTTTGGCCGAAATTTTGACCCCCTCCGATTTTCTCAAAACTCTGGATTCTGACAGAGGGCCACGAGACTTCGACCAGCGCGCAAAAATGGAGGCTCTAGACCCTTCCAGAGCCGAGATATCGAAGGTCACAATTTGGACCTGAAAAAAAACATAAGGGGTAACTGTCATTTTTTTTTTGGCCGAAATTTTGACCCCCTTCGATCTTCTTGAAACTCTGGATTCTGACAGAGGGCCACGAGACTTCGACCAGCGCGCAAAAATGGAGGCTCTAGACCCTTCCAGAGCCGAGATATCGAAGGTCAAAATTTGGACCTGAAAAAAAAAAACATAAGGGGTAACACTGTCATTTTTTTTTTGGCCGAAATTTTGACCCCCTCCGATTTTCTTGAAACTCTAGATTCTGACAGAGGGCCACGAGACTTCGACCAGCGCGCAAAAATGGAGGCTCTAGACCCTTCCAGAGCCGAGATATCGAAGGTCAAAATTTGGACCTGAAAAAAAAAAACATAAGAGGTAACACTGTCAATTTTTTTTTTTGGCCGAAATTTTTACCCCCTCCGATTTTCTTGAAACTCTAGATTCTGACAGAGGGCCACGAGACTTCGACCAGCGCGCAAAAATGGAGGCTCTAGACCCTTCCAGAGCCGAGATATCGAAGGTCAAAATTTGGACCTGAAAAAAAAAACATAAGGGGTAACACTGTCATTTTTTTTTGGCCGAAATTGTGTCCCCCTCCGATTTTCTTGAAACTCTGGATTCTGACAGAGGGCCACGAGACTTCGACCAGCGCGCAAAAATGGAGGCTCTAGACCCTTCCAGAGCCGAGATATCGAAGGTCAAAATTTGGACCTGAAAAAAAAAACATAAGGGGTAACACTGTCATTTTTTTTTTTGGCCGAAATTTTGACCCCCTCCGATCTTCTTGAAACTCTGTATTCTGACAGAGGGCCAAGAGACTTCGACCAGCGCGCAAAAATGGAGGCTCTAGACCCTTCCAGAGCCGAGATATCGAAGGTCAAAATTTGGACCTGAAAAAAAAACATAAGGGGTAACACTGTCATATTTTTTTTTTGGCCGAAATTTTGACCCCCTCCGATTTTCTTAAAACTCTGGATTCTGACAGAGGGCCACGAGACTTCGACCAGCGCGCAAAAATGGAGGCTCTAGACCCTTCCAGAGCCGAGTTATCGAAGGTCAAAATTTGGACCTGAAAAAAAACATAAGTGGTAACACTGTCATTTTTTTTTTGGCCGAAATTTTGACCCCCTTCGATCTTCTTGAAACTCTGGATTCTGACAGAGGGCCACGAGACTTCGACCAGCGCGCAAAAATGGAGGCTCTAGACCCTTCCAGAGCCGAGATATCGAAGGTCAAAATTTGGACCTGAAAAAAAAAAACATAAGGGGTAACACTGTCATTTTTTTTTTGGCCGAAATTTTGACCCCCTCCGATTTTCTTGAAACTCTGGATTCTGACAAAGGGCCACGAGACTTCGACCAGCGCGTAAAAATGGAGGCTCTAGACCCTTCCAGAGCCGAGATATCGAAGGTCAAAATTTGGACCTGAAAAAAAAAACATAAGGGGTAACACTGTCATTTTTTTTTGGCCGAAATTTTGACCCCCTCCGATCTTCTTGAAACTCTGGATTCTGACAGAGGGCCACGAGACTTCGACCAACGCGCAAAAATGGAGGCTCTAGAGTCTTCCAGAGCCTAGATATCGAACGTCAAAATTTGGACCTGAAAAAAAAAACATAAGGGGTAACACTGTCATTTTTTTTTTGGCCGAAATTTTGACCCCCTCCGATCTTCTTGAAACTCTGGATTCTGACAGAGGGCCACGAGAGTTCGACCAGCGCGCAAAAATGGAGGCTCTAGACCCTTCCAGAGCCGAGATATCGAAGGTCAAAATTTGGACCTGAAAAAAAAACATAAGGGGTAACACTGTCATTTTTTTTTTTGGCCGAAATTTTGACCCCCTCCGATTTTCTTAAAACTCTGGATTCTGACAGAGGGCCACGAGACTTCGACCAGCGCGCAAAAATGGAGGCTCTAGACCCTTCCAGAGCCGAGATATCGAAGGTCACAATTTGGACCTGAAAAAAAACATAAGGGGTAACACTGTCATTTTTTTTTTTGGCCGAAATTTTGACCCCCTTCGATCTTCTTGAAACTCTGGATTCTGACAGAGGGCCACGAGACTTCGACCAGCGCGCAAAAATGGAGGCTCTAGACCCTTCCAGAGCCGAGATATCGAAGGTCAAAATTTGGACCTGAAAAAAAAAAACATAAGGGGTAACACTGTCATTTTTTTTTTGGCCGAAATTTTGACCCCCTCCGATTTTCTTGAAACTCTGGATTCTGACAGAGGGCCACGAGACTTCGACCAGCGCGCAAAAATGGAGGCTCTAGACCCTTCCAGAGCCGAGATATCGAAGGTCAAAATTTGGACCTGAAAAAAAAAACATAAGGGGTAACACTGTCATTTTTTTTTGGCCGAAATTTTGACCCCCTCCGATTTTCTTGAAACGCTGGATTCTGACAGAGGGCCACGAGACTTCGACCAGCGCACAAAAATGGAGACTCTAGACCCTTCCAGAGCCGAGATATCGAAGGTCAAAATTTGGACCTGAAAAAAAAACATAAGGGGTAACACTGTCATTTTTTTTTTTTTTTGGCCGAAATTTTGACCCCCTCCGATTTTCTTGAAACTCTAGATTCTGACAGAGGGCCACGAGACTTCGACCAGCGCATAAAAATGGAGGCTCTAGACCCTTCCAGAGCCGAGATATCGAAGGTCAAAATTTGGACCTGAAAAAAAAAAACATAAGGGGTAACACTGTCAATTTTTTTTTTTGGCCGAAATTTTTACCCCCTCCGATTTTCTTGAAACTCTAGATTCTGACAGAGGGCCACGAGACTTCGACCAGCGCGCAAAAATGGAGGCTCTAGACCCTTCCAGAGCCGAGATATCGAAGGTCAAAATTTGGACCTGAAAAAAAAAACATAAGGGGTAACACTGTCATTTTTTTTTGGCCGAAATTGTGTCCCCCTCCGATTTTCTTGAAACTCTGGATTCTGACAGAGGGCCACGAGACTTCGACCAGCGCGCAAAAATGGAGGCTCTAGACCCTTCCAGAGCCGAGATATCGAAGGTCAAAATTTGGACCTGAAAAAAAAAACATAAGGGGTAACACTGTCATTTTTTTTTTTGGCCGAAATTTTGACCCCCTCCGATCTTCTTGAAACTCTGTATTCTGACAGAGGGCCAAGAGACTTCGACCAGCGCGCAAAAATGGAGGCTCTAGACCCTTCCAGAGCCGAGATATCGAAGGTCAAAATTTGGACCTGAAAAAAAAAACATAAGGGGTAACACTGTCATTTTTTTTTTGGCCGAAATTTTGACCCCCTCCGATTTTCTTGAAACTCTGGATTCTGACAGAGGGCCACGAGACTTCGACCAGCGCGCAAAAATGGAGGCTCTAGACCCTTCCAGAGCCGAGATATCGAAGGTCAAAATTTGGACCTGAAAAAAAAACATAAGGGGTAACACTGTCTTTTTTTTTTGGCCGAAATTTTGACCCCCTCCGATCTTCTTGAAACTCTGGATTCTGACGGAGGGCCAAGAGACTTCAACCAGCGCGCAAAAATGGAGGCTCTAGACCCTTCCAGAGCCGAGATATCGAAGGTCAAAATTTGGACCTGAAAAAAAAACATAAGGGGTAACACTGTCTTTTTTTTTTGGCCGAAATTTTGACCCCCTCCGATCTTCGTGAAACTCTGGATTCTGACAGAGGGCCACGAGACTTCGACCAGCGCGCAAAAATTGAGGTTCTAGACCCTTCCAGAGCCGAGATATCGAAGGTCAAAATTTGGACCTGAAAAAAAACATAAGGGGTAACACTGTCATTTTTTTTTTTTGGCCGAAATTTTGTCCCCCTCCAATCTTCTTGAAACTCTGGATTCTGACAGAGGGCCAGGAGACTTCGACCAGCGCACAAAAATGGAGGCTCTAGACCCTTTCAGAGCCAAGATATCGAAGGTCAAAATTTGGACCTGAAAAAAAAACATAAGGGGTAACACTGTCATTTTTTTTTTTTGGCCGAAATTTTGACCCCCTCCGATTTTCTTGAAACTCTGGATTCTGACAGAGGGCCACGAGACTTCGACCAGCGCGCAAAAATTGAGGCTCTACACCCTTCCAGAGCCGAGATATCGAAGGTCAAAATTTGGACCTGAAAAAAAAAACATAAGGGGTAACCCTGTCATTTTTTTTTTTGGCCGAAATTTTGACCCCCTCCGATTTTCTTGAAACTCTGGATTCTGACAGAGGGCCACGAGACTTCGACCAGCGCGCAAAAATGGAGGCTCTAGACCCTTCCAGAGCCGAGATATCGAAGGTCAAAATTTGGACCTGAAAAAAAAAACATAAGGGGTAACACTGTCATTTTTTTTGGCCGAAATTTTGACCCCCTCCGATTTTCTTGAAACTCTGGATTCTGACAGAGGGCCACGAGACTTCGACCAGCGCGCAAAAATGGAGGCTCTAGACCCTTCCAGAGCCGAGATATCGAAGGTCAAAATTTGGACCTGAAAAAAAAACATAAGGGGTAACACTGTCATTTTTTTTTGGCCGAAATTTTGACCCCCTCCGATCTTCTTGAAACTCTGGATTCTGACAGAGGGCCACGAGACTTCGACCAGCACGCAAAAATGGAGGCTCTAGACCCTTCCAGAGCCGAGATATCGAAGGTCAAAATTTGGACCTGAAAAAAAAAACATAAGGGGTAACACTGTCATTTTTTTTTTAGGCCGAAATTTTGACCCCCTCCGATTTTCTTGAAACGCTGGATTCTGACAGAGGGCCACGAGACTTCGACCAGCGCACAAAAATGGAGACTCTAGACCCTTCCAGAGCCGAGATATCGAAGGTCAAAATTTGGACCTGAAAAAAAAAACATAAGGGGTAACACTGTCATTTTTTTTTTTGGCCGAAATTTTGACCCCCTCCGATTTTCTTGAAACTCTAGATTCTGACAGAGGGCCACGAGACTTCGACCAGCGCGCAAAAATGGAGGCTCTAGACCCTTCCAGAGCCGAGATATCGAAGGTCAAAATTTGGACCTGAAAAAAAAAACATAAGGGGTAACACTGTCAATTTTTTTTTTTTGGCCGAAATTTTTACCCCCTCCGATCTTCTTGAAACTCTGGATTCTGACAGAGGGCCACGAGACTTCGACCAGCGCGCAAAAATGGAGGCTCTAGACCCTTCCAGAGCCGAGATATCGAAGGTCAAAATTTGGACCTGAAAAAAAACATAAGGGGTAACACTGTCATTTTTTTTTTTGGCCGAAATTGTGACCCCCTCCGATTTTCTTGAAACTCTGGATTCTGACAGAGGGCCACGAGACTTCGACCAGCGCGCAAAAATGGAGGCTCTAGACCCTTCCAGAGCCGAGATATCGAAGGTCAAAATTTGGACCTGAAAAAAAAACATAAGGGGTAACACTGTCATTTTTTTTTTTTGGCCGAAATTTTGACCCCCTCCGATTTTCTTGAAACTCTGGATTCTGACAGAGGGCCACGAGACTTCGACCAGCGCGCAAAAATTGAGGCTCTACACCCTTCCAGAGCCGAGATATCGAAGGTCAAAATTTGGACCTGAAAAAAAAAACATAAGGGGTAACCCTGTCATTTTTTTTTTTTGGCCGAAATTTTGACCCCCTCCGATTTTCTTGAAACTCTGGATTCTGACAGAGGGCCACGAGACTTCGACCAGCGCGCAAAAATGGAGGCTCTAGACCCTTCCAGAGCCGAGATATCGAAGGTCAAAATTTGGACCTGAAAAAAAAAACATAAGGGGTAACACTGTCATTTTTTTTGGCCGAAATTTTGACCCCCTCCGATTTTCTTGAAACTCTGGATTCTGACAGAGGGCCACGAGACTTCGACCAGCGCACAAAAATGGAGGCTCTAGACCCTTCCAGAGCCTAGATATCGAAGGTCAAAATTTGGACCTGAAAAAAAAAAACATAAGGGCTAACACTGTCATTTTTTTTTTAGGCCGAAATTTTGACCCCCTCCGATTTTCTTGAAACGCTGGATTCTGACAGAGGGCCACGAGACTTCGACCAGCGCACAAAAATGGAGACTCTAGACCCTTCCAGAGCCGAGATATCGAAGGTCAAAATTTGGACCTGAAAAAAAAACATAAGGGGTAACACTGTCATTTTTTTTTTTTTGGCCGAAATTTTGACCCCCTCCGATTTTCTTGAAACTCTAGATTCTGACAGAGGGCCACGAGACTTCGACCAGCGCGCAAAAATGGAGGCTCTAGACCCTTCCAGAGCCGAGATATCGAAGGTCAAAATTTGGACCTGAAAAAAAAAACATAAGGGGTAACACTGTCAATTTTTTTTTTTTGCCGAAATTTTTACCCCCTCCGATTTTCTTGAAACTCTGGATTCTGACAGAGGGCCACGAGACTTCGACCAGCGCGCAAAAATGGAGGCTCTAGACCCTTCCAGAGCCGAGATATCGAAGGTCAAAATTTGTACCTGAAAAAAAACATAAGGGGTAACACTGTCATTTTTTTTTGGCCGAAATTGTGACCCCCTCCGATTTTCTTGAAACTCTGGATTCTGACAGAGGGCCACGAGACTTCGACCAGCGCGCAAAAATGGAGGCTCTAGACCCTTCCAGAGCCGAGATATCGAAGGTCAAAATTTGGACCTGAAAAAAAAACATAAGGGGTAACACTGTCATTTTTTTTTTTTGGCCGAAATTTTGACCCCCTCCGATTTTCTTGAAACTCTGGATTCTGACAGAGGGCCACGAGACTTCGACCAGCGCGCAAAAATGGAGGCTCTAGACCCTTCCAGAGCCGAGATATCGAAGGTCAAAATTTGGACCTGAAAAAAAAAACATAAGGGGTAACACTGTCATTTTTTTTGGCCGAAATTTTGACCCCCTCCGATTTTCTTGAAACTCTGGATTCTGACAGAGGGCCACGAGACTTCGACCAGCGCGCAAAAATGGAGGCTCTAGACCCTTCCAGAGCCGAGATATCGAAGGTCAAAATTTGGACCTGAAAAAAAACATAAGGGGTAACACTGTCATTTTTTTTTTGGCCGAAATTTTCACCCCCTCCGATCTTCTTGAAACTCTGGATTCTGACAGAAGGCCAAGAGACTTCGACCAGCGCGCAAAAATGGAGGCTCTAGACCCTTCCAGAGCCGAGATATCGAAGGTCAAAATTTGGACCTGAAAAACAAAAACATAAGGGGTAACACTGACATTTTTTTTTTGGCCGAAATTTTGACCCCCTCCGATCTTCGTGAAACTCTGGATTCTGACAGAGGGCCACGAGACTTCGACCAGCGCGCAAAAATTGAGGTTCTAGACCCTTCCAGAGCCGAGATATCGAAGGTCAAAATTTGGACCTGAAAAAAAACCATAAGGGGTAACACTGTCAATTTTTTTTTTTTTTGGCCGAAATTTTGACCCCCTCCGATCTTCTTGAAACTCTGGATTCTGACAGAGGGCCACGAGATTTCGACCAGCGCACAAAAATGGAGGCTCTAGACCCTTTCAGAGCCGAGATATCGAAGGTCAAAATTTGGACCTGAAAAAAAAAACATAAGGGGTAACACTGTCATTTTTTTTTTGGCCGAAATTTTGACCCCCTCCGATCTTCTTGAAACTCTGGATTCTGACAGAGGGCCACGAGACTTCGACCAGCGCGCAAAAATGGAGGCTCTAGACCCTTCCAGAGCCGAGATATCGAAGGTCAAAATTTGGACCTGAAAAAAAACATAAGGGGTAACACTGTCATTTTTTTTTGGCCGAAATTTTGACCCCCTCCGATTTTCTTGAAACTCTGGATTCTGACAGAGGGCCACGAGACTTCGACCAGCGCGCAAAAATGGAGGCTCTACACCCTTCCAGACCCGAGATATCGAAGGTCAAAATTTGGACCTGAAAAAAAAAAACATAAGGGGTAACACTGTCATTTTTTTTTTGGCCGAAATTTTGACCCCCTCTGATCTTCTTGAAACTCTGGATTCTGACAGAGGGCCACGAGACTTCGACCAGCGCGCAAAAATGGAGGCTCTAGACCCTTCCAGAGCCGAGATATCGAAGGTCAAAATTTGGACCTGAAAAAAAACATAAGGGGTAACACTGTCATTTTTTTTTTGGCCGAAATTTTGACCCCCTCCGATCTTCTTGAAACTCTGGATTCTGACAGAGGGCCACGAGATTTCGACCAGCGCACAAAAATGGAGGCTCTAGACCCTTCCAGAGCCGAGATATCGAAGGTCAAAATTTGGACCTGAAAAAAAAAAACATAAGGGGTAACACTGTCATTTTTTTTTTGGCCGAAATTTTGACCCCCTCCGATTTTCTTGAAACTCTGGATTCTGACAGAGGGCCACGAGACTTCGACCAGCACGCAAAAATGGAGGCTCTAGACCCTTCCAGAGCCGAGATATCGAAGGTCAAAATTTGTACCTGAAAAAAAACATAAGGGGTAACACTGTCATTTTTTTTTGGCCGAAATTGTGACCCCCTCCGATTTTCTTGAAACTCTGGATTCTGACAGAGGGCCACGAGACTTCGACCAGCGCGCAAAAATGGAGGCTCTAGACCCTTCCAGAGCCGAGATATCGAAGGTCAAAATTTGGACCTGAAAAAAAAACATAAGGGGTAACACTGTCATTTTTTTTTTTTGGCCGAAATTTTGACCCCCTCCGATTTTCTTGAAAGTCTGGATTCTGACAGAGGGCCACGAGACTTCGACCAGCGCGCAAAAATGGAGGCTCTAGACCCTTCCAGAGCCGAGATATCGAAGGTCAAAATTTGGACCTGAAAAAAAAACATAAGGGGTAACACTGTCATTTTTTTTGGCCGAAATTTTGACCCCCTCCGATTTTCTTGAAACTCTGGATTCTGACAGAGGGCCACGAGACTTCGACCAGCGCGCAAAAATGGAGGCTCTAGACCCTTCCAGAGCCGAGATATCGAAGGTCAAAATTTGGACCTGAAAAAAAACATAAGGGGTAACACTGTCATTTTTTTTTTGGCCGAAATTTTCACCCCCTCCGATCTTCTTGAAACTCTGGATTCTGACAGAAGGCCAAGAGACTTCGACCAGCGCGCAAAAATGGAGGCTCTAGACCCTTCCAGAGCCGAGATATCGAAGGTCAAAATTTGGACCTGAAAAACAAAAACATAAGGGGTAACACTGACATTTTTTTTTTGGCCGAAATTTTGACCCCCTCCGATCTTCGTGAAACTCTGGATTCTGACAGAGGGCCACGAGACTTCGACCAGCGCGCAAAAATTGAGGTTCTAGACCCTTCCAGAGCCGAGATATCGAAGGTCAAAATTTGGACCTGAAAAAAAACCATAAGGGGTAACACTGTCAATTTTTTTTTTTTTTTGGCCGAAATTTTGACCCCCTCCGATCTTCTTGAAACTCTGGATTCTGACAGAGGGCCACGAGATTTCGACCAGCGCACAAAAATGGAGGCTCTAGACCCTTTCAGAGCCGAGATATCGAAGGTCAAAATTTGGACCTGAAAAAAAAAACATAAGGGGTAACACTGTCATTTTTTTTTTGGCCGAAATTTTGACCCCCTCCGATCTTCTTGAAACTCTGGATTCTGACAGAGGGCCACGAGACTTCGACCAGCGCGCAAAAATGGAGGCTCTAGACCCTTCCAGAGCCGAGATATCGAAGGTCAAAATTTGGACCTGAAAAAAAACATAAGGGGTAACACTGTCATTTTTTTTTTTGGCCGAAATTTTGACCCCCTCCGATTTTCTTGAAACTCTGGATTCTGACAGAGGGCCACGAGACTTCGACCAGCGCGCAAAAATGGAGGCTCTACACCCTTCCAGACCCGAGATATCGAAGGTCAAAATTTGGACCTGAAAAAAAAAAACATAAGGGGTAACACTGTCATTTTTTTTTTGGCCGAAATTTTGACCCCCTCTGATCTTCTTG
Source organism: Cyprinella venusta (assembly GCA_038021265.1). NCBI lineage: Eukaryota > Metazoa > Chordata > Actinopteri > Cypriniformes > Leuciscidae > Cyprinella > Cyprinella venusta. The sequence continues at coordinate 18,140,662 of CM075868.1, forward strand.
AAACTCTGGATTCTGACAGAGGGCCACGAGACTTCGACCAGCGCGCAAAAATGGAGGCTCTAGACCCTTCCAGAGCCGAGATATCGAAGGTCAAAATTTGGACCTGAAAAAAAACATAAGGGGTAACACTGTCATTTTTTTTTTGGCCGAAATTTTGACCCCCTCCGATCTTCTTGAAACTCTGGATTCTGACAGAGGGCCACGAGATTTCGACCAGCGCACAAAAATGGAGGCTCTAGACCCTTCCAGAGCCGAGATATCGAAGGTCAAAATTTGGACCTGAAAAAAAAAAACATAAGGGGTAACACTGTCATTTTTTTTTTGGCCGAAATTTTGACCCCCTCCGATTTTCTTGAAACTCTGGATTCTGACAGAGGGCCACAAGACTTCGACCAGCACGCAAAAATGGAGGCTCTAGACCCTTCCAGAGCCTAGATATCGAAGGTCAAAATTTGGACCTGAAGAAAAAAAAACATAAGGGCTAACACTGTCATTTTTTTTTTAGGCCGAAATTTTGACCCCCTCCGATTTTCTTGAAACGCTGGATTCTGACAGAGGGCCACGAGACTTCGACCAGCGCACAAAAATGGAGACTCTAGACCCTTCCAGAGCCGAGATATCGAAGGTCAAAATTTGGACCTGAAAAAAAAACATAAGGGGTAACACTGTCATTTTTTTTTTTTTGGCCGAAATTTTGACCCCCTCCGATTTTCTTGAAACTCTAGATTCTGACAGAGGGCCACGAGACTTCGACCAGCGCGCAAAAATGGAGGCTCTAGACCCTTCCAGAGCCGAGATATCGAAGGTCAAAATTTGGACCTGAAAAAAAACCATAAGGGGTAACACTGTCATTTTTTTTTTTTGGCCGAAATTTTGACCCCCTCCGATTTTCTTAAAACTCTGGATTCTGACAGAGGGCCACGAGACTTCGACCAGCGCGCAAAAATGGAGGCTCTAGACCCTTCCAGAGCCGAGATATCGAAGGTCAAAATTTGGACCTGAAAAAAAAACATAAGGGCTAACACTGTCATTTTTTTTTTTGGCCGAAATTTTGACCCCCTTCGATCTTCTTGAAACTCTGGATTCTGACAGAGGGCCACGAGACTTCGACCAGCGCGCAAAAATGGAGGCTCTAGACCCTTCCAGAGCCGAGATATCGAAGGTCAAAATTTGGACCTGAAAAAAAAAACATAAGGGGTAACACTGTCATTTTTTTTTGGCCGAAATTTTGACCCCCTCCGATTTTCTTGAAACTCTGGATTCTGACAGAGGGCCACGAGACTTCGACCAGCGCGCAAAAATGGAGGCTCTAGACCCTTCCAGAGCCGAGATATCGAAGGTCAAAATTTGGACCTGAAAAAAAAAACATAAGGGGTAACACTGTCATTTTTTTTTGGCCGAAATTTTGACCCCCTCCGATCTTCTTGAAACTCTGGATTCTGACAGAGGGCCACGAGACTTCGACCAGCACGCAAAAATGGAGGCTCTAGACCCTTCCAGAGCCGAGATATCGAAGGTCAAAATTTGGACCTGAAAAAAAAAACATAAGGGGTAACACTGTCATTTTTTTTTTTGGGCCGAAATTTTGACCCCCTCCGATTTTCTTGAAACGCTGGATTCTGACAGAGGGCCACGAGACTTCGACCAGCGTACAAAAATGGAGACTCTAGACCCTTCCAGAGCCGAGATATCGAAGGTCAAAATTTGGACCTGAAAAAAAAAACATAAGGGGTAACACTGTCATTTTTTTTTTTTTTTGGCCGAAATTTTGACTCCCTCCGATTTTCTTGAAACTCTAGATTCTGACAGAGGGCCACGAGACTTCGACCAGCGCGCAAAAATGGAGGCTCTAGACCCTTCCAGAGCCGAGATATCGAAGGTCAAAATTTGGACCTGAAAAAAAAAAACATAAGGGGTAACACTGTCAAATTTTTTTTTTGGCCGAAATTTTTACCCCCTCCGATTTTCTTGAAACTCTAGATTCTGACAGAGGGCCACGAGACTTCGACCAGCGCGCAAAAATGGAGGCTCTAGACCCTTCCAGAGCCGAGATATCGAAGGTCAAAATTTGGACCTGAAAAAAAAAACATAAGGGGTAACACTGTCATTTTTTTTTGGCCGAAATTGTGTCCCCCTCCGATTTTCTTGAAACTCTGGATTCTGACAGAGGGCCACGAGACTTCGACCAGCGCGCAAAAATGGAGGCTCTAGACCCTTCCAGAGCCGAGATATCGAAGGTCAAAATTTGGACCTGAAAAAAAAAAACATAAGGGGTAACACTGTCATTTTTTTTTTTGGCCGAAATTTTGACCCCCTCCGATCTTCTTGAAACTCTGTATTCTGACAAAGGGCCAAGAGACTTCGACCAGCGCGCAAAAATGGAGGCTCTAGACCCTTCCAGAGCCGAGATATCGAAGGTCAAAATTTGGACCTGAAAAAAAAAACATAAGGGGTAACACTGTCATTTTTTTTTTGGCCGAAATTTTGACCCCCTCCGATTTTCTTGAAACTCTGGATTCTGACAGAGGGCCACGAGACTTCGACCAGCGCGCAAAAATGGAGGCTCTAGACCCTTCCAGAGCCGAGATATCGAAGGTCAAAATTTGGACCTGAAAAAAAAACATAAGGGGTAACACTGTCTTTTTTTTTTGGCCGAAATTTTGACCCCCTCCGATCTTCTTGAAACTCTGGATTCTGACAGAGGGCCAAGAGACTTCGACCAGCGCGCAAAAATGGAGGCTCTAGACCCTTCCAGAGCCGAGATATCGAAGGTCAAAATTTGGACCTGAAAAAAAAAACATAAGGGGTAACACTGTCTTTTTTTTTTGGCCGAAATTTTGACCCCCTCCGATCTTCGTGAAACTCTGGATTCTGACAGAGGGCCACGAGACTTCGACCAGCGCGCAAAAATTGAGGTTCTAGACCCTTCCAGAGCCGAGATATCGAAGGTCAAAATTTGGACCTGAAAAAAAACATAAGGGGTAACACTGTCATTTTTTTTTTGGCCGAAATTTTGACCCCCTCCAATCTTCTTGAAACTCTGGATTCTGACAGAGGGCCACGAGACTTCGACCAGCGCACAAAAATGGAGGCTCTAGACCCTTCCAGAGCCGAGATATCGAAGGTCAAAATTTGGACCTGAAAAAAAAAACATAAGGGGTAACACTGTCATTTTTTTTGGCCGAAATTTTGACCCCCTCCGATTTTCTTGAAACTCTGGATTCTGACAGAGGGCCACGAGACTTCGACCAGCGCGCAAAAATGGAGGCTCTAGACCCTTCCAGAGCCGAGATATCGAAGGTCAAAATTTGGACCTGAAAAAAAAAAAACATAAGGGGTAACACTGTCATTTTTTTTTTGGCCGAAATTTTGACCCCCTCAGATCTTCTTGAATCTCTGGATTCTGACAGAGGGCCACGAGACTTCGACCAGCACGCAAAAATGGAGGCTCTAACCCTTCCAGAGCCTAGATATCGAAGGTCAAAATTTGGACCTGAAAAAAAAAACATAAGGGGTAACACTGTCATTTTTTTTTTAGGCCGAAATTTTGACCCCCTCCGATTTTCTTGAAACGCTGGATTCTGACAGAGGGCCACGAGACTTCGACCAGCGCACAAAAATGGAGACTCTAGACCCTTCCAGAGCCGAGATATCGAAGGTCAAAATTTGGACCTGAAAAAAAAAACATAAGGGGTAACACTGTCATTTTTTTTTTTGGCCGAAATTTTGACCCCCTCCGATTTTCTTGAAACTCTAGATTCTGACAGAGGGCCACGAGACTTCGACCAGCGCGCAAAAATGGAGGCTCTAGACCCTTCCAGAGCCGAGATATCGAAGGTCAAAATTTGGACCTGAAAAAAAAAACATAAGGGGTAACACTGTCAATTTTTTTTTTTGGCCGAAATTTTTACCCCCTCCGATTTTCTTGAAACTCTGGATTCTGACAGAGGGCCACGAGACTTCGACCAGCGCGCAAAAATGGAGGCTCTAGACCCTTCCAGAGCCGAGATATCGAAGGTCAAAATTTGGACCTGAAAAAAAACATAAGGGGTAACACTGTCATTTTTTTTTTTTGGCCGAAATTGTGACCCCCTCCGATTTTCTTGAAACTCTGGATTCTGACAGAGGGCCACGAGACTTCGACCAGCGCGCAAAAATGGAGGCTCTAGACCCTTCCAGAGCCGAGATATCGAAGGTCAAAATTTGGACCTGAAAAAAAAACATAAGGGGTAACACTGTCATTTTTTTTTTTGGCCGAAATTTTGACCCCCTCCGATTTTCTTGAAACTCTGGATTCTGACAGAGGGCCACGAGACTTCGACCAGCGCGCAAAAATTGAGGCTCTACACCCTTCCAGAGCCGAGATATCGAAGGTCAAAATTTGGACCTGAAAAAAAAAACATAAGGGGTAACCCTGTCATTTTTTTTTTTTTGGCCGAAATTTTGACCCCCTCCGATTTTCTTGAAACTCTGGATTCTGACAGAGGGCCACGAGACTTCGACCAGCGCGCAAAAATGGAGGCTCTAGACCCTTCCAGAGCCGAGATATCGAAGGTCAAAATTTGGACCTGAAAAAAAAAACATAAGGGGTAACACTGTCATTTTTTTGGCCGAAATTTTGACCCCCTCCGATTTTCTTGAAACTCTGGATTCTGACAGAGGGCCACGAGACTTCGACCAGCGCGCAAAAATGGAGGCTCTAGACCCTTCCAGAGCCGAGATATCGAAGGTCAAAATTTGGACCTGAAAAAAAAACATAAGGGGTAACACTGTCATTTTTTTTTTGGCCGAAATTTTGACCCCCTCCGATCTTCTTGAAACTCTGGATTCTGACAGAGGGCCACGAGACTTCGACCAGCACGCAAAAATGGAGGCTCTAGACCCTTCCAGAGCCTAGATATCGAAGGTCAAAATTTGGACCTGAAAAAAAAAAACATAAGGGGTAACACTGTCATTTTTTTTTTAGGCCGAAATTTTGACCCCCTCCGATTTTCTTGAAACGCTGGATTCTGACAGAGGGCCACGAGACTTCGACCAGCGCACAAAAATGGAGACTCTAGACCCTTCCAGAGCCGAGATATCGAAGGTCAAAATTTGGACCTGAAAAAAAAACATAAGGGGTAACACTGTCATTTTTTTTTTTTGGCCGAAATTTTGACCCCCTCCAATATTCTTGAAACTCTAGATTCTGACAGAGGGCCACGAGACTTCGACCAGCGCGCAAAAATGGAGGCTCTAGACCCTTCCAGAGCCGAGATATCGAAGGTCAAAATTTGGACCTGAAAAAAAACACATAAGGGGTAACACTGTCATTTTTTTTTTTTGGCCGAAATTTTTACCCCCTCCGATTTTCTTGAAACTCTGGATTCTGACAGAGGGCCACGAGAGTTCGACCAGCGCGCAAAAATGGAGGCTCTAGACCCTTCCAGAGCCGAGATATCGAAGGTCAAAATTTGGACCTGAAAAAAAACATAAGGGGTAACACTGTCATTTTTTTTTGGCCGAAATTGTGACCCCCTCCGATTTTCTTGAAACTCTGGATTCTGACAGAGGGCCACGAGACTTCGACCAGCGCGCAAAAATGGAGGCTCTAGACCCTTCCAGAGCCGAGATATCGAAGGTCAAAATTTGGACCTGAAAAAAAAAACATAAGGGGTAACACTGTCATTTTTTTTTTGGCCGAAATTTTGACCCCCTCCGATTTTCTTGAAACTCTGGATTCTGACAGAGGGCCACGAGACTTCGACCAGCGCGCAAAAATGGAGGCTCTAGACCCTTCCAGAGCCGAGATATCGAAGGTCAAAATTTGGACCTGAAAAAAAAAACATAAGGGGTAACACTGTCATTTTTTTTGGCCGAAATTTTGACCCCCTCCGATCTTCTTGAAACTCTGGATTCTGACAGAGGGCCACGAGACTTCGACCAGCGCGCAAAAATGGAGGCTCTAGACCCTTCCAGAGCCGAGATATCGAAGGTCAAAATTTGGACCTGAAAAAAAAAACATAAGGGGTAACACTGTCATTTTTTTTTGGCCGAAATTTTCACCCCCTCCGATCTTCTTGAAACTCTGGATTCTGACAGAAGGCCAAGAGACTTCGACCAGAGCGCAAAAATGGAGGCTCTAGACCCTTCCAGAGCCGAGATATCGAAGGTCAAAATTTGGACCTGAAAAACAAAAACATAAGGGGTAACACTGACATTTTTTTTTTGGCCGAAATTTTGACCCCCTCCGATCTTCGTGAAACTCTGGATTCTGACAGAGGGCCACGAGACTTCGACCAGCGCGCAAAAATTGAGGTTCTAGACCCTTCCAGAGCCGAGATATCGAAGGTCAAAATTTGGACCTGAAAAAAAACCATAAGGGGTAACACTGTCAATTTTTTTTTTTTTGGCCGAAATTTTGACCCCCTCCGATCTTCTTGAAACTCTGGATTCTGACAGAGGGCCACGAGATTTCGACCAGCGCACAAAAATGGAGGCTCTAGACCCTTTCAGAGCCGAGATATCGAAGGTCAAAATTTGGACCTGAAAAAAAAAACATAAGGGGTAACACTGTCATTTTTTTTTTTGGCCGAAATTTTGACCCCCTCCGATTTTCTTGAAACTCTGGATTCTGACAGAGGGCCACGAGACTTCGACCAGCGCGCAAAAATGGAGGCTCTAGACCCTTCCAGAGCCGAGATATCGAAGGTCAAAATTTGGACCTGAAAAAAAAAAACATAAGGGGTAACACTGTCATTTTTTTTTTTGGCCGAAATTTTGACCCCCTCCGATCTTCTTGAAACTCTGTATTCTGACAGAGGGCCAAGAGACTTCGACCAGCGCGCAAAAATGGAGGCTCTAGACCCTTCCAGAGCCGAGATATCGAAGGTCAAAATTTGGACCTGAAAAAAAAAACATAAGGGGTAACACTGTCATTTTTTTTTTGGCCGAAATTTTGACCCCCTCCGATTTTCTTGAAACTCTGGATTCTGACAGAGGGCCACGAGACTTCGACCAGCGCGCAAAAATGGAGGCTCTAGACCCTTCCAGAGCCGAGATATCGAAGGTCAAAATTTGGACCTGAAAAAAAAACATAAGGGGTAACACTGTCTTTTTTTTTTGGCCGAAATTTTGACCCCCTCCGATCTTCTTGAAACTCTGGATTCTGACGGAGGGCCAAGAGACTTCAACCAGCGCGCAAAAATGGAGGCTCTAGACCCTTCCAGAGCCGAGATATCGAAGGTCAAAATTTGGACCTGAAAAAAAAAACATAAGGGGTAACACTGTCTTTTTTTTTTTGGCCGAAATTTTGACCCCCTCCGATCTTCGTGAAACTCTGGATTCTGACAGAGGGCCACGAGACTTCGACCAGCGCGCAAAAATTGAGGTTCTAGACCCTTCCAGAGCCGAGATATCGAAGGTCAAAATTTGGACCTGAAAAAAAACATAAGGGGTAACACTGTCATTTTTTTTTTTTTGGCCGAAATTTTGACCCCCTCCAATCTTCTTGAAACTCTGGATTCTGACAGAGGGCCAGGAGACTTCGACCAGCGCACAAAAATGGAGGCTCTAGACCCTTTCAGAGCCAAGATATCGAAGGTCAAAATTTGGACCTGAAAAAAAAACATAAGGGGTAACACTGTCATTTTTTTTTTTTGGCCGAAATTTTGACCCCCTCCGATTTTCTTGAAACTCTGGATTCTGACAGAGGGCCACGAGACTTCGACCAGCGGGCAAAAATTGAGGCTCTACACCCTTCCAGAGCCGAGATATCGAAGGTCAAAATTTGGACCTGAAAAAAAAAACATAAGGGGTAACCCTGTCATTTTTTTTTTTGGCCGAAATTTTGACCCCCTCCGATTTTCTTGAAACTCTGGATTCTGACAGAGGGCCACGAGACTTCGACCAGCGCGCAAAAATGGAGGCTCTAGACCCTTCCAGAGCCGAGATATCGAAGGTCAAAATTTGGACCTGAAAAAAAAAACATAAGGGGTAACACTGTCATTTTTTTTGGCCGAAATTTTGACCCCCTCCGATTTTCTTGAAACTCTGGATTCTGACAGAGGGCCACGAGACTTCGACCAGCGCGCAAAAATGGAGGCTCTAGACCCTTCCAGAGCCGAGATATCGAAGGTCAAAATTTGGACCTGAAAAAAAAACATAAGGGGTAACACTGTCATTTTTTTTTGGCCGAAATTTTGACCCCCTCCGATCTTCTTGAAACTCTGGATTCTGACAGAGGGCCACGAGACTTCGACCAGCACGCAAAAATGGAGGCTCTAGACCCTTCCAGAGCCGAGATATCGAAGGTCAAAATTTGGACCTGAAAAAAAAAACATAAGGGGTAACACTGTCATTTTTTTTTTAGGCCGAAATTTTGACCCCCTCCGATTTTCTTGAAACGCTGGATTCTGACAGAGGGCCACGAGACTTCGACCAGCGCACAAAAATGGAGACTCTAGACCCTTCCAGAGCCGAGATATCGAAGGTCAAAATTTGGACCTGAAAAAAAAAACATAAGGGGTAACACTGTCATTTTTTTTTTTTGGCCGAAATTTTGACCCCCTCCGATTTTCTTGAAACTCTAGATTCTGACAGAGGGCCACGAGACTTCGACCAGCGCGCAAAAATGGAGGCTCTAGACCCTTCCAGAGCCGAGATATCGAAGGTCAAAATTTGGACCTGAAAAAAAAAACATAAGGGGTAACACTGTCAATTTTTTTTTTTTGGCCGAAATTTTTACCCCCTCCGATTTTCTTGAAACTCTGGATTCTGACAGAGGGCCACGAGACTTCGACCAGCGCGCAAAAATGGAGGCTCTAGACCCTTCCAGAGCCGAGATATCGAAGGTCAAAATTTGGACCTGAAAAAAAACATAAGGGGTAACACTGTCATTTTTTTTTTTGGCCGAAATTGTGACCCCCTCCGATTTTCTTGAAACTCTGGATTCTGACAGAGGGCCACGAGACTTCGACCAGCGCGCAAAAATGGAGGCTCTAGACCCTTCCAGAGCCGAGATATCGAAGGTCAAAATTTGGACCTGAAAAAAAAACATAAGGGGTAACACTGTCATTTTTTTTTTTTGGCCGAAATTTTGACCCCCTCCGATTTTCTTGAAACTCTGGATTCTGACAGAGGGCCACGAGACTTCGACCAGCGCGCAAAAATTGAGGCTCTACACCCTTCCAGAGCCGAGATATCGAAGGTCAAAATTTGGACCTGAAAAAAAAAACATAAGGGGTAACCCTGTCATTTTTTTTTTTGGCCGAAATTTTGACCCCCTCCGATTTTCTTGAAACTCTGGATTCTGACAGAGGGCCACGAGACTTCGACCAGCGCGCAAAAATGGAGGCTCTAGACCCTTCCAGAGCCGAGATATCGAAGGTCAAAATTTGGACCTGAAAAAAAAAACATAAGGGGTAACACTGTCATTTTTTTTGGCCGAAATTTTGACCCCCTCCGATTTTCTTGAAACTCTGGATTCTGACAGAGGGCCACGAGACTTCGACCAGCGCGCAAAAATGGAGGCTCTAGACCCTTCCAGAGCCTAGATATCGAAGGTCAAAATTTGGACCTGAAAAAAAAAAACATAAGGGCTAACACTGTCATTTTTTTTTTAGGCCGAAATTTTGACCCCCTCCGATTTTCTTGAAACGCTGGATTCTGACAGAGGGCCACGAGACTTCGACCAGCGCACAAAAATGGAGACTCTAGACCCTTCCAGAGCCGAGATATCGAAGGTCAAAATTTGGACCTGAAAAAAAAACATAAGGGGTAACACTGTCATTTTTTTTTTTTTTGGCCGAAATTTTGACCCCCTCCGATTTTCTTGAAACTCTAGATTCTGACAGAGGGCCACGAGACTTCGACCAGCGCGCAAAAATGGAGGCTCTAGACCCTTCCAGAGCCGAGATATCGAAGGTCAAAATTTGGACCTGAAAAAAAAAACATAAGGGGTAACACTGTCAATTTTTTTTTTTTGCCGAAATTTTTACCCCCTCCGATTTTCTTGAAACTCTGGATTCTGACAGAGGGCCACGAGACTTCGACCAGCGCGCAAAAATGGAGGCTCTAGACCCTTCCAGAGCCGAGATATCGAAGGTCAAAATTTGTACCTGAAAAAAAACATAAGGGGTAACACTGTCATTTTTTTTTGGCCGAAATTGTGACCCCCTCCGATTTTCTTGAAACTCTGGATTCTGACAGAGGGCCACGAGACTTCGACCAGCGCGCAAAAATGGAGGCTCTAGACCCTTCCAGAGCCGAGATATCGAAGGTCAAAATTTGGTCCTGAAAAAAAAACATAAGGGGTAACACTGTCATTTTTTTTTTTTGGCCGAAATTTTGACCCCCTCCGATTTTCTTGAAACTCTGGATTCTGACAGAGGGCCACGAGACTTCGACCAGTGCGCAAAAATGGAGGCTCTAGACCCTTCCAGAGCCGAGATATCGAAGGTCAAAATTTGGACCTGAAAAAAAAACATAAGGGGTAACACTGTCATTTTTTTTGGCCGAAATTTTGACCCCCTCCGATTTTCTTGAAACTCTGGATTCTGACAGAGGGCCACGAGACTTCGACCAGCGCGCAAAAATGGAGGCTCTAGACCCTTCCAGAGCCGAGATATCGAAGGTCAAAATTTGGACCTGAAAAAAAACATAAGGGGTAACACTGTCATTTTTTTTTTGGCCGAAATTTTCACCCCCTCCGATCTTCTTGAAACTCTGGATTCTGACAGAAGGCCAAGAGACTTCGACCAGCGCGCAAAAATGGAGGCTCTAGACCCTTCCAGAGCCGAGATATCGAAGGTCAAAATTTGGACCTGAAAAACAAAAACATAAGGGGTAACACTGACATTTTTTTTTTGGCCGAAATTTTGACCCCCTCCGATCTTCGTGAAACTCTGGATTCTGACAGAGGGCCACGAGACTTCGACCAGCGCGCAAAAATTGAGGTTCTAGACCCTTCCAGAGCCGAGATATCGAAGGTCAAAATTTGGACCTGAAAAAAAACCATAAGGGGTAACACTGTCAATTTTTTTTTTTTTTGGCCGAAATTTTGACCCCCTCCGATCTTCTTGAAACTCTGGATTCTGACAGAGGGCCACGAGATTTCGACCAGCGCACAAAAATGGAGGCTCTAGACCCTTTCAGAGCCGAGATATCGAAGGTCAAAATTTGGACCTGAAAAAAAAAACATAAGGGGTAACACTGTCATTTTTTTTTTGGCCGAAATTTTGACCCCCTCCGATCTTCTTGAAACTCTGGATTCTGACAGAGGGCCACGAGACTTCGACCAGCGCGCAAAAATGGAGGCTCTAGACCCTTCCAGAGCCGAGATATCGAAGGTCAAAATTTGGACCTGAAAAAAAAACATAAGGGGTAACACTGTCATTTTTTTTTTTGGCCGAAATTTTGACCCCCTCCGATTTTCTTGAAACTCTGGATTCTGACAGAGGGCCACGAGACTTCGACCAGCGCGCAAAAATGGAGGCTCTACACCCTTCCAGACCCGAGATATCGAAGGTCAAAATTTGGACCTGAAAAAAAAAACATAAGGGGTAACACTGTCATTTTTTTTTTGGCCGAAATTTTGACCCCCTCTGATCTTCTTGAAACTCTGGATTCTGACAGAGGGCCACGAGACTTCGACCAGCGCGCAAAAATGGAGGCTCTAGACCCTTCCAGAGCCGAGATATCGAAGGTCAAAATTTGGACCTGAAAAAAAACATAAGGGGTAACACTGTCATTTTTTTTTTGGCCGAAATTTTGACCCCCTCCGATCTTCTTGAAACTCTGGATTCTGACAGAGGGCCACGAGATTTCGACCAGCGCACAAAAATGGAGGCTCTAGACCCTTCCAGAGCCGAGATATCGAAGGTCAAAATTTGGACCTGAAAAAAAAAAACATAAGGGGTAACACTGTCATTTTTTTTTTGGCCGAAATTTTGACCCCCTCCGATTTTCTTGAAACTCTGGATTCTGACAGAGGGCCACAAGACTTCGACCAGCACGCAAAAATGGAGGCTCTAGACCCTTCCAGAGCCTAGATATCGAAGGTCAAAATTTGGACCTGAAGAAAAAAAAACATAAGGGCTAACACTGTCATTTTTTTTTTAGGCCGAAATTTTGACCCCCTCCGATTTTCTTGAAACGCTGGATTCTGACAGAGGGCCACGAGACTTCGACCAGCGCACAAAAATGGAGACTCTAGACCCTTCCAGAGCCGAGATATCGAAGGTCAAAATTTGGACCTGAAAAAAAAACATAAGGGGTAACACTGTCATTTTTTTTTTTTTTGGCCGAAATTTTGACCCCCTCCGATTTTCTTGAAACTCTAGATTCTGACAGAGGGCCACGAGACTTCGACCAGCGCGCAAAAATGGAGGCTCTAGACCCTTCCAGAGCCGAGATATCGAAGGTCAAAATTTGGACCTGAAAAAAAACCATAAGGGGTAACACTGTCATTTTTTTTTTTGGCCGAAATTTTGACCCCCTCCGATTTTCTTAAAACTCTGGATTCTGACAGAGGGCCACGAGACTTCGACCAGCGCGCAAAAATGGAGGCTCTAGACCCTTCCAGAGCCGAGATATCGAAGGTCAAAATTTGGACCTGAAAAAAAAACATAAGGGCTAACACTGTCATTTTTTTTTTTGGCCGAAATTTTGACCCCCTTCGATCTTCTTGAAACTCTGGATTCTGACAGAGGGCCACGAGACTTCGACCAGCGCGCAAAAATGGAGGCTCTAGACCCTTCCAGAGCCGAGATATCGAAGGTCAAAATTTGGACCTGAAAAAAAAAACATAAGGGGTAACACTGTCATTTTTTTTTTTGGCCGAAATTTTGACCCCCTCCGATTTTCTTGAAACTCTGGATTCTGACAGAGGGCCACGAGACTTCGACCAGCGCGCAAAAATGGAGGCTCTAGACCCTTCCAGAGCCGAGATATCGAAGGTCAAAATTTGGACCTGAAAAAAAAAACATAAGGGGTAACACTGTCATTTTTTTTTGGCCGAAATTTTGACCCCCTCCGATCTTCTTGAAACTCTGGATTCTGACAGAGGGCCACGAGACTTCGACCAGCACGCAAAAATGGAGGCTCTAGACCCTTCCAGAGCCGAGATATCGAAGGTCAAAATTTGGACCTGAAAAAAAAAACATAAGGGGTAACACTGTCATTTTTTTTTTGGGCCGAAATTTTGACCCCCTCCGATTTTCTTGAAACGCTGGATTCTGACAGAGGGCCACGAGACTTCGACCAGCGTACAAAAATGGAGACTCTAGACCCTTCCAGAGCCGAGATATCGAAGGTCAAAATTTGGACCTGAAAAAAAAAACATAAGGGGTAACACTGTCATTTTTTTTTTTTTTTTGGCCGAAATTTTGACTCCCTCCGATTTTCTTGAAACTCTAGATTCTGACAGAGGGCCACGAGACTTCGACCAGCGCGCAAAAATGGAGGCTCTAGACCCTTCCAGAGCCGAGATATCGAAGGTCAAAATTTGGACCTGAAAAAAAAAAACATAAGGGGTAACACTGTCAAATTTTTTTTTTGGCCGAAATTTTTACCCCCTCCGATTTTCTTGAAACTCTAGATTCTGACAGAGGGCCACGAGACTTCGACCAGCGCGCAAAAATGGAGGCTCTAGACCCTTCCAGAGCCGAGATATCGAAGGTCAAAATTTGGACCTGAAAAAAAAAACATAAGGGGTAACACTGTCATTTTTTTTTGGCCGAAATTGTGTCCCCCTCCGATTTTCTTGAAACTCTGGATTCTGACAGAGGGCCACGAGACTTCGACCAGCGCGCAAAAATGGAGGCTCTAGACCCTTCCAGAGCCGAGATATCGAAGGTCAAAATTTGGACCTGAAAAAAAAAAACATAAGGGGTAACACTGTCATTTTTTTTTTTTGGCCGAAATTTTGACCCCCTCCGATCTTCTTGAAACTCTGTATTCTGACAAAGGGCCAAGAGACTTCGACCAGCGCGCAAAAATGGAGGCTCTAGACCCTTCCAGAGCCGAGATATCGAAGGTCAAAATTTGGACCTGAAAAAAAAAACATAAGGGGTAACACTGTCTTTTTTTTTTGGCCGAAATTTTGACCCCCTCCGATCTTCTTGAAACTCTGGATTCTGACAGAGGGCCAAGAGACTTCGACCAGCGCGCAAAAATGGAGGCTCTAGACCCTTCCAGAGCCGAGATATCGAAGGTCAAAATTTGGACCTGAAAAAAAAAACATAAGGGGTAACACTGTCTTTTTTTTTTGGCCGAAATTTTGACCCCCTCCGATCTTCGTGAAACTCTGGATTCTGACAGAGGGCCACGAGACTTCGACCAGCGCGCAAAAATTGAGGTTCTAGACCCTTCCAGAGCCGAGATATCGAAGGTCAAAATTTGGACCTGAAAAAAAACATAAGGGGTAACACTGTCATTTTTTTTTTGGCCGAAATTTTGACCCCCTCCAATCTTCTTGAAACTCTGGATTCTGACAGAGGGCCACGAGACTTCGACCAGCGCACAAAAATGGAGGCTCTAGACCCTTCCAGAGCCGAGATATCGAAGGTCAAAATTTGGACCTGAAAAAAAAAAACATAAGGGGTAACACTGTCATTTTTTTTGGCCGAAATTTTGACCCCCTCCGATTTTCTTGAAACTCTGGATTCTGACAGAGGGCCACGAGACTTCGACCAGCGCGCAAAAATGGAGGCTCTAGACCCTTCCAGAGCCGAGATATCGAAGGTCAAAATTTGGACCTGAAAAAAAAAAACATAAGGGGTAACACTGTCATTTTTTTTTTGGCCGAAATTTTGACCCCCTCAGATCTTCTTGAAACTCTGGATTCTGACAGAGGGCCACGAGACTTCGACCAGCACGCAAAAATGGAGGCTCTAGACCCTTCCAGAGCCTAGATATCGAAGGTCAAAATTTGGACCTGAAAAAAAAAAACATAAGGGGTAACACTGTCATTTTTTTTTTAGGCCGAAATTTTGACCCCCTCCGATTTTCTTGAAACGCTGGATTCTGACAGAGGGCCACGAGACTTCGACCAGCGCACAAAAATGGAGACTCTAGACCCTTCCAGAGCCGAGATATCGAAGGTCAAAATTTGGACCTGAAAAAAAAAACATAAGGGGTAACACTGTCATTTTTTTTTTTTGGCCGAAATTTTGACCCCCTCCGATTTTCTTGAAACTCTAGATTCTGACAGAGGGCCACGAGACTTCGACCAGCGCGCAAAAATGGAGGCTCTAGACCCTTCCAGAGCCGAGATATCGAAGGTCAAAATTTGGACCTGAAAAAAAAAACATAAGGGGTAACACTGTCAATTTTTTTTTTTGGCCGAAATTTTTACCCCCTCCGATTTTCTTGAAACTCTGGATTCTGACAGAGGGCCACGAGACTTCGACCAGCGCGCAAAAATGGAGGCTCTAGACCCTTCCAGAGCCGAGATATCGAAGGTCAAAATTTGGACCTGAAAAAAAACATAAGGGGTAACACTGTCATTTTTTTTTTTTTGGCCGAAATTGTGACCCCCTCCGATTTTCTTGAAACTCTGGATTCTGACAGAGGGCCACGAGACTTCGACCAGCGCGCAAAAATGGAGGCTCTAGACCCTTCCAGAGCCGAGATATCGAAGGTCAAAATTTGGACCTGAAAAAAAAACATAAGGGGTAACACTGTCATTTTTTTTTTTGGCCGAAATTTTGACCCCCTCCGATTTTCTTGAAACTCTGGATTCTGACAGAGGGCCACGAGACTTCGACCAGCGCGCAAAAATTGAGGCTCTACACCCTTCCAGAGCCGAGATATCGAAGGTCAAAATTTGGACCTGAAAAAAAAAACATAAGGGGTAACCCTGTCATTTTTTTTTTTTGGCCGAAATTTTGACCCCCTCCGATTTTCTTGAAACTCTGGATTCTGACAGAGGGCCACGAGACTTCGACCAGCGCGCAAAAATGGAGGCTCTAGACCCTTCCAGAGCCGAGATATCGAAGGTCAAAATTTGGACCTGAAAAAAAAAACATAAGGGGTAACACTGTCATTTTTTTTGGCCGAAATTTTGACCCCCTCCGATTTTCTTGAAACTCTGGATTCTGACAGAGGGCCACGAGACTTCGACCAGCGCGCAAAAATGGAGGCTCTAGACCCTTCCAGAGCCGAGATATCGAAGGTCAAAATTTGGACCTGAAAAAAAAACATAAGGGGTAACACTGTCATTTTTTTTTTTGGCCGAAATTTTGACCCCCTCCGATCTTCTTGAAACTCTGGATTCTGACAGAGGGCCACGAGACTTCGACCAGCACGCAAAAATGGAGGCTCTAGACCCTTCCAGAGCCTAGATATCGAAGGTCAAAATTTGGACCTGAAAAAAAAAAACATAAGGGGTAACACTGTCATTTTTTTTTTAGGCCGAAATTTTGACCCCCTCCGATTTTCTTGAAACGCTGGATTCTGACAGAGGGCCACGAGACTTCGACCAGCGCACAAAAATGGAGACTCTAGACCCTTCCAGAGCCGAGATATCGAAGGTCAAAATTTGGACCTGAAAAAAAAACATAAGGGGTAACACTGTCATTTTTTTTTTTTGGCCGAAATTTTGACCCCGTCCAATATTCTTGAAACTCTAGATTCTGACAGAGGGCCACGAGACTTCGACCAGCGCGCAAAAATGGAGGCTCTAGACCCTTCCAGAGCCGAGATATCGAAGGTCAAAATTTGGACCTGAAAAAAAACACATAAGGGGTAACACTGTCATTTTTTTTTTTTGGCCGAAATTTTTACCCCCTCCGATTTTCTTGAAACTCTGGATTCTGACAGAGGGCCACGAGACTTCGACCAGCGCGCAAAAATGGAGGCTCTAGACCCTTCCAGAGCCGAGATATCGAAGGTCAAAATTTGGACCTGAAAAAAAACATAAGGGGTAACACTGTCATTTTTTTTTGGCCGAAATTGTGACCCCCTCCGATTTTCTTGAAACTCTGGATTCTGACAGAGGGCCACGAGACTTCGACCAGCGCGCAAAAATGGAGGCTCTAGACCCTTCCAGAGCCGAGATATCGAAGGTCAAAATTTGGACCTGAAAAAAAAAACATAAGGGGTAACACTGTCATTTTTTTTTTGGCCGAAATTTTGACCCCCTCCGATTTTCTTGAAACTCTGGATTCTGACAGAGGGCCACGAGACTTCGACCAGCGCGCAAAAATGGAGGCTCTAGACCCTTCCAGAGCCGAGATATCGAAGGTCAAAATTTGGACCTGAAAAAAAAACATAAGGGGTAACACTGTCATTTTTTTTGGCCGAAATTTTGACCCCCTCCGATCTTCTTGAAACTCTGGATTCTGACAGAGGGCCACGAGACTTCGACCAGCGCGCAAAAATGGAGGCTCTAGACCCTTCCAGAGCCGAGATATCGAAGGTCAAAATTTGGACCTGAAAAAAAAAACATAAGGGGTAACACTGTCATTTTTTTTTGGCCGAAATTTTCACCCCCTCCGATCTTCTTGAAACTCTGGATTCTGACAGAAGGCCAAGAGACTTCGACCAGAGCGCAAAAATGGAGGCTCTAGACCCTTCCAGAGCCGAGATATCGAAGGTCAAAATTTGGACCTGAAAAACAAAAACATAAGGGGTAACACTGACATTTTTTTTTTGGCCGAAATTTTGACCCCCTCCGATCTTCGTGAAACTCTGGATTCTGACAGAGGGCCACGAGACTTCGACCAGCGCGCAAAAATTGAGGTTCTAGACCCTTCCAGAGCCGAGATATCGAAGGTCAAAATTTGGACCTGAAAAAAAACCATAAGGGGTAACACTGTCAATTTTTTTTTTTTTGGCCGAAATTTTGACCCCCTCCGATCTTCTTGAAACTCTGGATTCTGACAGAGGGCCACGAGATTTCGACCAGCGCACAAAAATGGAGGCTCTAGACCCTTTCAGAGCCGAGATATCGAAGGTCAAAATTTGGACCTGAAAAAAAAAACATAAGGGGTAACACTGTCATTTTTTTTTGGCCGAAATTTTGACCCCCTCCGATTTTCTTGAAACTCTGGATTCTGACAGAGGGCCACGAGACTTCGACCAGCGCGCAAAAATGGAGGCTCTAGACCCTTCCAGAGCCGAGATATCGAAGGTCAAAATTTGGACCTGAAAAAAAAAAACATAAGGGGTAACACTGTCATTTTTTTTTTTGGCCGAAATTTTGACCCCCTCCGATCTTCTTGAAACTCTGGATTCTGACAGAGGGCCACGAGACTTCGACCAGCACGCAAAAATGGAGGCTCTAGACCCTTCCAGAGCCTAGATATCGAAGGTCAAAATTTGGACCTGAAAAAAAAAACATAAGGGGTAACACTGTCATTTTTTTTTTAGGCCGAAATTTTGACCCCCTCCGATTTTCTTGAAACGCTGGATTCTGACAGAGGGCCACGAGACTTCGACCAGCGCACAAAAATGGAGACTCTAGACCCTTCCAGAGCCGAGATATCGAAGGTCAAAATTTGGACCTGAAAAAAAAAAACATAAGGGGTAACACTGTCATTTTTTTTTTTTGGCCGAAATTTTGACCCCCTCCGATTTTCTTGAAACTCTAGATTCTGACAGAGGGCCACGAGACTTCGACCAGCGCGCAAAAATGGAGGCTCTAGACCCTTCCAGAGCCGAGATATCGAAGGTCAAAATTTGGACCTGAAAAAAAAACATAAGGGGTAACACTGTCAATTTTTTTTTTTGGCCGAAATTTTTACCCCCTCCGATTTTCTTGAAACTCTGGATTCTGACAGAGGGCCACGAGACTTCGACCAGCGCGCAAAAATGGAGGCTCTAGACCCTTCCAGAGCCGAGATATCGAAGGTCAAAATTTGGACCTGAAAAAAAACATAAGGGGTAACACTGTCATTTTTTTTTTTTGGCCGAAATTGTGACCCCCTCCGATTTTCTTGAAACTCTGGATTCTGACAGAGGGCCACGAGACTTCGACCAGCGCGCAAAAATGGAGGCTCTAGACCCTTCCAGAGCCGAGATATCGAAGGTCAAAATTTGGACCTGAAAAAAAAACATAAGGTGTAACACTGTCATTTTTTTTTTTTTGGCCGAAATTTTGACCCCCTCCGATTTTCTTGAAACTCTGGATTCTGACAGAGGGCCACGAGACTTCGACCAGCGCGCAAAAATTGAGGCTCTACACCCTTCCAGAGCCGAGATATCGAAGGTCAAAATTTGGACCTGAAAAAAAAAAACATAAGGGGTAACCCTGTCATTTTTTTTTTTTGGCCGAAATTTTGACCCCCTCCGATTTTCTTGAAACTCTGGATTCTGACAGAGGGCCACGAGACTTCGACCAGCGCGCAAAAATGGAGGCTCTAGACCCTTCCAGAGCCGAGATATCGAAGGTCAAAATTTGGACCTGAAAAAAAAACATAAGGGGTAACACTGTCATTTTTTTTGGCCGAAATTTTGACCCCCTCCGATTTTCTTGAAACTCTGGATTCTGACAGAGGGCCACGAGACTTCGACCAGCGCGCAAAAATGGAGGCTCTAGACCCTTCCAGAGCCTAGATATCGAAGGTCAAAATTTGGACCTGAAAAAAAAAAACATAAGGGGTAACACTGTCATTTTTTTTTTTAGGCCGAAATTTTGACCCCCTCCGATTTTCTTGAAACGCTGGATTCTGACAGAGGGCCACGAGACTTCGACCAGCGCACAAAAATGGAGACTCTAGACCCTTCCAGAGCCGAGATATCGAAGGTCAAAATTTGGACCTGAAAAAAAAACATAAGGGGTAACACTGTCATTTTTTTTTTTTGGCCGAAATTTTGACCCCCTCCGATTTTCTTGAAACTCTAGATTCTGACAGAGGGCCACGAGACTTCGACCAGCGCGCAAAAATGGAGGCTCTAGACCCTTCCAGAGCCGAGATATCGAAGGTCAAAATTTGGACCTGAAAAAAAAACATAAGGGGTAACACTGTCAATTTTTTTTTTTGGCCGAAATTTTTACCCCCTCCGATTTTCTTGAAACTCTGGATTCTGACAGAGGGCCACGAGACTTCGACCAGCGCGCAAAAATGGAGGCTCTAGACCCTTCCAGAGCCGAGATATCGAAGGTCAAAATTTGGACCTGAAAAAAAACATAAGGGGTAACACTGTCATTTTTTTTTTGGCCGAAATTGTGACCCCCTCCGATTTTCTTGAAACTCTGGATTCTGACAGAGGGCCACGAGACTTCGACCAGCGCGCAAAAATGGAGGCTCTAGACCCTTCCAGAGCCGAGATATCGAAGGTCAAAATTTGGACCTGAAAAAAAAAACATAAGGGGTAACACTGTCATTTTTTTTTTGGCCGAAATTTTGACCCCCTCCGATTTTCTTGAAACTCTGGATTCTGACAGAGGGCCACGAGACTTCGACCAGCGCGCAAAAATGGAGGCTCTAGACCCTTCCAGAGCCGAGATATCGAAGGTCAAAATTTGGACCTGAAAAAAAAACATAAGGGGTAACACTGTCATTTTTTTTGGCCGAAATTTTGACCCCCTCCGATCTTCTTGAAACTCTGGATTCTGACAGAGGGCCACGAGACTTCGACCAGCGCGCAAAAATGGAGGCTCTAGACCCTTCCAGAGCCGAGATATCGAAGGTCAAAATTTGGACCTGAAAAAAAAACATAAGGGGTAACACTGTCATTTTTTTTTTGGCCGAAATTTTCACCCCCTCCGATCTTCTTGAAACTCTGGATTCTGACAGAAGGCCAAGAGACTTCGACCAGAGCGCAAAAATGGAGGCTCTAGACCCTTCCAGAGCCGAGATATCGAAGGTCAAAATTTGGACCTGAAAAACAAAAACATAAGGGGTAACACTGACATTTTTTTTTTGGCCGAAATTTTGACCCCCTCCGATCTTCGTGAAACTCTGGATTCTGACAGAGGGCCACGAGACTTCGACCAGCGCGCAAAAATTGAGGTTCTAGACCCTTCCAGAGCCGAGATATCGAAGGTCAAAATTTGGACCTGAAAAAAAACCATAAGGGGTAACACTGTCAATTTTTTTTTTTTGGCCGAAATTTTGACCCCCTCCGATCTTCTTGAAACTCTGGATTCTGACAGAGGGCCACGAGATTTCGACCAGCGCACAAAAATGGAGGCTCTAGACCCTTTCAGAGCCGAGATATCGAAGGTCAAAATTTGGACCTGAAAAAAAAATATAAGGGGTAACACTGTCATTTTTTTTTGGCCGAAATTTTGACCCCCTCCGATCTTCTTGAAACTCTGGATTCTGACAGAGGGCCACGAGACTTCGACCAGCGCGCAAAAATGGAGGCTCTAGACCCTTCCAGAGCCGAGATATCGAAGGTCAAAATTTGGACCTGAAAAAAAACATAAGGGGTAACACTGTCATTTTTTTTTTTTGGCCGAAATTTTGACCCCCTCCGATTTTCTTGAAACTCTGGATTCTGACAGAGGGCCACGAGACTTCAACCAGCGCGCAAAAATGGAGGCTCTACACCCTTCCAGAGCCGAGATATCGAAGGTCAAAATTTGGACCTGAAAAAAAAAAACATAAGGGGTAACACTGTCATTTTTTTTTTTTAGGCCGAAATTTTGACCCCCTCCGATTTTCTTGAAACGCTGGATTCTGACAGAGGGCCACGAGACTTCGACCAGCGCGCAAAAATGGAGGCTCTAGACCCTTCCAGAGCCTAGATATCGAAGGTCAAAATTTGGACCTGAAAAAAAAAAACATAAGGGGTAACACTGTCATTTTTTTTTTTAGGCCGAAATTTTGACCCCCTCCGATTTTCTTGAAACGCTGGATTCTGACAGAGGGCCACGAGACTTCGACCAGCGCACAAAAATGGAGACTCTAGACCCTTCCAGAGCCGAGATATCGAAGGTCAAAATTTGGACCTGAAAAAAAAACATAAGGGGTAACACTGTCATTTTTTTTTTTTGGCCGAAATTTTGACCCCCTCCGATTTTCTTGAAACTCTAGATTCTGACAGAGGGCCACGAGACTTCGACCAGCGCGCAAAAATGGAGGCTCTAGACCCTTCCAGAGCCGAGATATCGAAGGTCAAAATTTGGACCTGAAAAAAAAACATAAGGGGTAACACTGTCAATTTTTTTTTTTGGCCGAAATTTTTACCCCCTCCGATTTTCTTGAAACTCTGGATTCTGACAGAGGGCCACGAGACTTCGACCAGCGCGCAAAAATGGAGGCTCTAGACCCTTCCAGAGCCGAGATATCGAAGGTCAAAATTTGGACCTGAAAAAAAACATAAGGGGTAACACTGTCATTTTTTTTTTGGCCGAAATTGTGACCCCCTCCGATTTTCTTGAAACTCTGGATTCTGACAGAGGGCCACGAGACTTCGACCAGCGCGCAAAAATGGAGGCTCTAGACCCTTCCAGAGCCGAGATATCGAAGGTCAAAATTTGGACCTGAAAAAAAAAACATAAGGGGTAACACTGTCATTTTTTTTTTGGCCGAAATTTTGACCCCCTCCGATTTTCTTGAAACTCTGGATTCTGACAGAGGGCCACGAGACTTCGACCAGCGCGCAAAAATGGAGGCTCTAGACCCTTCCAGAGCCGAGATATCGAAGGTCAAAATTTGGACCTGAAAAAAAAACATAAGGGGTAACACTGTCATTTTTTTTGGCCGAAATTTTGACCCCCTCCGATCTTCTTGAAACTCTGGATTCTGACAGAGGGCCACGAGACTTCGACCAGCGCGCAAAAATGGAGGCTCTAGACCCTTCCAGAGCCGAGATATCGAAGGTCAAAATTTGGACCTGAAAAAAAAACATAAGGGGTAACACTGTCATTTTTTTTTTGGCCGAAATTTTCACCCCCTCCGATCTTCTTGAAACTCTGGATTCTGACAGAAGGCCAAGAGACTTCGACCAGAGCGCAAAAATGGAGGCTCTAGACCCTTCCAGAGCCGAGATATCGAAGGTCAAAATTTGGACCTGAAAAACAAAAACATAAGGGGTAACACTGACATTTTTTTTTTGGCCGAAATTTTGACCCCCTCCGATCTTCGTGAAACTCTGGATTCTGACAGAGGGCCACGAGACTTCGACCAGCGCGCAAAAATTGAGGTTCTAGACCCTTCCAGAGCCGAGATATCGAAGGTCAAAATTTGGACCTGAAAAAAAACCATAAGGGGTAACACTGTCAATTTTTTTTTTTTTGGCCGAAATTTTGACCCCCTCCGATCTTCTTGAAACTCTGGATTCTGACAGAGGGCCACGAGATTTCGACCAGCGCACAAAAATGGAGGCTCTAGACCCTTTCAGAGCCGAGATATCGAAGGTCAAAATTTGGACCTGAAAAAAAAAACATAAGGGGTAACACTGTCATTTTTTTTTGGCCGAAATTTTGACCCCCTCCGATCTTCTTGAAACTCTGGATTCTGACAGAGGGCCACGAGACTTCGACCAGCGCGCAAAAATGGAGGCTCTAGACCCTTCCAGAGCCGAGATATCGAAGGTCAAAATTTGGACCTGAAAAAAAACATAAGGGGTAACACTGTCATTTTTTTTTTTGGCCGAAATTTTGACCCCCTCCGATTTTCTTGAAACTCTGGATTCTGACAGAGGGCCACGAGACTTCAACCAGCGCGCAAAAATGGAGGCTCTACACCCTTCCAGAGCCGAGATATCGAAGGTCAAAATTTGGACCTGAAAAAAAAAACATAAGGGGTAACACTGTCATTTTTTTTTTGGCCGAAATTTTGACCCCCTCCGATCTTCTTGAAACTCTGGATTCTGACAGAGGGCCACGAGATTTCGACCAGCGCACAAAAATGGAGGCTCTAGACCCTTTCAGAGCCGAGATATCGAAAGTCAAAATTTGGACCTGAAAAAAAAAACATAAGGGGTAACACTGTCATTTTTTTTTTGGCCGAAATTTTGACCCCCTCCGATCTTCTTGAAACTCTGGATTCTGACAGAGGGCCACGAGACTTCGACCAGCGCGCAAAAATGGAGGCTCTAGACCCTTCCAGAGCCGAGATATCGAAGGTCAAAATTTGGACCTGAAAAAAAACATAAGGGGTAACACTGTCATTTTTTTTTTTTTGGCCGAAATTTTGACCCCCTCCGATTTTCTTGAAACTCTGGATTCTGACAGAGGGCCACGAGACTTCGACCAGCGCGCAAAAATGGAGGCTCTACACCCTTCCAGAGCCGAGATATCGAAGGTCAAAATTTGGACCTGAAAAAAAAAACATAAGGGGTAACACTGTCATTTTTTTTTTTGGCCGAAATTTTGACCCCCTCCGATCTTCTTGAAACTCTGGATTCTGACAGAGGGCCACGAGACTTCGACCAGCGCGCAAAAATGGAGGCTCTAGACCCTTCCAGAGCCGAGATATCGAAGGTCAAAATTTGGACCTGAAAAAAAACATAAGGGGTAACACTGTCATTTTTTTTTTTGGCCGAAATTTTGACCCCCTCCGATCTTCTTGAAACTCTGGATTCTGACAGAGGGCCACGAGATTTCGACCAGCGCACAAAAATGGAGGCTCTAGACCCTTCCAGAGCCGAGATATCGAAGGTAAAAATTTGGACCTGAAAAAAAAAAAACATAAGGGGTAACACTGTCATTTTTTTTTTTGGCCGAAATTTTGACCCCCTCCGATTTTCTTGAAACTCTGAATTCTGACAGAGGGCCACGAGACTTCGACCAGCGCGCAAAAATGGAGGCTCTAGACCCTTCCAGAGCCGAGATATCGAAGGTCAAAATTTGGACCTGAAAAAAAAAACATAAGGGGTAACACTGTCATTTTTTTTTTTGGCCGAAATTTTGACCCCCTCCGATTTTCTTGAAACTCTGGATTCTGACAGAGGGCCACGAGACTTCGACCAGCACGCAAAAATGGAGGCTCTAGACCCTTCCAGAGCCGAGATATCGAAGGTCAAAATTTGGACCTGAAAAAAAACATAAGGGGTAACACTGTCATTTTTTTTTTGGCCGAAATTTTGACCCCCTCCGATCTTCTTGAAACTCTGGATTCTGACAGAGGGCCACGAGACTTCGACCAACGCGCAAAAATGGAGGCTCTAGACTCTTCCAGAGCCTAGATATCGAAGGTCAAAATTTGGACCTGAAAAAAAAAACATAAGGGGTAACACTGTCATTTTTTTTTTTGGCCGAAATTTTGACCCCCTCCGATCTTTTTGAAACTCTGGATTCTGACAGAGGGCCACGAGACTTCGACCAGCACGCAAAAATGGAGGCTCTAGACCCTTCCAGAGCCTAGATATCGAAGGTCAAAATTTGGACCTGAAAAAAAAACATAAGGGGTAACACTGTCATTTTTTTTTAGGCCGAAATTTTGACCCCCTCCGATTTTCTTGAAACGCTGGATTCTGACAGAGGGCCACGAGACTTCGACCAGCGCACAAAAATGGAAACTCTAGACCCTTCCAGAGCCGAGATATCGAAGGTCAAAATTTGGACCTGAAAAAAAAACATAAGGGGTAACACTGTCATTTTTTTTTTGGCCGAAATTTTGACCCCCTCCGATTTTCTTGAAACTCTAGATTCTGACAGAGGGCCACGAGACTTCGACCAGCGCGCAAAAATGGAGGCTCTAGACCCTTCCAGAGCCGAGATATCGAAGGTCAAAATTTGGACCTGAAAAAAAAAACATAAGGGGTAACACTGTCAATTTTTTTTTTTGGCCGAAATTTTTACCCCCTCCGATTTTCTTGAAACTCTGGATTCTGACAGAGGGCCACGAGACTTCGACCAGCGCGCAAAAATGGAGGCTCTAGACCCTTCCAGAGCCGAGATATCGAAGGTCAAAATTTGGACCTGAAAAAAAACATAAGGGGTAACACTGTCATTTTTTTTTTTGGCCGAAATTGTGACCCCCTCCGATTTTCTTGAAACTCTGGATTCTGACAGAGGGCCACGAGACTTCGACCAGCGCGCAAAAATGGAGGCTCTAGACCCTTCCAGAACCGAGATATTGAAGGTCAAAATTTGGACCTGAAAAAAAAACATAAGGGGTAACACTGTCATTTTTTTTTTTTTTTGGCCGAAATTTTGACCCCCTCCGATTTTCTTGAAACTCTGGATTCTGACAGAGGGCCACGAGACTTCGACCAGCGCGCAAAAATTGAGGCTCTACACCCTTCCAGAGCCGAGATATCGAAGGTCAAAATTTGGACCTGAAAAAAAAAACATAAGGGGTAACCCTGTCATTTTTTTTTTTGGCCGAAATTTTGACCCCCTCCGATTTTCTTGAAACTCTGGATTCTGACAGAGGGCCACGAGACTTCGACCAGCGCGCAAAAATGGAGGCTCTAGACCCTTCCAGAGCCGAGATATCGAAGGTCAAAATTTGGACCTGAAAAAAAAAACATAAGGGGTAACACTGTCATTTTTTTTGGCCGAAATTTTGACCCCCTCCGATTTTCTTGAAACTCTGGATTCTGACAGAGGGCCACGAGACTTCGACCAGCGCGCAAAAATGGAGGCTCTAGACCCTTCCAGAGCCGAGATATCGAAGGTCAAAATTTGGACCTGAAAAAAAAAACATAAGGGGTAACACTGTCATTTTTTTTTTGGCCGAAATTTTGACCCCCTCCGATCTTCTTGAAACTCTGGATTCTGACAGAGGGCCACGAGACTTCGACCAGCACGCAAAAATGGAGGCTCTAGACCCTTCCAGAGCCTAGATATCGAAGGTCAAAATTTGGACCTGAAAAAAAAAAAACATAAGGGGTAACACTGTCATTTTTTTTTAGGCCGAAATTTTGACCCCCTCCGATTTTCTTGAAACGCTGGATTCTGACAGAGGGCCACGAGACTTCGACCAGCGCACAAAAATGGAGACTCTAGACCCTTCCAAAGCCGAGATATCGAAGGTCAAAATTTGGACCTGAAAAAAAAACATAAGGGGTAACACTGTCATTTTTTTTTTTTGGCCGAAATTTTTACCCCCTCCGATTTTCTTGAAACTCTAGATTCTGACAGAGGGCCACGAGACTTCGACCAGCGCGCAAAAATGGAGGCTCTAGACCCTTCCAGAGCCGAGATATCGAAGGTCAAAATTTGGACCTGAAAAAAAAAATATAAGGGGTAACACTGTCAATTTTTTTTTTTGGCCGAAATTTTTACCCCCTCCGATTTTCTTGAAACTCTGGATTCTGACAGAGGGCCACGAGACTTCGACCAGCGCGCAAAAATGGAGGCTCTAGACCCTTCCAGAGCCGAGATATCGAAGGTCAAAATTTGGACCTGAAAAAAAACATAAGGGGTAACACTGTCATTTTTTTTTGGCCGAAATTGTGACCCCCTCCGATTTTCTTGAAACTCTGGATTCTGACAGAGGGCCACGAGACTTCGACCAGCGCGCAAAAATGGAGGCTCTAGACCCTTCCAGAGCCGAGATATCGAAGGTCAAAATTTGGACCTGAAAAAAAAAACATAAGGGGTAACACTGACATTTTTTTTGGCCGAAATTTTGACCCCCTCCGATCTTCTTGAAACTCTGGATTCTGACAGAGGGCCACGAGACTTCGACCAGCGCGCAAAAATGGAGGCTCTAGACCCTTCCAGAGCCGAGATATCGAAGGTCAAAATTTGGACCTGAAAAAAAAACATAAGGGGTAACACTGTCATTTTTTTTTGGCCGAAATTTTCACCCCCTCCGATCTTCTTGAAACTCTGGATTCTGACAGAAGGCCAAGAGACTTCGACCAGCGCGCAAAAATGGAGGCTCTAGACCCTTCCAGAGCCGAGATATCGAAGGTCAAAATTTGGACCTGAAAAACAAAAACATAAGGGGTAACACTGACATTTTTTTTTTGGCCGAAATTTTGACCCCCTCTGATCTTCGTGAAACTCTGGATTCTGACAGAGGGCCACGAGACTTCGACCAGCGCGCAAAAATTGAGGTTCTAGACCCTTCCAGAGCCGAGATATCGAAGGTCAAAATTTGGACCTGAAAAAAAACCATAAGGGGTAACACTGTCAATTTTTTTTTTTTTGGCCGAAATTTTGACCCCCTCCGATCTTCTTGAAACTCTGGATTCTGACAGAGGGCCACGAGATTTCGACCAGCGCACAAAAATGGAGGCTCTAGACCCTTTCAGAGCCGAGAAATCGAAGGTCAAAATTTGGACCTGAAAAAAAAAACATAAGGGGTAACACTGTCATTTTTTTTTTGGCCGAAATTTTGACCCCCTCCGATCTTCTTGAAACTCTGGATTCTGACAGAGGGCCACGAGACTTCGACCAGCGCGCAAAAATGGAGGCTCTAGACCCTTCCAGAGCCGAGATATCGAAGGTCAAAATTTGGACCTGAAAAAAAACATAAGGGGTAACACTGTCATTTTTTTTTTTTGGCCGAAATTTTGACCCCCTCCGATTTTCTTGAAACTCTGGATTCTGACAGAGGGCCACGAGACTTCGACCAGCGCGCAAAAATGGAGGCTCTACACCGTTCCAGAGCCGAGATATCGAAGGTCAAAATTTGGACCTGAAAAAAAAAAACATAAGGGGTAACACTGTCATTTTTTTTTGGCCGAAATTTTGACCCCCTCCGATCTTCTTGAAACTCTGGATTCTGACAGAGGGCCACGAGATTTCGACCAGCACACAAAAATGGAGGCTCTAGACCCTTTCAGAGCCGAGATATCGAAGGTCAAAATTTGGACCTGAAAAAAAAAACATAAGGGGTAACACTGTCATTTTTTTTTTTTGGCCGAAATTTTGACCCCCTCCGATTTTCTTGAAACTCTGGATTCTGACAGAGGGCCACGAGACTTCGACCAGCGCGCATAAATGGAGGCTCTACACCCTTCCAGAGCCGAGATATCGAAGGTCAAAATTTGGACCTGAAAAAAAAACATAAGGGGTAACACTGTCATTTTTTTTTGGCCGAAATTTTGACCCCCTCCGATCTTCTTGAAACTCTGGATTCTGACAGAGGGCCACGAGACTTCGACCAGCGCGCAAAAATGGAGGCTCTAGATCCTTCCAGAGCCGAGATATCGAAGGTCAAAATTTGGACCTGAAAAAAAACATAAGGGGTAACACTGTCATTTTTTTTTTTGGCCGAAATTTTGACCCCCTCCGATCTTCTTGAAACTCTGGATTCTGACAGAGGGCCACGAGATTTCGACCAGCGCACAAAAATGGAGGCTCTAGACCCTTCCAGAGCCGAGATATCGAAGGTCAAAATTTGGACCTGAAAAAAAAAACATAAGGGGTAACACTGTCATTTTTTTTTTGGCCGAAATTTTGACCCCCTCCGATTTTCTTGAAACTCTGGATTCTGACAGAGGGCCACGAGACTTCGACCAGCGCGCAAAAATGGAGGCTCTAGACCCTTCCAGAGCCGAGATATCGAAGGTCAAAATTTGGACCTGAAAAAAAAAACATAAGGGGTAACACTGTCATTTTTTTTTTTTGGCCGAAATTTTGACCCCCTCCGATTTTCTTGAAACTCTGGATTCTGACAGAGGGCCACGAGACTTCGACCAGCACGCAAAAATGGAGGCTCTAGACCCTTCCAGAGCCGAGATATCGAAGGTCAAAATTTGGACCTGAAAAAAAACATAAGGGGTAACACTGTCATTTTTTTTTGGCCGAAATTTTGACCCCCTCCGATCTTCTTGAAACTCTGGATTCTGACAGAGGGCCACGAGACTTCGACCAACGCGCAAAAATGGAGGCTCTAGACTCTTCCAGAGCCTAGATATCGAACGTCAAAATTTGGACCTGAAAAAAAAAACATAAGGGGTAACACTGTCATTTTTTTTTTGGCCGAAATTTTGACCCCCTCCGATCTTCTTGAAACTCTGGATTCTGACAGAGGGCCACGAGAGTTCGACCAGCGCGCAAAAATGGAGGCTCTAGACCCTTCCAGAGCCGAGATATCGAAGGTCAAAATTTGGACATGAAAAAAAAAACATAAGGGGTAACACTGTCATTTTTTTTTTTTGGCCGAAATTTTGACCCCCTCCGATTTTCTTAAAACTCTGGATTCTGACAGAGGGCCACGAGACTTCGACCAGCGCGCAAAAATGGAGGCTCTAGACCCTTCCAGAGCCGAGATATCGAAGGTCAAAATTTGGACCTGAAAAAAAACATAAGGGGTAACACTGTCATTTTTTTTTTTTTTGGCCGAAATTTTGACCCCCTTCGATCTTCTTGAAACTCTGGATTCTGACAGAGGGCCACGAGACTTCGACCAGCGCGCAAAAATGGAGGCTCTAGACCCTTCCAGAGCCGAGATATCGAAGGTCAAAATTTGGACCTGAAAAAAAAAAACATAAGGGGTAACACTGTCATTTTTTTTTGGCCGAAATTTTGACCCCCTCCGATTTTCTTGAAACTCTGGATTCTGACAGAGGGCCACGAGACTTCGACCAGCGCGCAAAAATGGAGGCTCTAGACCCTTCCAGAGCCGAGATATCGAAGGTCAAAATTTGGACCTGAAAAAAAAAACATAAGGGGTAACACTGTCATTTTTTTTTTGGCCGAAATTTTGACCCCCTCCGATCTTCTTGAAACTCTGGATTCTGACAGAGGGCCACGAGACTTCGACCAGCACGCAAAAATGGAGGCTCTAGACCCTTCCAGAGCCGAGATATCGAAGGTCAAAATTTGGACCTGAAAAAAAAAAACATAAGGGGTAACACTCATTTTTTTTTTTGGGCCGAAATTTTGACCCCCTCCGATTTTCTTGAAACGCTGGATTCTGACAGAGGGCCACGAGACTTCGACCAGCGCACAAAAATGGAGACTCTAGACCCTTCCAGAGCCGAGATATCGAAGGTCAAAATTTGGACCTGAAAAAAAAACATAAGGGGTAACACTGTCATTTTTTTTTTTTGGCCGAAATTTTGACCCCCTTCAATTTTCTTGAAACTCTAGATTCTGACAGAGGGCCACGAGACTTCGACCAGCGCGCAAAAATGGAGGCTCTAGACCCTTCCAGAGCCGAGATATCGAAGGTCAAAATTTGGACCTGAAAAAAAAAAACATAAGGGGTAACACTGTCAATTTTTTTTTTTTGGCCGAAATTTTTACCCCCTCCGATTTTCTTGAAACTCTAGATTCTGACAGAGGGCCACGAGACTTCGACCAGCGCGCAAAAACGGAGGCTCTAGACCCTTCCAGAGCCGAGATATCGAAGATCAAAATTTGGACCTGAAAAAAAAAACATAAGGGGTAACACTGTCATTTTTTTTTTGGCCGAAATTGTGACCCCCTCCGATTTTCTTGAAACTCTGGATTCTGACAGAGGGCCACGAGACTTCGACCAGCGTGCAAAAATGGAGGCTCTAGACCCTTCCAGAGCCGAGATATCGAAGGTCAAAATTTGGACCTGAAAAAAAAAACATAAGGGGTAACACTGTCATTTTTTTTTTTGGCCGAAATTTTGACCCCCTCCGATCTTCTTGAAACTCTGTATTCTGACAGAGGGCCAAGAGACTTCGACCAGCGCGCAAAAATGGAGGCTCTAGACCCTTCCAGAGCCGAGATATCGAAGGTCAAAATTTGGACCTGAAAAAAAAAAACATAAGGGGTAACACTGTCATTTTTTTTTTTGGCCGAAATTTTGACCCCCTCCGATTTTCTTGAAACTCTGGATTCTGACAGAGGGCCACGAGACTTCGACCAGCGCGCAAAAATGGAGGCTCTAGACCCTTCCAGAGCCGAGATATCGAAGGTCAAAATTTGGACCTGAAAAAAAAACATAAGGGGTAACACTGTCTTTTTTTTTTTTGGCCGAAATTTTGACCCCCTCCGATCTTCTTGAAACTCTGGATTCTGACAGAGGGCCAAGAGACTTCGACCAGCGCGCAAAAATGGAGGCTCTAGACCCTTCCAGAGCCGAGATATCGAAGGTCAAAATTTGGACCTGAAAAAAAAACATAAGGGGTAACACTGTCTTTTTTTTTTTTTGGCCGAAATTTTGACCCCCTCCGATTTTCTTGAAACTCTGGATTCTGACAGAGGGCCACGAGACTTCGACCAGCGCACAAAAATTGAGGCTCTACACCCTTCCAGAGCCGAGATATCGAAGGTCAAAATTTGGACCTGAAAAAAAAAACATAAGGGGTAACCCTGTCATTTTTTTTTTGGCCGAAATTTTGACCCCCTCCGATTTTCTTGAAACTCTGGATTCTGACAGAGGGCCACGAGACTTCGACCAGCGCGCAAAAATGGAGGCTCTAGACCCTTCCAGAGCAGAGATATCGAAGGTCAAAATTTGGACCTGAAAAAAAAAACATAAGGGGTAACACTGTCATTTTTTTTGGCCGAAATTTTGACCCCCTCCGATTTTCTTGAAACTCTGGATTCTGACAGAGGGCCATGAGACTTCGACCAGCGCGCAAAAATGGAGGCTCTAGACCCTTCCAGAGCCGAGATATCGAAGGTCAAAATTTGGACCTGAAAAAAAAACATAAGGGGTAACACTGTCATTTTTTTTTTGGCCGAAATTTTGACCCCCTCCGATCTTCTTGAAACTCTGGATTCTGACAGAGGGCCACGAGACTTCGACCAGCACGCAAAAATGGAGGCTCTAGACCCTTCCAGAGCCTAGATATCGAAGGTCAAAATTTGGACCTGAAAAAAAAAACATAAGGGGTAACACTGTCATTTTTTTTTTTTGGCCGAAATTTTGACCCCCTCCGATTTTCTTGAAACTCTAGATTCTGACAGAGGGCCACGAGACTTCGACCAGCGCGCAAAAATGGAGACTCTAGACCCTTCCAGAGCCGAGATATCGAAGGTCAAAATTTGGACCTGAAAAAAAAAACATAAGGGGTAACACTGTATATTTTTTTTTTTTGGCCGAAATTTTTACCCCCTCCGATTTTCTTGAAACTCTGGATTCTGACAGAGGGCCACGAGACTTCGACCAGCGCGCAAAAATGGAGGCTCTAGACCCTTCCAGAGCCGAGATATCGAAGGTCAAAATTTGGACCTGAAAAAAAACATAAGGGGTAACACTGTCATTTTTTTTTTGGCCGAAATTGTGACCCCCTCCGATTTTCTTGAAACTCTGGATTCTGACAGAGGGCCACGAGACTTCGACCAGCGCGCAAAAATGGAGGCTCTAGACCCTTCCAGAGCCGAGATATCGAAGGTCAAAATTTGGACCTGAAAAAAAAACATAAGGGGTAACACTGTCATTTTTTTTTTGGCCGAAATTTTGACCCCCTCCGATTTTCTTGAAACTCTGGATTCTGACAGAGGGCCACGAGACTTCGACCAGCGCGCAAAAATGGAGGCTCTAGACCCTTCCAGAGCCGAGATATCGAAGGTCAAAATTTGGACCTGAAAAAAAAAAACATAAGGGGTAACACTGTCATTTTTTTGGCCGAAATTTTGACCCCCTCCGATCTTCTTGAAACTCTGGATTCTGACAGAGGGCCACGAGACTTCGACCAGCGCGCAAAAATGGAGGCTCTAGACCCTTCCAGAGCCGAGATATCGAAGGTCAAAATTTGGACCTGAAAAAAAAAACATAAGGGGTAACACCGTCATTTTTTTTTTGGCCGAAATTTTGACCCCCTCCAATTTTCTTGAAACTCTGGATTCTGACAGAGGGCCACGAGACTTTGACCAGCGCGCAAAAATGGAGGCTCTAGACCCTTCCAGAGCCGAGATATCGAAGGTCAAAATTTGGACCTGAAAAAAAAAAACATAAGGGGTAACACTGTCATTTTTTTTTTTTGGACGAAATTTTGACCCCCTCCGATCTTCTTGAAACTCTGGATTCTGACAGAGGGCCACGAGACTTCGACCAGTGCGCAAAAATGGAGGCTCTAGACCCTTCCAGAGCCGAGATATCGAAGGTCAAAATTTGGACCTGAAAAAAAAACATAAGGGGTAACACTGTCATTTTTTTTGGCCGAAATTTTGACCCCCTCCGATTTTCTTGAAACTCTGGATTCTGACAGAGGGCCACGAGACTTCGACCAGCGCGCAAAAATGGAGGCTCTAGACCCTTCCAGAGCCGAGATATCGAAGGTCAAAATTTGGACCTGAAAAAAAAACATAAGGGGTAACACTGTCATTTTTTTTTTGGCCGAAATTTTGACCCCCTCCGATCTTCTTGAAACTCTGGATTCTGACAGAGGGCCACGAGACTTCGACCAGCACGCAAAAATGGAGGCTCTAGACCCTTCCAGAGCCTAGATATCGAAGGTCAAAATTTGGACCTGAAAAAAAAAACATAAGGGGTAACACTGTCATTTTTTTTTTTTGGGCCGAAATTTTGACCCCCTCCGATTTTCTTGAAACGCTGGATTCTGACAGAGGGCCACGAGACTTCGACCAGCGCACAAAAATGGAGACTCTAGACCCTTCCAGAGCCGAGATATCGAAGGTCAAAATTTGGACCAGAAAAAAAAAACATAAGGGGTAACACTGTCATTTTTTTTTTTGGCCGAAATTTTGACCCCCTCCGATTTTCTTGAAACTCTAGATTCTGACAGAGGGCCACGAGACTTCGACCAGCGCGCAAAAATGGAGGCTCTAGACCCTTCCAGAGCCGAGATATCGAAGGTCAAAATTTGGACCTGAAAAAAAAAACATAAGGGGTAACACTGTATATTTTTTTTTTTTGGCCGAAATTTTTACCCCCTCCGATTTTCTTGAAACTCTGGATTCTGACAGAGGGCCACGAGACTTCGACCAGCGCGCAAAAATGGAGGCTCTAGACCCTTCCAGAGCCGAGATATCGAAGGTCAAAATTTGGACCTGAAAAAAAAACATAAGGGGTAACACTGTCATTTTTTTTTTGGCCGAAATTTTGACCCCCTCCGATTTTCTTGAAACTCTGGATTCTGACAGAGGGCCACGAGACTTCGACCAGCGCGCAAAAATGGAGGCTCTAGACCCTTCCAAAGCCGAGATATCGAAGGTCAAAATTTGGACCTGAAAAAAAAAAACATAAGGGGTACCACTGTCATTTTTTTTGGCCGAAATTTTGACCCCCTCCGATCTTCTTGAAACTCTGGATTCTGACAGAGGGCCACGAGACTTCGACCAGCGCGCAAAAATGGAGGCTCTAGACCCTTCCAGAGCCGAGATATCGAAGGTCAAAATTTGGACCTGAAAAAAAAAACATAAGGGGTAACACCGTCATTTTTTTTTTGGCCGAAATTTTGACCCCCTCCAATTTTCTTGAAACTCTGGATTCTGACAGAGGGCCACGAGACTTTGACCAGCGCGCAAAAATGGAGGCTCTAGACCCTTCCAGAGCCGAGATATCGAAGGTCAAAATTTGGACCTGAAAAAAAAAACATAAGGGGTAACACTGTCATTTTTTTTTTTTGGACGAAATTTTGACCCCCTCCGATCTTCTTGAAACTCTGGATTCTGACAGAGGGCCACGAGACTTCGACCAGTGCGCAAAAATGGAGGCTCTAGACCCTTCCAGAGCCGAGATATCGAAGGTCAAAATTTGGACCTGAAAAAAAACATAAGGGGTAACACTGTCATTTTTTTTTTTTGGCCGAAATTTTGACCCCCTCCGATTTTCTTGAAACTCTGGATTCTGACAGAGGGCCACGAGACTTTGACCAGCGCGCAAAAATGGAGGCTCTAGACCCTTCCAGAGCCGAGATATCGAAGGTCAAAATTTGGACCTGAAAAAAAAAACATAAGGGGTAACACTGTCATTTTTTTTTTTTTTTTTGGCCGAAATTTTGACCCCCTCCGATCTTCTTGAAACTCTGGATTCTGACAGAGGGCCACGAGACTTCGACCAGCGCGCAAAAATGGAGGCTCTAGACCCTTCCAGAGCCGAGATATCGAAGGTCAAAATTTGGACCTGAAAAAAAACATAAGGGGTAACACTGTCTTTTTTTTTTTTTGGCCGAAATTTTGACCCCCTCCGATTTTCTTGAAACTCTGGATTCTGACAGAGGGCCACGAGACTTCGACCAGCGCGCAAAAATTGAGGCTCTAGACCCTTCCAGAGCCGAGATATCGAAGGTAAAAATTTGGACCTGAAAAAATAAACATAAGGGGTAACACTGTCATTTTTTTTTTTGGCCGAAATTTTGACCCCCTCCGATTTTCTTGAAACTCTGGATTCTGACAGAGGGCCACGAGACTTCGACCAGCGCGCAAAAATGGAGGCTCTAGAGCCTTCCAGAGCCGAGATATCGAAGGTCAAAATTTGGACCTGAAAAAAAAAACATAAGGGGTAACACAGTCAATTTTTTTTTTGGCCGAAATTTTGACCCCCTCCGATTTTCTTGAAACTCTGGATTCTGACAGAGGGCCACGAGACTTCGACCAGCGCGCAAAAATGGAGGCTCTAGACCCTTCCAGAGCCGAGATATCGAAGGTCAAAATTTGGACCTGAAAAAAAACATAAGGGGTAACACTGTCATTTTTTTTTTGGCCGAAATATTGACCCCCTCCGATCTTCTTGAAACTCTGGATTCTGACAGAGGGCCAAGAGACTTCGACCAGCGCGCAAAAATTGAGGCTCTAGACCCTTCCAGAGCCGAGATATCGAAGGTCAAAATTTGGACCTGAAAAAAAAAACATAAGGGGTAACACTGTCTTTTTTTTTTTTTTTGCCGAAATTTTGACCCCCTCCGATCTTCGTGAAACTCTGGATTCTGACAGAAGGCCACGAGACTTCGACCAGCGCGCAAAAATTGAGGCTCTAGACCCTTCCAGAGCCGAGATATCGAAGGTCAAAATTTGGACCTGAAAAAAAAAAACATAAGGGGTAACACTGTCATTTTTTTTTTTGGCCGAAATTTTGACCCCCTCCGATTTTCTTGAAACTCTGTATTCTGACAGAGGGCCACGAGACTTCGGCCAGCGCGCAAAAATGGAGGCTCTAGAGCCTTCCAGAGCCGAGATATCGAAGGTCAAAATTTGGACCTGAAAAAAAAAAACATAAGGGGTAACACTGTCAATTTTTTTTTTTGGCCGAAATTTTGACCCCCTCCGATTTTCTTGAAACTCTGGATTCTGACAGAGGGCCACGAGACTTCGACCAGCGCGCAAAAATGGAGACTCTAGACCCTTCCAGAGCCGAGATATCGAAGGTCAAAATTTGGACCTGAAAAAAAACATAAGGGGTAACACTGTCATTTTTTTTTTGGCCGAAATTTTGACCCCCTCCGATCTTCTTGAAACTCTGGATTCTGACAGAGGGCCAAGAGACTTCGACCAGCGCGCAAAAATGGAGGCTCTAGACCCTTCCAGAGCCGAGATATCGAAGGTCAAAATTTGGACCTGAAAAAAAACATAAGGGGTAACACTGTCTTTTTTTTTTTTTGGCCGAAATTTTGACCCCCTCCGATCTTTGTGAAACTCTGGATTCTGACAGAGGGCCACGAGACTTCGACCAGCGCGCAAAAATTGAGGTTCTAGACCCTTCCAGAGCCGAGATATCGAAGGTCAAAATTTGGACCTGAAAAAAAAACATAAGGGGTAACACTGTCATTTTTTTTTTTTGGCCGAAATTTTGACCCCCTCCGATCTTCTTGAAACTCTGGATTCTGACAGAGGGCCACGAGACTTCGACCAGCGCACAAAAATGGAGGCTCTAGACCCTTTCAGAGCCGAGATATCGAAGGTCAAAATTTGGACCTGAAAAAAAAAACATAAGGGGTAACACTGTCATTTTTTTTTGGCCGAAATTTTGACCCCCTCCGATCTTCTTGAAACTCTGGATTCTGACAGAGGGCCACGAGACTTCGACCAGCGCGCAAAAATGGAGACTCTAGACCCTTCCAGAGCCGAGATATCGAAGGTCAAAATTTGGACCTGAAAAAAAACATAAGGGGTAACACTGTCATTTTTTTTTGGGGCCGAAATTTTGACCCCCTCCGATTTTCTTGAAACGCTGGATTCTGACAGAGGGCCACGAGACTTCGACCAGCGCACAAAAATGAAGACTCTAGACCCTTCCAGAGCCGAGATATCGAAGGTCAAAATTTGGACCTGAAAAAAAAACATAAGGGGTAACACTGTCATTTTTTTTTTTGGCCGAAATTTTGACCCCCTCCGATTTTCTTGAAACTCTAGATTCTGACAGAGGGCCACGAGACTTCGACCAGCGCGCAAAAATGGAGGCTCTAGACCCTTCCAGAGCCGAGATATCGAAGGTCAAAATTTGGACCTGAAAAAAAAACATAAGGGGTAACACTGTCATTTTTTTTTTGGCCGAAATTTTGACCCCCTCCGATTTTCTTGAAACTCTGGATTCTGATAGAGGGCCACGAGACTTCGACCAGCGCGCAAAAATGGAGGCTCTAGACCCTTCCAGAGCCGAGATATCGAAGGTCAAAATTTGGACCTGAAAAAAAAAACATAAGGGGTAACACTGTAATTGTTTTTGGCCGAAATTTTGACCCCCTCCGATCTTCTTGAAACTCTGGATTCTGACAGAGGGCCACGAGACTTCGACCAGCGCGCAAAAATGGAGGCTCTAGACCCTTCCAGAGCCGAGATATCGAAGGTCAAAATTTGGACCTGAAAAAAAACATAAGGGGTAACACTGTCATTTTTTTTTTGGCCGAAATTTTGACCCCCTCCGATTTTCTTGAAACTCTGGATTCTGACATAGGGCCACGAGACTTCGACCAGCGCGCAAAAATGGAGGCTCTACACCCTTCCAGAGCCGAGATATCGAAGGTCAAAATTTGGACCTGAAAAAAAAACATAAGGGGTAACACTGTCATTTTTTTTTTGGCCGAAATTTTGACCCCCTCCGATCTTCTTGAAACTCTGGATTCTGACAGAGGGCCACGAGACTTCGACCAGCGCGCAAAAATGGAGGCTCTAGACCCTTCCAGAGCCGAGATATCGAAGGTCAAAATTTGGACCTGAAAAAAAACATAAGGGGTAACACTGTCATTTTTTTTTTTTGGCCGAAATTTTGACCCCCTCCGATTTTCTTGAAACTCTGGATTCTGACAGAGGGCCACGAGACTTCGACCAGCGCGCAAAAATGGAGGCTCTACACCCTTCCAGAGCCGAGATATCGAAGGTCAAAATTTGGACCTGAAAAAAAAAACATAAGGGGTAACACTGTCATTTTTTTTTTTTGGCCGAAATTTTGACCCCCTCCGATTTTCTTGAAACTCTGGATTCTGACAGAGGGCCACGAGACTTCGACCAGCGCGCAAAAATGGAGGCTCTAGACCCTTCCAGAGCCGAGATATCGAAGGTCAAAATTTGGACCTGAAAAAAAAAACATAAGGGGTAACACTGTCATTTTTTTTTTTTTTTGGTCGAAATTTTGACCCCCTCCGATTTTCTTGAAACTCTAGATTCTGACAGAGGGCCACGAGACTTCGACCAGCGCGCAAAAATGGAGGCTCTAGACCCTTCCAGAGCCGAGATATCGAAGATCAAAATTTGGACCTGAAAAAAAAAACATAAGGGGTAACACTGTCATTTTTTTTTGGCCGAAATTTTGACCCCCTCCGATCTTCTTGAAACTCTGTATTCTGACAGAGGGCCAAGAGATTTCGACCAGCGCGCAAAAATGGAGGCTCTAGACCCTTCCAGAGCCGAGATATCGAAGGTCAAAATTTGGACCTGAAAAAAAAAACATAAGGGGTAACACTGTCATTTTTTTTTTTGGCCGAAATTTTGACCCCCTCCGATTTTCTTGAAACTCTGGATTCTGACAGAGGGCCACGAGACTTCGACCAGCGCGCAAAAATGGAGGCTCTAGACCCTTCCAGAGCCGAGATATCGAAGGTCAAAATTTGGACCTGAAAAAAAAACATAAGGGGTAACACTGTCATTTTTTTTTTGGCCGAAATTTTGACCCCCTCCGATCTTCTTGAAACTCTGGATTCTGACAGAGGGCCACGAGACTTCGACCAGCACGCAAAAATGGAGGCTCTAGACCCTTCCAGAGCCTAGATATCGAAGGTCAAAATTTGGACCTGAAAAAAAAAAACATAAGGGGTAACACTGTCATTTTTTTTTTGGGCCGAAATTTTGACCCCCTCCGATTTTCTTGAAACGCTGGATTCTGACAGAGGGCCACGAGACTTCGACCAGCGCACAAAAATGGAGACTCTAGACCCTTCCAGAGCCGAGATATCGAAGGTCAAAATTTGGACCTGAAAAAAAAACATAAGGGGTAACACTGTCATTTTTTTTTTTGGCCGAAATTTTGACCCCCTCCGATTTTCTTGAAACTCTAGATTCTGACAGAGGGCCACGAGACTTCGACCAGCGCGCAAAAATGGAGGCTCTAGACCCTTCCAGAGCCGAGATATCGAAGGTCAAAATTTGGACCTGAAAAAAAAACCATAAGGGGTAACACTGTCAATTTTTTTTTTTGGCCGAAATTTTTACCCCCTCCGATTTTCTTGAAACTCTGGATTCTGACAGAGGGCCACGAGACTTCGACCAGCGCGCAAAAATGGAGGCTCTAGACCCTTCCAGAGCCGAGATATCGAAGGTCAAAATTTGGACCTGAAAAAAAACATAAGGGGTAACACTGTCATTTTTTTTTTGGCCGAAATTGTGACCCCCTCCGATTTTCTTGAAACTCTGGATTCTGACAGAGGGCCACGAGACTTCGACCAGCGCGCAAAAATGGAGGCTCTAGACCCTTCCAGAGCCGAGATATCGAAGGTCAAAATTTGGACCTGAAAAAAAAAACATAAGGGGTAACACTGTCATTTTTTTTTTGGCCGAAATTTTGACCCCCTCCGATTTTCTTGAAACTCTGGATTCTGACAGAGGGCCACGAGACTTCGACCAGCGCGCAAAAATGGAGGCTCTAGACCCTTCCAGAGCCGAGATATCGAAGGTCAAAATTTGGACCTGAAAAAAAAAACATAAGGGGTAACACTGTCATTTTTTTTGGCCGAAATTTTGACCCCCTCCGATCTTCTTGAAACTCTGGATTCTGACAGAGGGCCACGAGACTTCGACCAGCGCGCAAAAATGGAGGCTCTAGACCCTTCCAGAGCCGAGATATCGAAGGTCAAAATTTGGACCTGAAAAAAAAAACATAAGGGGTAACACTGTCATTTTTTTTTTTGGCCGAAATTTTGACCCCCTCCAATCTTCTTGAAACTCTGGATTCTGACAGAGGGCCACGAGACTTCGACCAGCGCGCAAAAAATGGAGGCTCTAGACCCTTCCAGAGCCGAGATATCGAAGGTCAAAATTTGGACCTGAAAAAAAACATAAAGGGTAACACTGTCATTTTTTTTTTGGCCGAAATTTTGACCCCCTCCGATTTTCTTGAAACTCTGGATTCTGACATAGGGCCACGAGACTTCGACCAGCGCGCAAAAATGGAGGCTCTACACCCTTCCAGAGCCGAGATATCGAAGGTCAAAATTTGGACCTGAAAAAAAAAACATAAGGGGTAACACTGTCATTTTTTTTTTGGCCGAAATTTTGACCCCCTCCGATCTTCTTGAAACTCTGGATTCTGACAGAGGGCCACGAGACTTCGACCAGCGCGCAAAAATGGAGGCTCTAGACCCTTCCAGAGCCGAGATATCGAAGGTCAAAATTTGGACCTGAAAAAAAACATAAGGGGTAACACTGTCATTTTTTTTTTTGGCCGAAATTTTGACCCCCTCCGATTTTCTTGAAACTCTGGATTCTGACAGAGGGCCACGAGACTTCGACCAGCGCGCAAAAATGGAGGCTCTACACCCTTCCAGAGCCGAGATATCGAAGGTCAAAATTTGGACCTGAAAAAAAACATAAGGGGTAACACTGTCATTTTTTTTTTTGGCCGAAATTTTGACCCCCTCCGATCTTCTTGAAACTCTGGATTCTGACAGAGGGCCACGAGATTTCGACCAGCGCACAAAAATGGAGGCTCTAGACCCTTCCAGAGCCGAGATATCGAAGGTCAAAATTTGGACCTGAAAAAAAAAACATAAGGGGTAACACTGTCATTTTTTTTTTTGGCCGAAATTTTGACCCCCTCCGATTTTCTTGAAACTCTGGATTCTGACAGAGGGCCACGAGACTTCGACCAGCGCGCAAAAATGGAGGCTCTAGACCCTTCCAGAGCCGAGATATCGAAGGTCAAAATTTGGACCTGAAAAAAAAAACATAAGGGGTAACACTGTCATTTTTTTTTTTTTTTTGGTCGAAATTTTGACCCCCTCCGATTTTCTTGAAACTCTAGATTCTGACAGAGGGCCACGAGACTTCGACCAGCGCGCAAAAATGGAGGCTCTAGACCCTTCCAGAGCCGAGATATCGAAGATCAAAATTTGGACCTGAAAAAAAAAACATAAGGGGTAACACTGTCATTTTTTTTTTGGCCGAAATTTTGACCCCCTCCGATCTTCTTGAAACTCTGTATTCTGACAGAGGGCCAAGAGATTTCGACCAGCGCGCAAAAATGGAGGCTCTAGACCCTTCCAGAGCCGAGATATCGAAGGTCAAAATTTGGACCTGAAAAAAAAAACATAAGGGGTAACACTGTCATTTTTTTTTTGGCCGAAATTTTGACCCCCTCCGATTTTCTTGAAACTCTGGATTCTGACAGAGGGCCACGAGACTTCGACCAGCGCGCAAAAATGGAGGCTCTAGACCCTTCCAGAGCCGAGATATCGAAGGTCAAAATTTGGACCTGAAAAAAAAACATAAGGGGTAACACTGTCTTTTTTTTTTTTGGCCGAAATTTTGACCCCCTCCGATTTTCTTGAAACTCTGGATTCTGACAGAGGGCCACGAGACTTCGACCAGTGCGCAAAAATTGAGGCTCTACACCCTTCCAGAGCCGAGATATCGAAGGTCAAAATTTGGACCTGAAAAAAAAAAACATAAGGGGTAACCCTGTCATTTTATTTTTGGCCGAAATTTTGACCCCCTCCGATTTTCTTGAAACTCTGGATTCTGACAGAGGGCCACGAGACTTCGACCAGCGCGCAAAAATGGAGGCTCTAGACCCTTCCAGAGCCGAGATATCGAAGGTCAAAATTTGGACCTGAAAAAAAAAAACATAAGGGGTAACAATGTCATTTTTTTGGCCGAAATTTTGACCCCCTCCGATTTTCTTGAAACTCTGGATTCTGACAGAGGGCCACAAGACTTCGACCAGCGCGCAAAAATGGAGGCTCTAGACCCTTCCAGAGCCGAGATATCGAAGGTCAAAATTTGGACCTGAAAAAAAAACATAAGGGGTAACACTGTCATTTTTTTTTTGGCCGAAATTTTGACCCCCTCCGATCTTCTTGAAACTCTGGATTCTGACAGAGGGCCACGAGACTTCGACCAGCACGCAAAAATGGAGGCTCTAGACCCTTCCAGAGCCTAGATATCGAAGGTCAAAATTTGGACCTGAAAAAAAAAAACATAAGGGGTAACACTGTCATTTTTTTTTTGGGCCGAAATTTTGACCCCCTCCGATTTTCTTGAAACGCTGGATTCTGACAGAGGGCCACGAGACTTCGACCAGCGCACAAAAATGGAGACTCTAGACCCTTCCAGAGCCGAGATATCGAAGGTCAAAATTTGGACCTGAAAAAAAAAACATAAGGGGTAACACTGTCATTTTTTTTTTTGGCCGAAATTTTGACCCCCTCCGATTTTCTTGAAACTCTAGATTCTGACAGAGGGCCACGAGACTTCGACCAGCGCGCAAAAATGGAGGCTCTAGACCCTTCCAGAG
The DNA here is from genome assembly GCA_038021265.1 of Cyprinella venusta. NCBI lineage: Eukaryota > Metazoa > Chordata > Actinopteri > Cypriniformes > Leuciscidae > Cyprinella > Cyprinella venusta. The sequence continues at coordinate 18,184,269 of CM075868.1, forward strand.
CCGAGATATCGAAGGTCAAAATTTGGACCTGAAAAAAAAACCATAAGGGGTAACACTGTCAATTTTTTTTTTGGCCGAAATTTTTACCCCCTCCGATTTTCTTGAAACTCTGGATTCTGACAGAGGGCCACGAGACTTCGACCAGCGCGCAAAAATGGAGGCTCTAGACCCTTCCAGAGCCGAGATATCGAAGGTCAAAATTTGGACCTGAAAAAAAACATAAGGGGTAACACTGTCATTTTTTTTTTGGCCGAAATTGTGACCCCCTCCGATTTTCTTGAAACTCTGGATTCTGACAGAGGGCCACGAGACTTCGACCAGCGCGCAAAAATGGAGGCTCTAGACCCTTCCAGAGCCGAGATATCGAAGGTCAAAATTTGGACCTGAAAAAAAAAACATAAGGGGTAACACTGTCATTTTTTTTTTTGGCCGAAATTTTGACCCCCTCCGATTTTCTTGAAACTCTGGATTCTGACAGAGGGCCACGAGACTTCGACCAGCGCGCAAAAATGGAGGCTCTAGACCCTTCCAGAGCCGAGATATCGAAGGTCAAAATTTGGACCTGAAAAAAAAAACATAAGGGGTAACACTGTCATTTTTTTTGGCCGAAATTTTGACCCCCTCCGATCTTCTTGAAACTCTGGATTCTGACAGAGGGCCACGAGACTTCGACCAGCGCGCAAAAATGGAGGCTCTAGACCCTTCCAGAGCCGAGATATCGAAGGTCAAAATTTGGACCTGAAAAAAAAAAACATAAGGGGTAACACCGTCATTTTTTTTTTGGCCGAAATTTTGACCCCCTCCGATCTTCTTGAAACTCTGGATTCTGACAGAGGGCCACGAGACTTCGACCAGCGCGCAAAAATGGAGGCTCTAGACCCTTCCAGAGCCGAGATATTGAAGGTCAAAATTTGGACCTGAAAAAAAACATAAGGGGTAACACTGTCATTTTTTTTTTTGGCCGAAATTTTGACCCCCTCCGATTTTCTTGAAACTCTGGATTCTGACAGAGGGCCACGAGACTTCGACCAGCGCGCAAAAATTGAGGCTCTAGACCCTTCCAGAGCCGAGATATCGAAGGTCAAAATTTGGACCTGAAAAAATAAACATAAGGGGTAACACTGTCATTTTTTTTTTGGCCGAAATTTTGACCCCCTCCGATTTTCTTGAAACTCTGGATTCTGACAGAGGGCCACGAGACTTCGACCAGCGCGCAAAAATTGAGGCTCTAGACCCTTCCAGAGCCGAGATATCGAAGGTCAAAATTCGGACCTGAAAAAAAACATAAGGGGTAACACTGTCATTTTTTTTTTTTGGCCGAAATTTTGACCCCCTCCGATCTTCTTGAAACTCTGGATTCTGACAGAGGGCCACGAGACTTCGACCAGCGCACAAAAATGGAGGCTCTAGACCCTTTCAGAGCCGAGATATCGAAGGTCAAAATTTGGACCTGAAAAAAAAACATAAGGGGTAACACTGTCATTTTTTTTTTGGCCGAAATTTTGACCCCCTCCGATCTTCTTGAAACTCTGGATTCTGACAGAGGGCCACGAGACTTCGACCAGCGCACAAAAATGGAGGCTCTAGACCCTTTCAGAGCCGAGATATCGAAGGTCAAAATTTTGACCTGAAAAAAAAACATAAGGGGTAACACTGTCATTTTTTTTTTGGCCGAAATTTTGACCCCCTCCGATCTTCTTGAAACTCTGGATTCTGACAGAGGGCCACGAGACTTCGACCAGCACGCAAAAATGGAGGCTCTAGACCCTTCCAGAGCCAAGATATCGAAGGTCAAAATTTGGACCTGAAAAAAAACATAAGGGGTAACACTGTCATTTTTTTTTTGGCCGAAATTTTGACCCCCTCCGATCTTCTTGAAACTCTGGATTCTGACAGAGGGCCACGAGACTTCGACCAGCGCGCAAAAATGGAGGCTCTAGACCCTTCCAGAGCCGAGATATCGAAGGTCAAAATTTGGACCTGAAAAAAAAACATAAGGGGTAACACTGTCATTTTTTTTTTGGGCCGAAATTTTGACCCCCTCCGATTTTCTTGAAACGCTGGATTCTGACAGAGGGCCACAAGACTTCGACCAGCGCACAAAAATGGAGACTCTAGACCCTTCCAGAGCCGAGATATCGAAGGTCAAAATTTGGACCTGAAAAAAAAACATAAGGGGTAACACTGTCATTTTTTTTTTGGCCGAAATTTTGACCCCCTCCGATTTTCTAGAAACTCTAGATTCTGACAGAGGGCCACGAGACTTCGACCAGCGCGCAAAAATGGAGGCTCTAGACCCTTCCAGAGCCGAGATATCGAAGGTCAAAATTTGGACCTGAAAAAAAAACATAAGGGGTAACACTGTCATTTTTTTTTTTTGGCCGAAATTTTGACCCCCTCCGATCTTCTTGAAACTCTGGATTCTGACAGAGGGCCACGAGACTTCGACCAGCGCACAAAAATGGAGGCTCTAGACCCTTTCAGAGCCGAGACATCGAAGGTCAAAATTTGGACCTGAAAAAAAAAACATAAGGGGTAACACTGTCATTTTTTTTTGGCCGAAATTTTGACCCCCTCCGATCTTCTTGAAACTCTGGATTCTGACAGAGGGCCACGAGACTTCGACCAGCGCGCAAAAATGGAGGCTCTAGACCCTTCCAGAGCCGAGATATCGAAGGTCAAAATTTGGACCTGAAAAAAAACATAAGGGGTAACACTGTCATTTTTTTTTTTGGCCGAAATTTTGACCCCCTCCGATTTTCTTGAAACTCTGGATTCTGACAGAGGGCCACGAGACTTCGACCAGCGCACAAAAATGGAGGCTCTAGACCCTTTCAGAGCCGAGATATCGAAGGTCAAAATTTGGACCTGAAAAAAAAAAACATAAGGGGTAACACTGTCATTTTTTTTTTTGGCCGAAATTTTGACCCCCTCCGATCTTCTTGAAACTCTGGATTCTGACAGAGGGCCACGAGACTTCGACCAGCGCACAAAAATGGAGGCTCTAGACCCTTTCAGAGCCGAGATATCGAAGGTCAAAATTTTGACCTGAAAAAAAAACATAAGGGGTAACACTGTCATTTTTTTTTTGGCCGAAATTTTGACCCCCTCCGATCTTCTTGAAACTCTGGATTCTGACAGAGGGCCACGAGACTTCGACCAGCACGCAAAAATGGAGGCTCTAGACCCTTCCAGAGCCAAGATATCGAAGGTCAAAATTTGGACCTGAAAAAAAACATAAGGGGTAACACTGTCATTTTTTTTTTGGCCGAAATTTTGACCCCCTCCGATCTTCTTGAAACTCTGGATTCTGACAGAGGGCCACGAGACTTCGACCAGCGCGCAAAAATGGAGGCTCTAGACCCTTCCAGAGCCGAGATATCGAAGGTCAAAATTTGGACCTGAAAAAAAAAACATAAGGGGTAACACTGTCATTTTTTTTTGGGGCCGAAATTTTGACCCCCTCCGATTTTCTTGAAACGCTGGATTCTGACAGAGGGCCACAAGACTTCGACCAGCGCACAAAAATGGAGACTCTAGACCCTTCCAGAGCCGAGATATCGAAGGTCAAAATTTGGACCTGAAAAAAAAACATAAGGGGTAACACTGTCATTTTTTTTTGGCCGAAATTTTGACCCCCTCCGATTTTCTAGAAACTCTAGATTCTGACAGAGGGCCACGAGACTTCGACCAGCGCGCAAAAATGGAGGCTCTAGACCCTTCCAGAGCCGAGATATCGAAGGTCAAAATTTGGACCTGAAAAAAAAACATAAGGGGTAACACTGTCATTTTTTTTTTTGGCCGAAATTTTGACCCCCTCCGATCTTCTTGAAACTCTGGATTCTGACAGAGGGCCACGAGACTTCGACCAGCGCACAAAAATGGAGGCTCTAGACCCTTTCAGAGCCGAGACATCGAAGGTCAAAATTTGGACCTGAAAAAAAAAACATAAGGGGTAACACTGTCATTTTTTTTTTGGCCGAAATTTTGACCCCCTCCGATCTTCTTGAAACTCTGGATTCTGACAGAGGGCCACGAGACTTCGACCAAAGCGCAAAAATGGAGGCTCTACACCCTTCCAGAGCCGAGATATCGAAAGTCAAAATTTTGACCCGAAAAAAAAAACATAAGGGGTAACACTGTGGGGGTTTTTTTTGGCCGAAATTTTGACCCCCTCCGATCTTCTTGAAACTCTGGATTCGGACAGAGGGCCACGAGACTTCGACCAACGAGCAAAAATGGAGGCTCTAGACCCTTCCAGAGCCGAGATATCGAAAGTCAAAATTTTGACCCGAAAAAAAAACATAAGGGGTAACACTGTGTTTTTGTTTTTTTTTTGGCCGAAATTTTGACCCCCTCCGATCTTCTTGAAACTCTGGATTCTGACAGAGGGCCACGAGACTTTGACCAACGCGCAAAAATGGAGGCTCTAGACCCTTCCAGAGCCAAGATATCAAAAGTCAAAATTTTGACCTGAAAAAAAAAAACATAAGGGGTAACACTGTGTTTTTTTTTTTTTTTTTTTTTTGGCCGAAATTTTGACCCCCTCCGATCTTCTTGAAACTCTTTATTCTGACAGAGGGCCACGAGACTTCGACCAACGCGCAAAAATGGAGGCTCTACACCCTTCCAGAGCCGAGATATCGAAAGTCAAAATTTTGACCCGAAAAAAAAACATAAGGGGTAACACTGTCATTTTTTTTTTGGGCCGAAATTTTGACCCCCTCCGATTTTCTTGAAACGCTGGATTCTGACAGAGGGCCACGAGACTTCGACCAGCGCACAAAAATGGAGACTCTAGACCCTTCCAGAGCCGAGATATCGAAGGTCAAAATTTGGACCTGAAAAAAAAAAAAACATAAGGGGTAACACTGTCAATTTTTTTTTTTGGCCGAAAATTTTACCCCCTCCGATTTTCTTGAAACTCTGGATTCTGACAGAGGGCCACGAGACTTCGACCAGCGCGCAAAAATGGAGGCTCTAGACCCTTCCAGAGCTGAGATATCAAAAGTCAAAATTTTGACCCGAAAAAAAACATAAGGGGTAACACTGTGTTTTTTTTTTTTTTTTTGGCCGAAATTTTGACCCCCTCCGATCTTCTTGAAACTCTGGATTCTGACAGAGGGCCACGAGACTTCGACCAACGCGCAAAAATGGAGGCTCTAGACCCTTCCAGAGCCGAGATATCGAAAGTCAAAATTTTGACCAGAAAAAAAAACATAAGGGGTAACACTGTGTTTTTTTTTTTTTTTTGGCCGAAATTTTGACCCCCTCCGATCTTCTTGAAACTCTGGATTCTGACAGAGGGCCACGAGACTTCGACCAACGCGCAAAAATGGAGGCTCTACACCCTTCCAGAGCCGAGATATCGAAAGTCAAAATTTTGACCCGAAAAAAAAAACATAAGGGGTAACACTGTGGGGGTTTTTTTTGGCCGAAATTTTGACCCCCTCCGATCTTCTTGAAACTCTGGATTCGGACAGAGGGCCACGAGACTTCGACCAACGCGCAAAAATGGAGGCTCTAGACCCTTCCAGAGCCGAGATATCGAAAGTCAAAATTTTGACCTGAAAAAAAAACATAAGGGGTAACACTGTGTTTTTGGTTTTTTTTTTGGCCGAAATTTTGACCCCCTCCGATCTTCTTGAAACTCTGGATTCTGACAGAGGGCCACGAGACTTTGACCAACGCGCAAAAATGGAGGCTCTAGACCCTTCCAGAGCCAAGATATCAAAAGTCAAAATTTTGACCTGAAAAAAAAACATAAGGGGTAACACTGTGTTTTTTTTTTTTTTTTTTTTTTGGCCGAAATTTTGACCCCCTCCGATCTTCTTGAAACTCTTTATTCTGACAGAGGGCCACGAGACTTCGACCAACGCGCAAAAATGGAGGCTCTACACCCTTCCAGAGCCGAGATATCGAAAGTCAAAATTTTGACCCGAAAAAAAAACATAAGGGGTAACACTGTGTTTTTTTTTTTTTTTTTGGCCGAAATTTTGACCCCCTCCAATCTTCTTGAAACTTTGGATTCTGACAGAGGGCCTCGAGACTTCGACCAACACGCAAAAAGGGAGGCTCTAGACCAGGGGTGGGCAAACTTTTTGGCTCAAGGGCCACACTGGGTTTTAAAATTTGACAGAGGGCCGGACATTTACGTGGATCACGTAATATACATAGTATATTAATTTAAATGCTATAGATATCCCCATTTAGCATTGTTATATTTTGGGGTTATTTTTTTCTTATTTAATTTTATATTTATTTTAATTTTATATATATTTATATTCTTTTTAAATATTGTTTATCCTTAGTATTATTTAATGAGCATAACAGTAAATTAGAAACAAAACACCAGCAAGTGTACTCTTAGTAGAGTAGAAATTAGAGAAATGGTAAATGGACTGCATTTATATAGCGCTTTCATAGACCCAATGGCCACCAAAGCGCTTTACAATTTGCCTCACATTCACCCATTCACAAACACATTCATACACCGACGGCGACGGCAGCCATGCAAGGCGCCATCCAGCTCGTCGGGAGCAGCTGGGGTTAGGTGTCTTGCTCATGGACACCTCGCCACTTGGTCAGGTGGAACCGAGGATTGAACCACCAACCTTTCGGTTTGAAGACAACCCACATGAACCACTGAGCCACTGCCACCCCAATGAAGGAAGATTACATTAATTCAACTTTATTAAAACTCCATATGGTAATCAAATTGCACTTAATACACAAACGTCATACATTTGTGAAAAAAATAAAATAAAAAAATGTACCAATTTATTTTAAGTATGATAAAATGTAAAAATCAAAAGCAGATAAGAACATTTATTGAACAAACGGCAGAGAGGGGAGCGTAGCGAGGCGGGCGATAAAGGTAACCGGAAGCAGTCCAAGAGACAAATACAGAGGAGAAAAGAAACTAAATATCAAAAGAAAAACTAAAAATCAAATGAAAACTAATCAGGTGTACAAGTGGTTACTAACATTTTTTTTTCTCTGTGAGTTTCCAAAAAAGGAAAAAACATTAACGTGCAACAAGGAGCCTTGTTGTGCTTAAGTCGCTGTCTGAAGGAGTGCTGAAATGTCAATGATTCAATCGTGCAAACGTTCTGTTTCCTGGGATATTAGTTATAAATTGCATATGACAAATTACAAAAAACGGTCTGACTCTGCGGCGTGAGAGTAACGGAGGCCAGCTAGTAGTTGCTGTGCGAGTAAACCTCACTCCCCGATCTCAATAGGCGCTCTAGCGACGGACGCTAGAGGCTGCAGTCTTTGCCTCCTTGTTAGCGCGCCTGACTCTCATGCCGGAGACCCGGGTTCGAGGCCTGCTCGGAGCGGGTCGAGTTGGACCCGGGTGTGTGAGGGGTTACATGAGCTTTGCAATGCAACCGTTATTTATTCACTGTATGGTTTCCATGGTGACGCGTCATTGCTTGTCACGTGACACACCGCAGCACAGCCACAACAGCTCTGAATGAATGAGCTGCTTTATTCAAGTATTGCAGGAAAAAGGCAAAATTAATGTGTGACAGGGATGTTGGTTCGGTGAATGGGTGATGGAAGGAGACAAAGGGTCGGCGAATACTGGGGCTCATGCACTTTATTGAGTTACTTTCTCTCCCCACAGTGCTTGCTCGCGCTCACACAATCAATTCAGAATATTTCAAAAACAAATCACATATAAAACAGTACTCTTCCCGCTGGATTCAGCTTCTCAGGTCACAAATGCAGCAACACTCTTTCCACTGAAACAGCTTGCAGCCCAGCGTTTTCTCTCTCTCGACAGCGCGTGCACGAGCTCCCAGTCTCTCTCTCTCCCCACTCTGTCAGCACGGCCCGCTTACCGCTCGGCTCCCCCCTCGCTCTCCCGCTACAGACCGCGCTGCACAACGCTCCCCATGCAAATGCAATCTCTATGACAATATTTTAAATACTCAACGGGCCGGATTAAACAGCCTAACGGGCCGCATGTGGCCCGCGGGCCGTATTTTGCCCAACCCTGCTCTAGACCCTTCCAGAGCCAAGATATCGAAAGTCAAAATTTTGACCCGAAAAAAAAACATAAGGGGTAACACTGTGGTTTTTTTTTTTGGCCGAAATTTTGACCCCCTCCGATCATCTTGAAACTCTGGATTCTGACAGATGGCCACGAGACTTCGACCAACGCACAAAAATGGAGGCTCTAGACCCTTCCAGAGCCGAGATATCAAAAGTCAAAATTTTGACCCGAAAAAAAAAACATAAGGGGTAACACTGTGTTGTTGTTTTTTTTGGCCGAAATTTTGACCCCCTCCGATCTTCTTGAAACTCTGGATTCTGACAGAGGGCCACGAGACTTCGACCAACGCGCAAAAATGGAGGCTCTAGACCCTTCCAGAGCCGAGATATCGAAAGTCAAAATTTTGACCCGAAAAAAAAAAAACACATAAGGGGTAACACTGTGGTTTTTTTTTTTTTGGCCAAAATTTTGACCCCCTCCGATCTTCTTGAAACTCTGTATTCTGACAGAGGGCCACGAGACTTCGACCAACGCGCAAAAATGGAGGCTCTAGACCCTTCCAGAGCCGAGATATCAAAAGTCAAAATTTTGACCCGAAAAAAAAAACATAAGGGGTAACACTGTGTTTTTTTTTTTTTTGGCCGAAATTTTGACCCCCTCCGATCTTCTTGAAACTCTGGATTCTGACAGAGGGCCACGAGACTTTGACCAACGCGCAAAAATGGAGGCTCTAGACCCTTCCAGAGCTGAGATATCAAAAGTCAAAATTTTGACCTGAAAAAAAAACATAAGGGGTAACACTTTTTTTTTTTTGGCCGAAATTTTGACCCCCTCCGATCTTCTTGAAACTCTGGATTCTGACAGAGGGCCACGGGACTTCGACCAACGCGCAAAAATGGAGGCTCTAGACCCTTCCAGAGCCGAGATATCGAAAGTCAAAATTTTGACCCGAAAAAAAAACATAAGGGGAAACGCTGTTTTTTTTTTTTTTTGGCTGAAATTTTGACCCCCTCCGATCTTCTTGAAACTCTGGATTCTGACAGAGGGCCACGAGACTTCGACCAACGCGCAAAAATGGAGGCTCTAGACCCTTCCAGAGCCGAGATATTAAAAGTCAAAATTTTGACCCGAAAAAAACATAAGGGGTAACACTGTGGTTTTTTTTTTGGCCGAAATTTTGACCCCCTCCGATCTTCTTGAAACTCTGGATTCTGACAGAGGGCCACGAGACTTCGACCAACGCGCAAAAATGGAGGCTCTAGACCCTTCCAGAGCCGAGATATCAAAAGTCAAAATTTTGACCCGAAAAAAAAACATAAGGGGTAACACTGTGTTTTTTTTTTTTTTTTTTTTTGGCCGAAATTTTGACCCCCTCCGATATTCTTGAAACTCTGGATTCTGACAGAGGGCCACGAGACTTCGACCAACGCGCAAAAATGGAGGCTCTAGACCCTTCCAGAGCCGAGATATCAAAAGTCAAAATTTTGACCAGAAAAAAAAACATAAGGGGTAACACTGTGTTTTGTTTTTTTTTTTGGCCGAAATTTTGACCCCCTCCGATCTTCTTGAAACTCTGGATTCTGACAGAGGGCCACGAGACTTCGACCAACGCGCAAAAATGGAGGCTCTAGACCCTTCCAGAGCCGAGATATCGAAAGTCAAAATTTTGACCCGAAAAAAAAAACATAAGGGGTAACACTGTGTTTTTTTTTGGCTGAAATTTTGACTCCCTCCGATCTTCTTGAAACTCTGGATTCTGACAGAGGGCCACGAGACTTCGACCAACGCGCAAAAATGGAGGTTCTACAACCTTCCAGAGCCGAGATATCGAAAGTCAAAATTTTGACCCGAAAAAAAAACATAAGGGGTAACACTGTGTTTTGTTTTGTTTTTTTGGCCGAAATTTTGACCCCCTCCGATCTTTTTGAAACTCTGGATTCTGACAGAGGGCCACGAGAGTTCGACCAGCGCGCAAAAATGGAGGCTCTAGACCCTTCCAGAGCCGAGATATCGAAGGTCAAAATTTGGACCTGAAAAAAAAAACATAAGGGGTAACACCGTCATTTTTTTTTTGGCCGAAATTTTGACCCCCTCCGATCTTCTTGAAACTCTGGATTCTGACAGAGGGCCACGAGACTTCGACCAGCGCGCAAAAATGGAGGCTCTAGACCCTTCCAGAGCCGAGATATTGAAGGTCAAAATTTGGACCTGAAAAAAAACATAAGGGGTAACACTGTCATTTTTTTTTTTGGCCGAAATTTTGACCCCCTCCGATTTTCTTGAAACTCTGGATTCTGACAGAGGGCCACGAGACTTCGACCAGCGCGCAAAAATTGAGGCTCTAGACCCTTCCAGAGCCGAGATATCGAAGGTCAAAATTTGGACCTGAAAAAATAAACATAAGGGGTAACACTGTCATTTTTTTTTTGGCCGAAATTTTGACCCCCTCCGATTTTCTTGAAACTCTGGATTCTGACAGAGGGCCACGAGACTTCGACCAGCGCGCAAAAATGGAGGCTCTAGAGCCTTCCAGAGCCGAGATATCGAAGGTCAAAATTTGGACCTGAAAAAAAAAACACAAGGGGTAACACTGTCAATTTTTTTTTTGGCCGAAATTTTGACCCCCTCCGATTTTCTTGAAACTCTGGATTCTGACAGAGGGCCACGAGACTTCGACCAGCGCGCAAAAATGGAGGCTCTAGACCCTTCCAGAGCCGAGATATCGAAGGTCAAAATTCGGACCTGAAAAAAAACATAAGGGGTAACACTGTCATTTTTTTTTGGCCGAATATTGACCCCCTCCGATCTTCTTGAAACTCTGGATTCTGACAGAGGACCAAGAGACTTCGACCAGCACGCAAAAATGGAGGCTCTAGACCCTTCCAGAGCCGAGATATCGAAGGTCAAAATTTGGACCTGAAAAAAAAACATAAGGGGTAACACTGTCTTTTTTTTTTTTGGCCGAAATTTTGACCCCCTCCGATCTTCGTGACACTCTGGATTCTGACAGAGGGCCACGAGACTTCGACCAGCGCGCACAAATTGAGGTTCTAGACCCTTCCAGAGCCGAGATATCGAAGGTCAAAATTTGGACCTGAAAAAAAAACATAAGGGGTAACACTGTCTTTTTTTTTTTTGGCCGAAATTTTGACCCCCTCCGATCTTCGTGAAACTCTGGATTCTGACAGAGGGCCATGAGACTTCGACCAGCGCGCAAAAATTGAGGTTCTAGACCCTTCCAGAGCCGAGATATCGAAGGTCAAAATTTGGACCTGAAAAAAAACATAAGGGGTAACACTGTCATTTTTTTTTTTTTGGCCGAAATTTTGACCCCCTCCGATCTTCTTGAAACTCTGGATTCTGACAGAGGGCCACGAGACTTCGACCAGCGCACAAAAATGGAGGCTCTAGACCCTTTCAGAGCCGAGATATCGAAGGTCAAAATTTGGACCTGAAAAAAAAAACATAAGGGGTAACACTGTCATTTTTTTTTTGGCCGAAATTTTGACCCCCTCCGATCTTCTTGAAACTCTGGATTCTGACAGAGGGCCACGAGACTTCGACCAGCGCACAAAAATGGAGGCTCTAGACCCTTTCAGAGCCGAGATATCGAAGGTCAAAATTTTGACCTGAAAAAAAAACATAAGGGGTAACACTGTCATTTTTTTTTTTGGCCGAAATTTTGACCCCCTCCGATCTTCTTGAAACTCTGGATTCTGACAGAGGGCCACGAGACTTCGACCAGCGCGCAAAAATGGAGGCTCTAGACCCTTCCAGAGCCAAGATATCGAAGGTCAAAATTTGGACCTGAAAAAAAACATAAGGGGTAACACTGTCATTTTTTTTTTTGGCCGAAATTTTGACCCCCTCCGATCTTCTTGAAACTCTGGATTCTGACAGAGGGCCACGAGACTTCGACCAGCGCGCAAAAATGGAGGCTCTAGACCCTTCCAGAGCCGAGATATCGAAGGTCAAAATTTGGACCTGAAAAAAAAACATAAGGGGTAACACTGTCATTTTTTTTTTTGGGCCGAAATTTTGACCCCCTCCGATTTTCTTGAAACGCTGGATTCTGACAGAGGGCCACAAGACTTCGACCAGCGCACAAAAATGGAGACTCTAGACCCTTCCAGAGCCGAGATATCGAAGGTCAAAATTTGGACCTGAAAAAAAAACATAAGGGGTAACACTGTCATTTTTTTTTTGGCCGAAATTTTGACCCCCTCCGATTTTCTAGAAACTCTAGATTCTGACAGAGGGCCACGAGACTTCGACCAGCGCGCAAAAATGGAGGCTCTAGACCCTTCCAGAGCCGAGATATCGAAGGTCAAAATTTGGACCTGAAAAAAAAAACATAAGGGGTAACACTGTCATTTTTTTTTTTTGGCCGAAATTTTGACCCCCTCCGATCTTCTTGAAACTCTGGATTCTGATAGAGGGCCACGAGACTTCGACCAGCGCACAAAAATGGAGGCTCTAGACCCTTTCAGAGCCGAGACATCGAAGGTCAAAATTTGGACCTGAAAAAAAAAAACATAAGGGGTAACACTGTCATTTTTTTTTTGGCCGAAATTTTGACCCCCTCCGATCTTCTTGAAACTCTGGATTCTGACAGAGGGCCACGAGACTTCGACCAGCGCGCAAAAATGGAGGCTCTAGACCCTTCCAGAGCCGAGATATCGAAGGTCAAAATTTGGACCTGAAAAAAAACATAAGGGGTAACACTGTCATTTTTTTTTTTGGCCGAAATTTTGACCCCCTCCGATTTTCTTGAAACTCTGGATTCTGACAGAGGGCCACGAGACTTCGACCAGCGCGCAAAAATGGAGGCTCTACACCCTTCCAGAGCCGAGATATCGAAGGTCAAAATTTGGACCTGAAAAAAAAAAACATAAGGGGTAACACTGTCATTTTTTTTTTTGGCCGAAATTTTGACCCCCTCCGATTTTCTTGAAACTCTGGATTCTGACAGAGGGCCACGAGACTTCGACCAGCACGCAAAAATGGAGGATCTAGACCCTTCCAGAGCCGAGATATCGAAGGTCAAAATTTGGACCTGAAAAAAAAAAACATAAGGGGTAACACTGTAATTTTTTTTTGGCCGAAATTTTGACCCCCTCCGATTTTCTTGAAACTCTGGATTCTGACAGAGGGCCACGAGACTTCGACCAGCGCGCAAAAATGGAGGCTCTAGACCCTTCCAGAGCCGAGATATCGAAGGTCAAAATTTGGACCAGAAAAAAAAACATAAGGGGTAACACTGTCATTTTTTTTTTGGGCCGAAATTTTGACCCCCTCTGATCTTCTTGAAACTCTGGATTCTGACAGAGGGCCACGAGACTTTGACCAGCACGCAAAAATGGAGGCTCTAGACCCTTCCAGAGCCGAGATATCGAAGGTCAAAATTTGGACCTGAAAAAAAAAACATAAGGGGTAACACTGTCATTTTTTTTTTTTGGGCCGAAATTTTGACCCCCTCCGATTTTCTTGAAACGCTGGATTCTGACAGAGGGCCACGAGACTTCGACCAGCGCACAAAAATGGAGGCTCTAGACCCTTCCAGAGCCGAGATATCGAAAGTCAAAATTTTGACCCGAAAAAAAAACATAAGGGGTAACACTGTGTTTTTTTTTTTTTTTTGGCCGAAATTTTGACCCCCTCCGATCTTCTTGAAACTCTGGATTCTGACAGAGGGCCACGAGACTTCGACCAACGCGCAAAAATGGAGGCTCTAGACCCTTCCAGAGCCGAGATATCGAAAGTCAAAATTTTGACCAGAAAAAAAAACATAAGGGGTAACACTGTGTTTTTTTTTTTTTTTTGGCCGAAATTTTGACCCCCTCCGATCTTCTTGAAACTCTGGATTCTGACAGAGGGCCACGAGACTTCGACCAACGCGCAAAAATGGAGGCTCTACACCCTTCCAGAGCCGAGATATCGAAAGTCAAAATTTTGACCCGAAAAAAAAAACATAAGGGGTAACACTGTGGGGGTTTTTTTTGGCCGAAATTTTGACCCCCTCCGATCTTCTTGAAACTCTGGATTCGGACAGAGGGCCACGAGACTTCGACCAACGCGCAAAAATGGAGGCTCTAGACCGTTCCAGAGCCGAGATATCGAAAGTCAAAATTTTGACCCGAAAAAAAAACATAAGGGGTAACACTGTGTTTTTGTTTTTTTTCTGGCCGAAATTTTGACCCCCTCCGATCTTCTTGAAACTCTGGATTCTGACAGAGGGCCACGAGACTTTGACCAACGCGCAAAAATGGAGGCTCTAGACCCTTCCAGAGCCAAGATATCAAAAGTCAAAATTTTGACCTGAAAAAAAAACATAAGGGGTAACACTGTTTTTTTTTTTTTTTTTTTTTTGGCCGAAATTTTGACCCCCTCCGATCTTCTTGAAACTCTTTATTCTGACAGAGGGCCACGAGACTTCGACCAGATTGCAAAAATGGAGGCTCTAGACCCTTCCAGAGCTGAGATATCGAAACTCAAAATTTTGACCCGAAAAAAACATAAGGGGTAACACTGTGTTTTTTTTGGGGGGGTCAAAATTTTGACGTTCTCCGATCTTCTTGAAACTCTGGATTCTGATAGAGGGCCACGAGACTTCGACCAGAGTGCAAAAATGGAGGCTCTAGACCCTTCCAGAGCTGAGATATAGAAACACAAAATTTTGACCCGAAAAAAAAAACATAAGGGGTAACACTGTCGGTTTTTTTTTTTGGGTCAAAATTTTGACGTTCTCCGATCTTCTTGAAACTCTGGATTCTGATAGAGGGCCACGAGACTTCGACCAGAGTGCAAAAATGGAGGCTCTAGACCCTTCCAGAGCTGAGATATTAAAATTCAAAAATTTGACCTGAAAAAAAAACATAAGGGGTAACACTGTCGTTTTTTTGGGGGGGTCAAAATTTTGACGTTCTCCGATCTTCTTGAAACTCTGGATTCTGATAGAGGGCCACGAGACTTCGACCAGAGTTCAAAAATGGAGTCTCTAGACCCTTCCAGAGCTGAGATATCGAAACTCAAAACTTTGACCCGGAAAAAAAAAAACATAAGGGGTAACACAGTCGTTTTTTTTTTTTTTGGTCAAAATTTTGACGTCCAAAAAAAACAAACATAAGGGGTAACACTGTCGTTTTTTTGGGGGGGTCAAAATTTTGACGTTCTCCGATCTTCTTGAAACTCTGGATTCTGATAGAGGGCCACAATACTTCAACCAGAGTGCAAAAATGTAGGCTCTAGACCCTTCCAGAGCTGAGATGTCGAAACTCAAAATTTTGACCTTAAAAAAAACATAAGGGGTAACACTGTCGTTTTTTTTTTTTTTTTTTTGGGTCAAAATTTTGACGTTCTCTGATCTTCTTGAAACTCTGGATTCTGATAGAGGGCCACGAGACTTCGACCAGGGTGCAAAAATGGAGGCTCTAGACCCTTCCAGAGCTGAGATATCGAAACTCAAAAATTTGACCTGAAAAAAAAAAAAACATAAGGGGTAACACTATCATTTTTTTTGGGTCAAAATTTTGACGTTTTCCGATCAACTTGAAACTCTGGATTCTGATAGAGGGCCATGAGACTTCGACCAGATTGCAAAAATTGAGGTTCTAGACCCTTCCAGAGCTGAGATATCCAAACTCAAAATTTTGACCTGAAAAAAAAACATAAGGGGTAACACTGTCGTTTTTTTTGGGGGGTCAAAATTTTGACATTCTCCGATCTTCTTGAAACTCTGGATTCTAATAGAGGGCCACGAGACTTCGACCAGAGTGCAAAAATGGAGGCTCTAGACCCTTCCAGAGCTGAGATATCCAAACTCAAAATTTTGACCCGAAAAAAAACATAAGGGGTAACACTGTCGTTTTTTTTTTTTTTTTTTTTTTGGGTCAAAATTTTGACGTTCTCCGATCTTCTTGAAACTCTGGATTCTGATAGAGGGCCACAAGACTTCGACCAGAGTGCAAAAATGGAGGCTCTAGACCCTTCCAGAGCTGAGATATAGAAACTCAAAATTTTGACCCGGAAAAAAAAAAAACATAAGGGGTAACACTGTCGTTTTTTGGGGGGGGTCAAAATTTTGACATTCTCCGATCTTCTTGAAACTCTGGATTCTGATAGAGGGCCACGAGACTTCGACCAGAGTGCAAAAATGGAGGCTCTAGACCCTTCCAGAGCTGAGATATAGAAACTCAAAATTTTGACCCGAAAAAAAAAACATAAGGGGTAACAATGTCATTTTTTTGGGGGGTCAAAATTTTGACGTTCTCCGATCTTCTTGAAACTCTGGATTCTGATAGAGGGCCACGAGACTTCGACCAGAGTGCAAAAATGGAGGCTCTAGACCCTTCTAGAGCTGAGATATCGAAACTCAAAATTTTGACCCGAAAAAAAAAACATGAGGGGTAACACTGTGTTTTTTTTTTTTTTTTTGGCCGAAATTTTGACCCCCTCCGATCTTCTTGAAACTCTGGATTCTGACAGAGGGCCACGAGACTTCGACCAACGCGCAAAAATGGAGGCTCTAGACCCTTCCAGAGCTGAGATATCAAAAGCTAAAATTTTGACCCGAAAAAAAAAACATAAGGGGTAACACTGTGTTTTTTTTTTTATTTGGCCGAAATTTTGACCCCCTCCGATCTTCTTGAAACTCTGGATTCTGACAGAGGGCCACGAGACTTCGACCAACGCTCAAAAATGGAGGCTCTAGACCCTTCCAGAGCCGAGATATCGAAAGTCAAAATTTTGACCCAAAAAAAAAAACATAAGGGGTAACACTGTTTTTTTTTTTTTGGCCGAAATTTTGACCCCCTCCGATCTTCTTGAAACTCTGGATTCTGACAGAGGGCCACGAGACTTCGACCAATGCGCAAAAATGGAGGCTCTAGACCCTTCCAGAGCCGAGATATCGAAAGTCAAAATTTTGACCCGGAAAAAAAACATAAGGGGTAACAGTGTGTGTTTTTTTTTTTTTTGGACGAAATTTTGACCCCCTCCGATCTTCTTGAAACTCTGGATTCTGACAGAGGGCCACAAGACTTCGACCAGATTGCAAAAATGGAGGCTCTAGACCCTTCCAGAGCTGAGATATCGAAACTCAAAATTTTGACCCGAAAAAAACATAAGGGGTAACACTGTGTTTTTTTGGGGGAGGGTCAAAATTTTGACGTTCTCCGATCTTCTTGAAACTCTGGATTCTGATAGAGGGCCACGAGACTTCGACCAGAGTGCAAAAATGGAGGCTCTAGACCCTTCCAGAGCTGAGATATAGAAACTCAAAATTTTGACCCGAAAAAAAAACATAAGGGGTAACACTGTCGTTTTTTTTTTTTGGGGGGTCAAAATTTTGACGTTCTCCGATCTTCTTGAAACTCTGGATTCTGATAGAGGGCCACGAGACTTCGACCAGAGTGCAAAAATGGAGGCTCTAGACCCTTCCAGAGCTGAGATATCGAAACTCAAAATTTTGACCCGAAAAAAAAACATAAGGGGTAACACTGTCGTTTTTTTTTTTTTTTGGGGGGGGGGGGGCAAAATTTTGACGTTCTCCGATCTTCTTGAAACTCTGGATTCTGATAGAGGGCCACGAGACTTCGATCAGAGTGCAAAAATGGAGGCTCTAGACCCTTCCAGAGCTGAGATAATGAAACTCAAAATTTTGACACGGAAAAAAAACATAAGGGGTAACACTGTCGTTTTTTTGGGGGGGTCAAAATTTTGACATTCCCCGATCTTCTTGAAACTCTGGATTCTGATAGAGGGCCACGAGACTTCGACCAGAGTGCAAAAATGGAGGCTCTAGACCCTTCCAGAGCTGAGATATCGAAACTCAAAATTTTGACCCGAAAAAAAACATAAGGGGTAACACTGTCGTTTTTTTTTTTTTTTTGGGGGGGGGGGGGGGGGGTCAAAATTTTGACGTTCTCCGATCTTCTTGAAACTCTGGATTCTGATAGAGGGCCACTAGAATTCGACCAGAGTGCAAAAATGGAAGCTCTAGACCCTTCCAGAGCTGAGATAATGAAACTCAAATTTTGACACGGAAAAAAAAACATAAGGGGTAACACAGTCGTTTTTTTGGGGGGGTCAAAATTTTGACGTTCTCCGATCTTCTTGAAACTCTGGATTCTAATAGAGGGCCACGAGACTTCGACCAGAGTGCAAAAATGGAGGCTCTAGACCCTTCCAGAGCTGAGATATCGAAACTCAAAATTTTGACCCCCCCAAAAAAACATAAGGGGTAACACTGTCATTTTTTTTTGGGGGGGGGGGTCAAAATTTTGACGTTCTCCGATCTTCATGAAACTCTGGATTCTGATAGAGGGCCACGAGACTTCGACCAGAGTGCAAAAATGGAGGCTCTAGACCCTTCCAGAGCTGATATATAGAAACTCAAAATTTTGACCCGGAAAAAAAAAAACATAAGGGGTAACACTGTCGTTTTTTGGGGGGGTCAAAATTTTGACGTTCTCCGATCTTCTTGAAACTCTGGATTCTGATAGAGGGCCATGAGACTTCGACCAGAGTGCAAAAATGGAGGCTCTAGACCCTTCCAGAGCTGATATATACAAACTCAAAATTTTGACCCCCCAAAAAAACATAAGGGGTAACACTGTCGTTTTTTTTTTGGGTCAAAATTTTGACGTTCTCCGGTCTTCTTGAAACTCTGGATTCTGATAGAGGGCCACAAGACTTCGACCAGATTGCAAAAATGGAGGCTCTAGACCCTTCCAGAGCTGAGATATCGAAACTCAAAATTTTGACCCGAAAAAAAAAACATAAGGGGTAACACTGTCGTTTTTTTGAGGGGTCAAAATTTTGACATTCTCCGATCTTCTTGAAACTCTGGATTCTGATAGAGGGCCACAAGACTTCGACCAGAGTGCAAAAATGGAGGCTCTAGACCCTTCCAGAGCTGACATATCGAAACTCAAAATTTTGACCCGAAAAAAAAACATAAGGGGTAACACTGTCGTTTTTTTTTGGGGGGGGGGTCAAAATTTTGACACTCTCCGATCTTCTTGAAACTCTGGATTCTGATAGAGGGCCACGAGACTTCGACCAGAGTGCACAAATGGAGGCTCTAGACCCTTCCAGAGCTGAGATATCGAAACTCAAAATTTTGACCCGAAAAAAAAACATTAGGGGTAAAACTGTCGTTTTTTTTTTTTTGGGGGGGGGGGTCAAAATTTTGACGTTCTCCGATCTTCTTGAAACTCTTGATTCTGATAGAGGGCCACGAGACTTCGACCAGAGTGCAAAAATGGAGGCTCTAGACCCTTCCAGAGCTGAGATATCGAAACTCAAAATTTTGACCCAAAAAAAAACATAAGGGGTAACACTGTCGTTTTTTTGGGGGGGGGGTCAAAATTTTGACACTCTCCGATCTTCTTGAAACTCTGGATTCTGATAGAGGGCCACGAGACTTCGACCAGAGTGCACAAATGGAGGCTCTAGACCCTTCCAGAGCTGAGATATCGAAACTCAAAATTTTGACCCGAAAAAAAAAACATTAGGGGTAACACTGTCGTTTTTTTTTTTGGGGGGGGGGTCAAAATTTTGACGTTCTCCGATCTTCTTGAAACTCTTGATTCTGATAGAGGGCCACGAGACTTCGACCAGAGTGCAAAAATGGAGGCTCTAGACCCTTCCAGAGCTGAGATATCGAAACTCAAAATTTTGACCCAAAAAAAACATAAGGGGTAACACTGTGGGTTTTTTTTTTTGGGTCAAAATTTTGACGTTCTCCGATCTTCTTGAAACTCTGGATTCTGATAGAGGGCCACGAGACTTCGACCAGAGAGCAAAAATGGAGGCTCTAGACCCTTCCAGAGCTGAGATATCGAAACTCAAAATTTTGACCCGAAAAAAAAAAAACATAAGGGGTAACACTGTCGTTTTTTTTTTTGGGAGGGGGGGTCGAAATTTTGATGTTCTCCGATCTTCTTGAAACTCTGGATTCTGATAGAGGGCCACGAGACTTCGACCAGAGTGCAAAAATGGAGGCTCTAGACCCTTCCAGAGCTGAGATATCGAAACTCAAAATTTTGACCCGAAAAAAAAAAAACATAAGGGGTAACACTGTGGGTTTTTTGGGGGGGGGGTCAAAATTTTGACGTTCTCCGATCTTCTTGAAACTCTGGATTCTGATAGAGGGCCACGAGACTTCGACCAGAGTGCAAAAATGGAGGCTCTAGACCCTTCCAGAGCTGAGATATCGAAACTCAAAATTTTGACCCGAAAAAAAAACATAAGGGGTAACACTGTCGTTTTTTGTTTTTTTTGGGGGGGTCAAAATTTTGACGTTCCCCGATCTTCTTGAAACTCTGGATTCTGATAGAGGGCCACGAGACTTCGACCAGAGTGCAAAAATGGAGGCTCTAGACCCTTCCAGAGCTGAGATATCGAAACTCAAAATTTTGACCCGAAAAAAAAACATAAGGGGTAACACTGTCGTTTTTTGTTTTTTGGGGGGGGGTCAAAATTTTGACATTCCCCGATCTTCTTGAAACTCTGGATTCTGATAGAGGGCCACGAGACTTCGACCAGAGTGCAAAAATGGAGGCTCTAGACCCTTCCAGAGCTGAGATATATCGAAACTCAAAATTTTGACCCGAAAAAAAAAACATAAGGGGTAACACTGTCGTTTTTTTTTTTTTGTTTTTTTGTGGGGGGGTCAAAATTTTGACGTTCTCCGATCTTCTTGAAACTCTGGATTCTGATAGAGGGCCACTAGAATTCGACCAGAGTGCAAAAATGGAGGCTCTAGACCCTTCCAGAGCTGAGATATAGAAACTCAAAATTTTGACACGGAAAAAAAAACATAAGGGGTAACACTGTCGTTTTTTTGGGGGGGTCAAAATTTTGACATTCCCCGATCTTCTTGAAACTCTGGATTCTGATAGAGGGCCACGAGACTTCGACCAGAGTGCAAAAATGGAGGCTCTAGACCCTTCCAGAGCTGAGATATCGAAACTCAAAATTTTGACCTGAAAAAAAAACATAAGGGGTAACACTGTCGTTTTTTTTTTGGGGGGGGGGGGGGGTCAAAATTTTGACATTCTCCGATCTTCTTGAAACTCTGGATTCTGATAGAGGGCCACTAGACTTCGACCAGAGTGCAAAAATGGAGGCTCTAGACCCTTCCAGAGCTGAGATAATGAAACTCAAAATTTTGACACGGAAAAAAAATATAAGGGGTAACACTGTCGTTTCTTTGAGGGGGTCAAAATTTTGACGTTCTCCGATCTTCTTGAAACTCTGGATTCTGATAGAGGGCCACGAGACTTCGACCAGAGTGCAAAAATGGAGGCTCTAGACCCTTCCAGAGCTGAGATATCGAAACTCAAAATTTTGACCCCCCAAAAAAAACATAAGGGGTAACACTGTCATTTTTTTTGGGGGGGGGTCAAAATTTTGACGTTCTCCGATCTTCTTGAAACTCTGGATTCTGATAGAGGGCCACGAGACTTCGACCAGAGTGCAAAAATGGAGGCTCTAGACCCTTCCAGAGCTGATATATAGAAACTCAAAATTTTGACCCGGAAAAAAAAAAACATAAGGGGTAACACTGTCGTTTTTTGGGGGGGTCAAAATTTTGACGTTCTCCGATCTTCTTGAAACTCTGGATTCTGATAGAGGGCCACGAGACTTCGACCAGAGTGCAAAAATGGAGGCTCTAGACCCTTCCAGAGCTGATATATACAAACTCAAAATTTTGACCCCCCAAAAAAACATAAGGGGTAACACTGTCGTTTTTTTTTTTTGGGTCAAAATTTTGACGTTCTCCGATCTTCTTGAAACTCTGGATTCTGATAGAGGGCCACAAGACTTCGACCAGAGTGCAAAAATGGAGGCTCTAGACCCTTCCAGAGCTGAGATATCGAAACTCAAAATTTTGACCCGGAAAAAAAAACATAAGGGGTAACACTGTCGTTTTTTGGGGGGGGTCAAAATTTTGACGTTCTCCGATCTTTTTGAAACTCTGGATTCTGATAGAGGGCCACAAGACTTCAACCAGAGTGCAAAAATGGAGGCTCTAGACCCTTCCAGAGCTGAAATATCGAAACTCAAAATTTTGACCAGAAAAAAAAAAAACATAAGGGGTAACACTGTCGTTTTTTTTTGGGGGGGGGGGGGGTCAAAATTTTTACGTTCTCCGATCTTTTTGAAACTCTGGATTCTGATAGAGGGCCACAAGACTTCGACCAGAGTGCAAAAATGGAGGCTCTAGACACTTCCAGAGCTGAGATATCGAAACTCAAAATTTTGACCCGGAAAAAAAAACATAAGGGGTAACACTGTCGTTTTTTGGGGGGGTCAAAATTTTGACGTTCTCCGATCTTCTTGAAACTCTGGATTCTGATAGAGGGCCACGAGACTTTGACCAGAGTGCAAAAATGGAGGCTCTAGACCCTTCCAGAGCTGAGATATCGAAACTCAAAATTTTGACCCGGAAAAAAAAAACATAAGGGGTAACACTGTCGTTTTTTTGGGCGGTCAAAATTTTGACGTTCTCCGATCTTCTTGAAACTCTGGATTCTGATAGAGGGCCACGAGACTTCGACCAGAGTGCAAAAATGGAGGCTCTAGACCCTTCCAGAGCTGAGATATCGAAACTCAAAATTTTGACCTGAAAAAAAACATAAGGAGTAACACTGTCGTTTTTTTTGGGGGGGGTGTCAAAATTTTGACGTTCTCCGATCTTTTTGAAACTCTGGATTCTGATAGAGGGCCACGAGACTTCGACCAGAGTGCAAAAATGGAGGCTCTGGACCCTTCCAGAGCTGATATATACAAACTCAAAATTTTGACCCCCCAAAAAAACATAAGGGGTAACACTGTCGTTTTTTTTTTTTTTGGGGTCAAAATTTTGACGTTCTCCGATCTTTTTGAAACTCTGGATTCTGAAAGAGGGCCACAAGACTTCGACCAGAGTGCAAAAATGGAGGCTCTAGACCCTTCCAGAGCTGAGATATCGAAACTCAAAATTTTGACCCGAAAAAAAAAAACATAAGGGGTAACACTGTCGTTTTTTGGGGGGGGTCAAAATTTTGAAGTTCTCCGATCTTTTTGAAACTCTGGATTCTGATAGAGGGCCACAAGACTTCGACCAGAGTGCAAAAATGGAGGCTCTAGACACGTCCAGAGCTGAGATATCGAAACTCAAAATTTTGACCCGAAAAAAAAAACATAAGGGGTAACACTGTCGTTTTTTTTGGGTCAAAATTTTGACATTCTCCGATCTTCTTGAAACTCTGGATTCTGATAGAGGGCCACGAGACTTCGACCAGAGTGCAAAAATGGAGGCTCTAGACCCTTCCAGAGCTGAGATATCGAAACTCAAAATTTTGACCCGAAAAAAAACAGAAGGGGTAACACTGTTGTTTTTTTGGGGGAGGTCAAAATTTTGACGTTTTCCGATCTTCTTGAAACTCTGGATTCTGATAGAGGGCCACGAGACTTCGACCAGAGTGCAAAAATGGAGGCTCTAGACCCTTCCATAGCTGAGATATCGAAACTCAAAATTTTGACCTGAAAAAAAAAACATAAGGGGTAACACTGTCGATTTTTTTGGGGGGGGGGGGGGTTCAAAATTTTGACGTTCTCCGATCTTCTTGAAACTCTGGATTCTGATAGAGGGCCACGAGACTTCGACCAGAGTGCAAAAATGGAGGCTCTAGACCCTTCCAGACTTCCAGAGCTGAGATATCGAAACTCAAATTTTTGACCCGAAAAAAAACAACATTAGGGGTAACACTGTCGGTTTTTTTTTTTTTTTTTTTTTTTGGGGAGGGGGTCAAAATTTTGACGTTCTCTGATCTTCTTGAAACTCTTGATTCTGATAGAGGGCCACGAGACTTCGACCAGAGTGCAAAAATGGAGGCTCTAGACCCTTCCAGAGCTGAGATATCGAAACTCAAAATTTTGACCCAAAAAAAAACATAAGGGGTAACACTGTCGTTTTTTTTTTTGGGGGGGGGGGGGGGGGTCAAAATTTTGACATTCTCCGATCTTCTTGAAACTCTGGATTCTAATAGAGGGCCTCGAGACTTCGACCAGAGTGCAAAAATGGAGGCTCTAGACCCTTCCAAAGCTGACATATCGAAACTCAAAATATTGACCCGAAAAAAAAAAAAAAACATAAGGGGTAACACTGTCGTTTTTTTTGGGTCAAAATTTTTACGTTCTCCGATCTTCTTGAAACTCTGGATTCTGATAGAGGGCCACGAGACTTCGACCAGAGTGCAAAAATGGAGGCTCTAGACCCTTCCAGAGCTGAGATATAGAAACTCAAAAATTTGACCTGAAAAAAAAAAACATAAGGGTTAACACTGTCGTTTTTTGGGGGGGGGTCAAAATTTTGACGTTCTCTGATCTTCTTGAAACTCTGGATTCTGATAGAGAGCCACGAGACTTCGACCAGAGTGCAAAAATGGAGGCTCTAGACCCTTCCAGAGCTGAGATATCGAAACTCAAAATTTTGACCCGAAAAAAAAAACATAAGGGGTAACACTGTCGTTTTTTTGGGGGGGGGGGTCAAAATTTGGACCCCCTCCGATCTTCTTGAAACTCTTGATTCTGATAGAGGGCCACGAGACTTCGACCAGAGTGCAAAAATGGAGGCTCTAGACCCTTCCAGAGCTGAGATATCGAAACTCAAAATTTTGACCCAAAAAAAAAAAAAAACATAAGGGGTAACACTGTCGTTTTTTTGGGGGGGGGGGGTAAAAATATTGACGTTTTTCCGATCTTCTTGAAACTCTGGATTCTGATAGAGGGCCACGAGACTTCGACCAGAGTGCAAAAATGGAGGCTCTAGACCCTTCCAGAGCTGAGATATCGAAACTTAAAATGTTGACCCCAAAAAAAACATAAGGAGTAACACTGTGTTTTTTGGGGGGGGGTCAAAATTTTGACGTTCTCCGATCTTCTTGAAACTCTGGATTCTGATAGAGGGCCACGAGACTTCGACAAAAGTGCAAAAATGGAGGCTCTAGACCCTTCCAGAGCTGAGATATCGAAACTCAAAATTTTGGCCTGAAAAAAAAACATAAGGGGTAACACTGTCGTTTTTTTTTTTTTTTTTTTTGGATCAAAATTTTGACGTTCTCCGATCTTCTTGAAACTCTGGATTCTGATAGAGGGCCACAAGACTTCGACCAGAGTGCAAAAATGGAGGCTCTAGACCTTTCCAGAGCTGAGATATCGAAACTCAAAATTTTGACCCGAAAAAAAAACATAAGGGGTAACACTGTCACTTTTTTGGGGGGGGGTCAAAATTTTGACGTTCTCCGATCTTCTTGAAACTCTTGATTCTGACAGAGGGCCACGAGACTTCAACCAGAGTGCAAAAATGGAGGCTCTAGACCCTTCCAGAGCTGAGATATCGAAACTCAAAATTTTGACGCGAAAAAAAAAACATAAGGGGTAACACTGTCGTCTTTTTTGGGGGGGGGGTCAAAATTTTGACGTTCTCCAATCTTCTTGAAACTCTGGATTCTGATAGAGGGCCACGAGACTTCGACCTGAGTGCAAAAATGGAGGCTCTAGACCCTTCCAGAGCTGAGATATCGAAACTCAAAATTTTGACCCAAAAAAAAACATAAGGGGTAACATTGTGGGGGGTTTTTTTTGGGTCAAAATTTTGACGTTCTCTGATCTTCTTGAAACTCTGGATTCTGATAGAGGGCCACGAGACTTCGACCAGAGTGCAAAAATGGAGGCTCTAGACCCTTCCAGAGCTGAGATATCGAAACTCAAAATTTTGACCCGAAAAAAAAAAAAAAACATAAGGGGTAACACTGTCGTTTTTTGAGGGGGGTTCAAAATTTTGACGTTCTCCGATCTTCTTGAAACTCTGGATTCTGATAGAGGGCCACGAGACTTCGACCAGAGTGCAAAAATGGAGGCTCTAGACCCTTCCAGAGCTGAGATATCGAAACTCAAAATTTTGACCCGAAAAAAAAAAAAACATAAGGGGTAACACTGTCGTTTTTTGGGGGGGGGTTCAAAATTTTGACGTTCTCCGATCTTCTTGAAACTCTGGATTCTGATAGAGGGCCACGAGACTTCGACCAGAGTGCAAAAATGGAGGCTCTAGACCCTTCCAGAGCTGAGATATCGAAACTCAAAATTTTGACCCGGAAAAAAAAAAACATAAGGGGTAACACTGTGGGTTTTTTTTTTTGGGTCAAAATTTTGACGTTCTCCGATCTTCTTGAAACTCTGGATTCTGATAGAGGGCCACGAGACTTCGACCAGAGTGCAAAAATGGAGGCTCTAGACCCTTCCAGAGCTGAGATATCGAAAGTCAAAATTTTGACCCGAAATAAAAACATAAGGGGTAACACTGTCGTTTTTTTTGGGGGGGGGGGTCAAAATTTTGACGTTCTCCGATCTTCTTGAAACTCTGGATTCTGATAGAGGGCCACGAGACTTCGACCAGAGTGCAAAAATGGAGGCTCTAGACCCTTTCAGAGCTGAGATATCGAAACTCAAAATTTTGACCCCAAAAAAACATAAGGGGTAACACTGTGGTTTTTTTTTTGTTTTTTTTTTTGGGTCAAAATTTTGACGTTCTCCGATCTTCTTGAAACTCTGGATTCTGATAGAGGGCCACGAGACTTCGACCAGAGTGCAAAAATGGAGGCTCTAGACCCTTCCAGAGCTGACATATATCGAAACTCAAAATTTTGACCCGAAAAAAAAACATAAGGGGTAACACTGTCGTTTTTTTTTTGTTTTTTTTTTGGGTCAAAATTTTGACGTTCTCCGATCTTCTTGAAACTCTGGATTCTGATAGAGGGCCACGAGACTTCGACCAGAGTGCAAAAATGGAGGCTCTACTTAAGACAGTAATGTAAGCCATGCACATTTGAGCATATGTCTCACAATCTTGTTTAACTGAAGTAAAAAGCACTTGCAAAGAAACAGGAGTATAAAAAAGTGGGTAACTGGGAGTGTAGCTCAGTGGTTGAGTGCTATGCTTGAGAACCTGGGTTCAAACCTCATCTCCAAGAACTGTTAGTGTTAATACTTAACTGTGTCCCATACACGATTAGTGCATTTGTCGCTCAATGTCAATATAGCCATAACTGTGTTTATATTGGTTATAACCTACCTATAAATGCATCATTCATTATCAGATTAATGTTCTAACACGTTACACCACAAAACAGCTATTTTACCACAAGAACATTTCATTATTTTTGTTTGTTGTTTTTTTTTTCTGCGCACAAAAAGTATTCTTGTCGCTTGATAAACTTAAGATTGAGCCACTATAGTCCCTCTGACTATTTTAACAATGTCTTTCATAACTTGTTGAGAGCTTTGAATCCAGCTCTCGGATTCAGCAAAAATATCTTAATTTGTTTTCCCGAAGATAACCGAAAGTCTTACGTGGTTGGAACAACATGAGGGTTAGTAATTACTGACAGAATTTTCACTTTTGGGTGAACTAATCCTTTAATGAAAAAAGAAGAAATGTTGGCTGGATGCTGTTTATCAGTTTATGCTGTCAGAAAGTGCAGATCTCTTTAACCTCCCTCTCCTGTAGGATCGATAAGGTTCCAGAGACTTTACCATATGTAGTTCACATAAACAGCTTGGAGAAAACCCAGACCTGAAGGCCAGTATACGTCTGTGGGTTGGCCTTACTGAGACATTTGTATCTATTTGCTCTTGAACCTGTCAAATAGACTGTGAAAAAAAATGACTTCTTAGCGATTCCACAATGAGTTTTCACAAAAATCATACCGTTTTGATTATTTCAAATGTAAACAACCCCCCACCAGCCTCTCATTGGACTTCATCTGGAGTGCAAACTAAGTGAATTTTTCCCCAAATAAGGCATGAGTAGAAGAAACACAATGTTAAATACAGAACCATTTATTTACAGTGACTTTTTTTTTGTTTATACTACCATCTGCAATCATTTTTCTTTCATGCTAATATACTGTTTAGGTATCTTATCCTATAGTGGAGCACAGCTGTGCGACATACCATGGGTTTCTATGAAAAACACATGACATAAATGTGTCGAATCAACCTTCAAAGATGTAATTTATTTGCCATCTGAGAGGGTTATAAATGAAGACTCAAGGGTTAAAATTTAGTACAGGGTTGAGAAAATCATCCATTTGAGTGCTAAAAATTTTAAAGCTGACAATATTTTATATAATGGTCCATGAAAGTATTGGCCATTCCTACTTGGGGGGTGGCTGATTTCCCCACAGATTAACAAGTGAGTTTTATTGGTCCACTAACACCTCATTGGTTGTTTAAATCTAATAAATTCTTGTTGATATTGTGCTCTATAGCCTGCACAGGTGGTAAACTGTTGCACAAACACCTCACAATGAGAGAAACACACTTTGATGAGTAATTTGTTCAGCAGCTGGTTTGTCCATCTGCACATTTTTGTCACAACGTTCTGCTCAAGATATTTTCGCAACATTGACTTGTACACACAAGGGAATGTGGCTATAAACCAGTCAGCATTCCTGTTTCAGAAGGATGACTTCACCCATATGACTTGAGAAGACTTACATAAGATTCGGTTTAAATCTATATTTTTAAATCCTAAAAAAAAAAAAAAATTATGTTTAAAGGGATACTCCACTTTTTGGGGGGGAAATAGGCTCATTTTACAACTCCCACAGAGTTAAACAGTCGGGTTTTACTGTTTTCGAATCCATCCAGCTGATTTTCTGATATTTAGAAGAATATCAGTAACCAGAGAGTTGCTGGTCTCATTGACTTCCATTGTATATTTTTTTCCTACTATGGAAGTCAATGAGACCAGAAACTGTCTGGTAACTGATATTCTTCTAAATATCATAAAATCGGCTGAATGGATTCAAAAACTATAAAACTCAACTGTTTAACTCTGGGGGAGTTGTAAAATGAGCCTATTTCCCAAAAAAGTGGAGTATCCCTTTAAGAATATAAGAAAAAACAATGCAAACATTGCTGGCAAACTGGCAACAATAAAGACAGGACCAAACAAAATTGTACAATAGACTATAAATATATACGTTTTTTGGTTGTTGTTGTTTTTTTTCCACTGTTTAACAGGCTACCTGATCTCCTTTTAAGTATCTGGATCTGTAACCCAGGTGTTCTCCATCAAGCTAATTAAACAATAAGAAAAACAAGGGGAAACAATTACTGCCGTTAACTACATTTTCAGCCGTCTTTATCCCTTTCTCACCAGACTTTGCCAACATGCCAGCCAATAAATTGTGCTTGATATATAATTAACAGGAAAGGGTGGCAACAAAATTGTGCAATCAGTAAGTCTAGATGTTAAAAAGTGCAAACTCATTCCCCAGTGGACTATTTCAACACAAGGATCATTTGACATTCGTTGGGTTTTTATTTAACGTAATCAATGAATAATTAAAGCTGTGTGTCTGTTTATGAAAGAACCAAATGTTGAAAAACCTGGCTCCACAGCAAAGATCTAGGACAGGCTTATGGATGTTACAATCAATGCTTTGGGCGAGAGAATGTTCTGGAAATTGATTCTGATTCAGTTTTGTTTATTCAAAAGCATGATTAAAGTGAAGGGCCAGAGAAAAAGGCTTTAGGGAATCAAATTAAAGCAGACACTGCCAAACCTCAGAAGAATGGGGTCTTTTGTTTTTTCTATCTAGGATCTCGGTCTGGGTCGGCCTGTTATTTGTGCACAAATTTTTCCTTCTGACTTTCACTGTATAGCCATACGAGGAACAAAGAAAGATGTCATTAAATCTTATGTAAGGCTCAGAGTTTGACAAGGAGGATACGCTCAACTGGTTATGATTTGGGAAAGCTTATGTAAAAGTATATGAGGGTGACCATCTCCATTATGCCACAGTGAAAGATACGAAGAAAGAACAGTCTGGGATGCTAAAGTAACCCAACCCTGTTCTTCTGAGTTTTTTTCTCATTTTATAATTAAGAGTCTGTCATTTCAAAATCAAATTTAAACAACAAGCACATTATCATGCTTTTTACTTACAATAGGCAATTCTCCCTAAGTGTATCTCCAATCTCAGCTCAACAGTTCGCCCAAAATTTAATATTCAGCCATCATTGCTTGTCATTCCAAACTTTCTTTCTTTTTCTTTTAAAGTGTCAAGTCCCCCCCCCCCCCCCAAAAAAAAAAAACAAAAAAACAGTAGGCTATCATAAAAGCTCGTCATATTTTCTGAAGCCATAGATTTGATTTTTTTTTTA
This sequence comes from Cyprinella venusta, assembly GCA_038021265.1. Taxonomy (NCBI): domain Eukaryota; kingdom Metazoa; phylum Chordata; class Actinopteri; order Cypriniformes; family Leuciscidae; genus Cyprinella; species Cyprinella venusta. The sequence continues at coordinate 18,214,498 of CM075868.1, forward strand.
ATTTTAGTCTTTATTCACAGAAAATCTTTATATCCACGGGTACGTTCACGAGCGTTTGTGAATCTGAAGTTTTTAATGAAATTATTGATTCATGCACTAATCACAACGCATTCTCACCCCTAGGCATCACCTTTTGGCCATGCTTCAATATTCCACACTTTAGGCACCCTTTAGTGTCATTTAGATGACGCGATCCTACGGCTTAGGTCTGGTCGTAGGTTTAGGTCTGGGGTAGGGGTAGGGTTACACACGATCTGTCATAACTGATGCTAAAGGGTGCCTAAAGCGTCAGATATTGAAGCATGGTCAGTTAGGTGACGCCTAGGGGTGCGTTTCCCGAAAGAATCGTTAGCCAACTATGGTCGCAAGTTGGTCGCAATTTCCATTGAACTCTATTGGTAACAACGGAACTTGTGACCATAGTTGGCTAACGATGCTTTCGGGAAACGCACCTTGATTCAGTTATCAGTGCAAATCAATGGAAGATTATAATTAAAAAAAAATAGGGTTTCTTCGTCACACAATCTTTGTTGACTTGGAATATAGCATATGATTCACAGTATGATACTTCTTTGGTGCTTTTTTTTGTAATTTTTTTGTCATTTTTTTTTTTGTCTGAGAGCTTTTATTCACAGAATGCAAGAGAGCAGCCAGGACTTTCTTCTTTGATAATCTTCTCATTTTGTGTTTTATAAATGAGTCGTATGGATATATGTTCCATTTCATATGGATTTGAAACAACATGAGGGTGTGTAAATGAGGACAGAATTTAGATGTATGGCTGAATAATCTCTTTAATTTACTGCTTGAGAGGTTTCGAAGCATGCTTTTTACAGCAAGTCTTGCAAGTGTTGTACCATGAGTTCCACATGGCTAAAAGCATATGTTACATATGTGTTAACACATAATCAAGGTGAATTACAATTCTATTTATGTCTGGTTGAATGGTGGGGAACCTGGGACATTCATCTTTTCTAAAGATGTGTTGATGTGGTTTGCAGGTACCAGTGGACTATTAACTTTGCATGTTCAGCCACATCATTTCAGAATATATCTCACTCTCATGAGCATATACATTTCATTAGCACTTCATGAAAGTATGGAAACATGTTTATAAGGAGGATTTTGACTGACCATGTGGCTCTTTTTTGCTTTCATTGACACAGAATTTCATCAGCCTTCTTCAGTTTGTCCCTTTAGAAATTAGAGCATATTAAACATGTGAGCAGAAGCTCAGACAGCAGGTCATTTTTGTGGAATGAAGACTTTACACACTGCAGAAGATTACACAAGCAGAGAAGAAGGAACAAAAAAGAGGGAAGTGAGAGACATAGAAATACATTCAATTTCTGATGCTAACTCATAACTATTTTGTTAAGGAAAATTGCTGGATAATTTGTATAAAATCAATCTGCTTATGTCCAGTGATGGTTATAGGGGTAGGGTATGGGGTATGAATTCATTCAAAATCCTCACCTCGTAAAATAGTTATGATTTTCTGTGAGATTGGTTTGGAAACTGAAAGAAAGTGAGACAACATGACTGACACAAACACATTTCACAAACTTTCTTTATTGTTCAGTGTAAAAAAAAAACAAACAGAAAACAAATCTTGATGTTTTGAATTTGCTTTTAACCCAAATCAGACTGGAAAATGTCAACTTACAACTCAGCAGGTGTGACAGGTTTCCTGGTGTGAACAGCAAACAAGTGTGCTTGTGTAGGTATTTCTCAGGTGCTGTGCTGGTAAAATAGGTCATTGTAAAACATTGAATAAATTTAATTTTAACGTAGCTTGAAGGAAAAATATGGCACTGACATTGTGATGTAATGCATCTTGTGTTATATAGGCTATACATGGTTGTGTTATTTGCTTGCTTTTATCTGAGATGTACCTGCTGCAGTCCCACCTGCTGCTCGCTGCAGGATAGCAGAGAAACATATGTCCTAGGACAGCAACCAAAAAACTGTCTGTATTTGTAAAGCGAAGAAGAGTAAAGATGAGAGAAACAGAGAACAGAGTGGGGTTAAGAGAATGAGGAAAGAGCAGGATAAATGGAAGTGAGCGTGTGCGTAGTAGGACGTTCTCTCTTGTGCCAGTAGACACATGCATCCAGACAGAGGAGGAGGGATGACGGAACGTTCCATGCAGCGAGGAAGGGGCTCCCATGAGGATCTTCTGGCCAGGGACGCTGTGGATCAGTCAGGCTTTAGCCCTTGGCGGGATGATGAGCACGGATAACTCATCCTGCAAGCAGACTTCTGACAGCGCCGTCTATAGTCTGCAATCCACTCTGGACCTTCACGATGAAACCAACTGGGTTTATATTTGTGTTTGTTGGGCAGACTATTATGGCCAACTCTCAGAGACTCTGACCTGACTAAATGACCACTAGAGGACATTCTGGCCTACAACTTTGGGATAGCTATGTAGTCAACACCAAGATAGTTTCTTCCTAAAGACTCAATCATTTAAACAAGACATTAAATAAGTGTTCTAAAATACAGTTACATACCTTAGCAGGGATTTTCAAGCATTGGCCAAAGTGGCTGAAAGAGGAATGAAAGAGGATTGAATGTCCATGCACAATTTAAGAAAAATACATAGTTGTAAACATTCCTTTCCAAAAAAAAAAAAAAAAAAAAAAAAAAACCCAAACTAAACTCATTTCGAAAATGAAAAAGGATCTTAAAACTATGCCCCCAAAGCATTATTTTCCTTTGTGAAAAGTAAAATACACAAACACTGATGTACAGCAACTTCTATATTGATATAGATGTCGTTACAGTATTGTGGTTTCAACAGTGCCCACATTTGAGGGTCATGTACTTGCGTACTTCCACCAGTAAAGCAACTGTCATGGAGATGAATAGGAGTATTTAGGGCTAGCGTTTTCTCCAAAAACATCTGGTGGTGAAGAGACAATAGTCTTATCAGCTGTCATTCTTCACACTTTATATGTTTAGATGGGGCTGACAGAGCAGTTCTGAGCTACATTGATCGGCATAACTTCAAACTTGAGGTTTCTAATGACAGAAAGCATTTTGGGATGGATTTGGGCAAGCATGGGTTGTGTAAACCCTACTGCCTCGCAGTGACTAAAGCCTAATCACATTTCAATACTCATGGTTGTAATCTCCTGTCTTACAGAATTTAAATTCAAATTTAATATATAAGACTTTGCTTAAAATGCAAATTAGACTCTTGAATTATAACTTTCCAGAATGTCAAAACTGAAAGCTCCAGCGTACATGGGCGTTGTGTCACCCCAACAAACAGGGAACATTCTAAGAACTTGGGGATAACATTCTGGCAAGCTTCTCTCAAAGTTATGAACAAACATTCTTTCAGTAACGTTAAAATCTGTTAAAGTTATCTGGTCTGTTACAATTCTCAAAATATTAGCAAAAAAACTTATTAATACATCATTCATGACATTTTTTTTTTTTTGAAGTTTTCATGAAGTTTTTTTTTTATGTTACTACTTGTTTCAGACCATCAGAGAATATTCAAAAGTAATGTTCCATTTTCCAGAAATGTTTGCAAAATCATAAAACAGAATGTTACTGTGTAATCAAGAAAAGACATTGCACTGGACTTGCAGGTAACACTTTAGAATACGGTTCCTTCGTTAATAAATAACTACACAAGAACTAATGAGTAACACAATATTAAATATCTAGTAACTATTATTAACTAACAAGAAACTCTGATTAACGAACTAGTAAGTAATAGTGCGTAGATGAAAGTGGTAGTTCACTATTAAGTAATCAATAACTACTATTTTTTAATACTTCCCAGCGAACTACTGAAAAATTTTATTAACAATCTAGTAACTACTAACTAAAAGAAATTCTTATTAACGAATTAGCAAGTAATAGCTCACAGATGAAAGTGAAAGTGAAAAAAAAGTGTTACTAGATACTTCTGTGGGAATTACTAATTATTTGGATTCGTATTATAAAGTGAAGATCATTGGAACTATCTAGTAATTACTCAAGTGTTACTAAAGACATTTTCTAAAAGTATACTAAAGTTCACCAAAAATCTCAAATGTTTGCACAAATCATGACTAGATCATGTAACACTTGAGTAATTACTAGTTAGTTCCAATGAACTTCACTTTATAATACAAATCCAAATAATTAGTAATTCCCACAGAAGTATCTAACACTTTCATCTGTGAGCTATTACTTACTAATTATTTGGATCCGTATTATGAAGTGAAGATCATTGGAACTAACTAGTATTTACTCAAGTGTTACTACATGATCTAGTCATGATTTGTGCAACTGTTTGAGATTTTTGGTGAACTTAGTATACTTTTAGAAATTGTCTTTAGTAACACTTGAGTAATTACTAGTTAGTTCCAATGATCTTCACTTTATAATACGAATCCAAATAATTAGTAATTCCCACAGAAGTATCTAGTAACACTTTCATCTGTGAGCTATTACTTACTAATTCGTTAATAAGAGTTTCTTTTAGTTAATAGTAGTTACTAGATTGTTAATAAACTTTTTCAGTAGTTCTCTGGGAAGTATTAAAAATAGTAGTTATTGATTACTTAATAGTGAACTATCACTTTCGTCTGTGCGCTATTACTTACTAGTTCGTTAATCAGAGTTTCTTGGTAGTTAATAATAGTTACTAGATTGTTAATATTGTGTTACTCATTAGTTCTTGTGTAGTTATTCATCAATGAAGGAACCGTATTCTAAAGTGTTACCGACTTGCACTGTGTCGACTGATGCTGCGGGAATGCTCTGCATGCACATGTGAAATTAGTCCAATGGTGTGACAGGACGTCAGAGGCAGGTGACGTCATGAACCAGGAAATTATAAAGCATGCTCAAACAGTGCACCTCAGTAAGCGCTACATGTGAAATTGTTTGTCTTATTTGGTGTTGTCTCTCTCTCAATACACACACACACACACACACACACACATAAATATATATATATATATATATATATATATATATATATATATACTTGTAGACTGAAGGGAAGTTGACGTTGCCTCGTGAAAAGAAATGACTGTGATGTTACAATCGTGAAATCTATGATGTGCTTTGCATAACCTTTTGCTTTTTAAGGTTATCACAGTATAAAGCTGAAAATACATGTTCAAACCCTTGTAAAAAAGCAAACCATCAAAAAAGAGACACTGTAATAATTTTCAAAAAGGTTTTATTTAAACACACATACAACTAGAAATATATATATATATATATATATATATATATAATATTAATATAAATTCACACATCCAACTGTATACATATGTTACATGTAGTGCAAACATTAAATTAAAATAAACAAACTAAGGGGTTTCAGTCCAGAGGCGGTGGAACATTCCGCAGGTTCAGTGCCTGGACAAGCTGGCTCAGGGTTCCCAGAAAGGCCTGGTTGAAGGAGGACATAGCAGCAATCTTCTCTCTCCTTAAAGTCGCTTCTAGTTCTTGGGCATGCATCTTCGAGTGCAATCAGTAAATGGCGCTGCCGCCATGCCAGGTTCAACTCCAGCTGCTCAACATCGTATGTCTGCATCTCTCTCAGGACAGTCAGATGCTCACGTTCCCTGCGTCATTTCCTCTGTCCTGGACAAAAATATTTACAATGAATGAGTTTTAAAGAAAAATGCTACATAAAAAATATAAGCCCACAACTTACTATAGTATATAACTACTTAACATCTGAGCCCAACTATTTTAGTAAATGTCAACTTTAAATGACCATATGTACAGTATGTGTACACTTTGTACATCTGGAAAGTTTTAAAAAAATATGGAACAGGTTTACTAATGAATCCTGCATTCCCATAACTGGGAATGCTTACTGTTGTTATGCAAGTAAGTTTACGTTATAATAAAAATAATAATGTTGTATTATGAGTTATTGATACGATTAATGATATATTAATAATTGTGTATAGATTCACAGACAACAGGCTAGAAGGGTTTTCTTTTTCTCCTATTATACTAGGAGAACACTGCTGCTGGTCTTGTGGGTGTCGATGGTGCCGGTGATTCTTCTGGTGCCATCATGGGAGTCACTGAACCATTCTCGCTCTTCGAAAAGGAAGATAGAAAGATCATATAAAAGTCAACACAATACAAAATAGCAATGGCAGATAGTTAGCAACTAGTTAGAGCTAGCAGCAATTGTTATCACAAGTTTACAGTCTTCGTTGTTATAAGTGATCATCAGCTTTTCAAAAGCCAGCCTACAGAAAACAAAACTCTCAAGCAGAGTACGCCTACAGTTTCCCAGCAAACATTGGTCCGACGGCGACGTCGTGTCCCTGGCCAAAAATAGTTGCGGCCAGGACGTCATAAATCGGTAAAAATATGTAACACAGAAAAAATCCTAAAAATGCATTCAGATACATTTGTACATGTCTACAGTTGCATGCATAATCGTTATTTTAACTTTTAGGTACGTGTAGTTTATACAGTGTATCGGGTGAGAGGACGTCACCTGGCGACGTCTTTTACACGTGCATTTATAGTCCATCTTGACCCTCTATGAAATCCTTGTTAAACATGCAAAGGCTGCGCTTAATCCTCGCATCGTTTATACCGCAATAATTAATGTAACTGACGAAGCAGTTTTTAAGAAGTTGTGAAGACGTCCAATAGGCGTCCTTTACACGTCTAGACAGGCTGTGAATATACATCCACTGACGTCTTTTGCACGTCTAGTCTAGCAAGACAGAAAAAAAAATTATCAGGAGTTATCTTTATGAAATACACGATTTGTATACAATGTAAATATCAATTATAATCACAAAATGTCCAGTGTAGTCAAGTGACTACAAAGCCACAGCATTTTATTCATGTTATGGATCAGTTGTGAGTTGACGTCCAGTAGGTGACGTCCTTTACACGTGCATTTATAGTCCATTGGTCACCTCTTTGAAATCCTTATGAAATATGAAAAACAATTATGCTTACACCTTGGCTGATATTGAAGTAAATAATTTAAATGCCCCAAGTAGTTTTTACGAGGTTCTAAAGTAATTACGTCCTCAACCTTAAAAAACTGAGCTACCGAGATTTGATAACAAATCCCGCGATATGGCAAAATCCCGCGATATGATGGATTATCTCGCGATAAAGCGATAGCCAATTTCCTGTTGTTTTTTCTTCCAACCACTACGAGGCGAGAAGGATTTGATAATCGGGGGCAAAAAGTTGACGAACTACAACAAATCTGCTGTTTGGTAAGTACATTTTTTATTATTTTATAAATGTGATTTGAGTTTTGTAATTTGACTCGAAGGAACCGGAATAAATGATGCGTACACTTTCAATTGAAAGGTTTGAGTTTGGATAAAATTAACAAGGCAGAATTTCATATTGCGACCATTTTTTTCCACCGGTGGGAACAGATTTTGTTATAAGTCGCGCTTATGCGACCGCAACGTTGCAAAAGCAGCAAAAGTCAAACAAAATCAAAACGGAACGAATCTGCGAAACTAATGCGGAACGATTCTCCGCTAAACCTGTACGGACACTTCATTAATTCGGACCATTAAGGATGTTTCCATCATGATATTTCAGGTCCAAATCAGGTTGTGTTTTGCAAAATTGTTAACATAATATCCCAAAACGGCTCTGTGATTTACTGTGTTTATATCTCATACTACAATAAAATTTTATTTTTTTGTGCAGGTGAGGTTGTTGGCACATATCTGGAAGGAGACTACCTGATTCCTCACCTATGGCCTCAGCTTTAAATGTTAAGTATGACTGTAAATTTTTTTGCACATTGATTATAAATACTGTCTGTTTGCAAATAACAAATCTTGTGTTTCTGATAATATTTGTAGTGTATTGTGGATGTATTATTGTTACTTAGAAGGAAGTTAATGTGCTCTCTATAATAAGGCAGATTTCCAGTTTTGCTCTGTTACAAGTCTATAACCATACTCTAAAGATTACCAATTTCAATCACTTTTGTGAGGTGAAGTGAGGGTAAGTATGTTAATGTTTTATTTAGCCATGGGGTTGTCCTATCTAAAACTGAAATTACATTTTACAAATATTTACATTTTGAAATAGGTGGCACCAGACCCTCAAGGAGTGCTCACCCCATGTCAACTCAAAGTATTATAGACCATTTCAAAAGATGTAAACAACACTGGCCCAGAAGCACTTCCTGTTTCAGTTTGTAACTGTTTTCTTTATTTCACATGTAAAGAAAACATCTGAAAGATGTTTGTTTAACTCTTTGATTCAGTTTTAAATGTTCTGTTGGTTGTATTTTATCACAGCTTTGTGCTTCTGGGCCAGTGTTGTTTACATCTTTTGAAATGGTCTATATGTGGTGTGGAGTTCGCTGTCAACCTTTGTTAGAAGTACAAGTATTTAACTAAGTATCAAATGATTATTGATACCATTTTTATCACTCGCTGTCAATTCAGTCTAACCTAAATTGACCTTTATGTGGACTTTTTTGTTTTGTTTTGTTTTTTGAGGTGAAGTAATCCTGTGTAATTTCTTTCAAAGAATCATGTCAAATGTCTTACTGGTGAGGGGTGGTGGCCAAATTGATAAGATGCTTTTCCACGCAACACCTTTGTACTAAGTAATTCAAGGTAATTTTGGCCTAATGACATTAAAAAAAATCTCTTGTTCCTTGTCTTAATATTAGTGTAATTTTTATTGTTAGCTTTTATCAAATCAGGGGACATTCTTTAAAAGGCCACCTGTCTGAATATTTTATTTTAATTATTTCACTATTCAAACGCATTTAATCCAGAAAACCTTTTATTGGCATAAGATTATTATGCAGGAAAATAACATTGCTATTTTCAGACATTTTCGAAAAACGTATGTAATTAACCTAAAAATTAGCCTTTTTTATAACCGCATTCTCTTCCTTCAGATGCTGTGACGAGTTGGAACCCAAACGCCACAGATTAAGACGTTGATGCACTGCAGCAATGACGGACACCTGAAGCACACTTAAGAAGAGCTGGATATAAAAATTGCCATAAACAAAACCAAAACCTTAAAGCCATAAACAAATTTCAAAGACTCTAAATAATTTTATTTATGCCTGTTTAACAGTAATGCAAGACTGAAGTAACTGAAAGTTAGTACTGCCACAGCTCTGACTTCTATTTATCAATGGTGGAATATTTTTAGAAAGACTTTTCTGTAATATTATAGAATGTGTTGACTGTTCCTGTACTTTTGTTAGGCTATATTCTGGTTTGATTAATGGCTGCTTAACCTTAATGTGAAACTGTTAAGGAAAATGTCATTGTACTATTTTTATTTTTTTTTTTTACCAGTTTAACAACTGTAAGACATTTCAAATGTAATATTCTTAATAAAATGTTGTTGTAAATTATAAGTTTTTTTGCTTTAGTCCAGAAGTAATGTGTTTATGTACACGTGTTTAAACGGTTGTATAGACATCCAGGTCTGACCGGACCGGTTTTGGACCTTATTTAGAACCTAGTCAAGCTCAGATGTGTAGAAATATCCTGATTGATTACCTTTCACGAACTTACACAATATGGGTGTAATTTTATATGCAGGAATATATATATACACACATACAATAGGTAGCAACAAATCCCGCAGAACTAAAAAAATAAGCCCATAGAGACGTCCGTGGACGCGCAGAAAAGACGTGCAATTCACGGCCAGATGACGTCGAAGACGTCGGTTCAACTTCCATTTTGGAACTATTTTTCAACCATGACGGGACGTGTCGGATGGACGTCTTTTCAACGGTCAATAAACGTCAAAATGTTTGCTGGGTTATGTCATGTAAACTTAAAACACTTACATCCTACATCAGCGACCCCAACGAACTGGTGGCCGAGTCAAGTTCACACTCCCTCCCGTTGCTCGCTGGTCTATGGCAGTAGAGACCGTCCATCTGTTAATACCACTTCCAGCTTTTTCGGTTTGAACCACTGCAGGCGAATCTCTGGCCAAACTATTTAAAAATGGTGGGGTTATTCTGGATACTCCATCTGGTGCGTGTAATGATGACACAGTGAAATGTGACGATTCTCTCTGACCAATCAGCAGTCAGCATTGTTTTCACGTCACATTTTAGTATCGCCTCAGCTTGTCTTATAGAGAGCCTAAGTCCCTCCCCTTCCGGTCGGCCACCATGGGACCTTATTTCGGAAAAATATTGAATGGTAGTCAATGGCGAGAGACAACAAATATTTTGATCTCGTTTGAATTGTGCCCTGAATTACACATATGATGTTTGTCAATTTAAAAGATACATTTTAAAGTAAAGAAAGTCGCAGTTTGATGTAAAACCGTTGAGGTATAAGACTGTGAAAATACGTAATTACAAAGACTACAAACCCCAAAGGCGCACATTTTCTCTCAATGAATGAAGCTAACTTTACTGAGGCTGTCTGTCATTGTTTCTACAGTCTTACGTTATAATCATAACGTTACGCCGTCCTACCTGAGTGTTTTGTACCAGACTGCACACACACGAGCAGCGGATCTCGTTTCTCTTCATGGGAGATGTAGTTCACAGAGCGATTTTCACATAAAACTAAATGTTACTCTTCTGTTGTATGACAAACTGCGACGTTTTTGACTTCCAGAATCATCTTTTAAATTGACAAACATCATATGTGTAATTCAGGGCACAGTTCAGACGGAATAAAAATATAAGTTGTCTCTCGCCATTGACTACCATTCATATTTTTTCCGAAATAAGGTCCCATGAGCCGGAAGCGAAGGGGCGGGACTTAGGCTCTCTATATGTCCACACGGACACGGGTATTTTTATAACCGTGACTTTTGTTATGCAATTCGGCCTTTCGTCCACACGGAAGCGCAGTATCAGGACACTAAAACGGAACATTTTTGAAAACCCCTGCCAGGGTGAGTATTTTCTGAAACACCGGTTGCAGTGTTGTCGTGTAGACAGCGAAACCGGAGTTTTTGAACTGCTGACGGGCGGCTTCTGATTGGCTAACGTGGCTTTACGTTTAGGTTTATATCGCCGCCTGCTGGTGTTGCATGCTCTTGACAGAGCTTGATGTCTTGTTTTTGCGTTTTCATGTGGACGGAGGTTTTTTTTTTTAAACACAGGAGGGAAAAACTCTGGTTATAAAAATACCCGTGTCCGTGTGGACATGGCCTTAGCTCGCTCAGAACCTCACCGGAGGTGATACACACACACACACACACACACACACAAAAAAAGTACTCGAAAGCAGGTACAGGTACAATAGTAGAAAACCAAACAAAGGTGAGCCGAGTCGAGTTGAGCTGGTACTGTGTAGTGGAAAAGCGCTAAAGGTGTCATCCCTGGTTAAACAGACCTACTGTCTGTGAGACAGACCTGCATTGGATCACTGTAACACTCAACATCTGGTCTTGCAACCGAGGCCATTTATTCACTGAGGAACTGTCTTATTTCTGACAGTATTTCTATGTGTCCTTCTCATCTACTGTCTACTTTCTTCCCTAGAAGGATGTGACTAGTGGACGGGGAGAGTTTAAGCTCTATTGATGTTTTATGGTGTCCGATTCTCCTTCTCTGGTGAGTTCCTGTTTACACACTCACAGCTGGACAATGTCCAGGCGCGTGTGTATGTGTTGAAGACATAGTAGGATCTAATTTGTTGTTCTCTCAAGGCCGTCATCATGAAGCTAGATAATGTAACATAGTTAAACAATTTCTAATTGAATTTAAGTAAGGCCTATGTCTCAAGTCAATAAGCTACTTAGAGACTCTACTCTCTTCTACTATAAAATAGTCTTTGTCAAAATATTCACTGACACGTCAAGCATTATGAATGCATTGAATATCTTTTGGTTATATAGCAGAGGTATTTAACATTAGAGAACGTATTTTATGAGTTGTCAGCTTTTGCCTGCTTTTTATGCAGTCACGCTGAATTTATTAGCTGCAGCGACCTCTAGTGGTCATCAGCGCATATTCACAACTGTCAGTTTGAAGACAGTTTCTCGCCATGTTTTGAGCCTTTGGCAGCACAGTCGCTTATAAGAGAGAGAGAGAGAGTGTGTGTTCATCATGCCAGAGTCTGCATTCCAGTCATTTGCCGTATGCTTTCTGAATATGTGCACATTTGCAGCTGGTTGTACAGGATGCTACTTGGCTGGACGGTACCGTTTCCAATGCCAGTGGAAGGAGACAGGGGGCGAATTACTGAAATATAAACTGCCATTCTTCTGCACAATGAGACAACCACTCAAGAATCTCTGTAGGCTTCAGATATGTCAGCTGTATCAAGTGAAATACACCATTGCTTTTGTTTGCTATTCTTGCCTGGGAATGTTATCAGAAAGTGCAAGATCATTTTTCATAGATGATATACCAGACAACATTAAATGTGTGGCCCATATTAGACACAATTGCCTTTTATATATGAAATAGGTCTATAGACCTCTAATGTCTGATGAAGCTGTTGAAATCACTGGCCTCCTTGCTGTTTCAAGAGTCATAACAATATACAATGACTTGTGAATAGTGATCTATTTTACAACCTAAACCATAACAGCAGTGAATAATCAGAATTAATGACTTGAATTACTATTATTTACTTGCACTTGTTGTATTCCTCATTGTCACTATTGTTATTCACATTGTGAGTTCTGGTGGGTATACCAGGGCAAGTTTTCAGAAGAATTAGGTTATATTTTGGTAACTATAAGGTTTTAAGTTCAAAATACGCTATCCTTTGCTTTCTATAGCAGTGATTATAGATTTCAAAGTGCCTTACATTATATTGTTCTATGTAACTAAGCTACCAATAGCCTATCATCATATTGTTGTCGTTGAGTACAAAAGTGAGCACAATAACGCTAAGACAGGGATTTAATTATAATTTTTATGTGTCCTGTCAAATATATGAAACTCCCCGAAATAGAAAATTCACTGGTGGGTATTTTGACAAATCACCCCATATATCACAGCATACTGTAAACTGTCAGTGTGTTTAGTGAATTATATCATTTTAATAATGGTCGAACTGTTAGTACAAATAAAATAAATAAATACATAAAAACACTCAAGTAAAAATTGACAACTACACTCAAAAAAATGAACTAGGAAGGTTGTGCACTTTACATAATATATTTATATTTAGCTTACTTATAATAATTGTGTTTTTTGACTTGAAATGTTTTTTTCTATTAAGGTGTATGTAATTATGTCTCAACTTAACAGTACAAAATCCTAATGTGTTGTCTAAACACAAACCATTTATGTTAAGTAAAAAATTCTTACATCCAGACGGTGGCAGTAGTGCGAGTCAACTGCCATTTTGCCCCAACTTAATTTGATTGTGTTTAATCTGCTTAAATATGTACAGTTTAAGTTTACTTAATCCGTTTGTGTTTGCTTACATGATCGATTTGTGTTGCATTAATTGAAACTGGGCGGTGCTTGTTAGTTCCCAGCATGCTTTGCATTTGGTTGAATTAAGAGAGAATACATGTTAAAATTAAGTGTTATTTTATGGGTTTTTAAGAAAATAAGAAAAGGGGAAGACTTAGTAGTGCGTAATTGTGTTTAATGTTAAACTACATTGCAATTATTGAACCATTTAAATTACAGTGGGTTACCATTGTGGAGAAGAGTAAACGATTTGGTTAGGTTGAAGACTGATTCAACAATATAGCATGTGCCTTTGGCAAATATAGCAAGTAAATCTTATTGTTTAAGATGCTTAAGCTTGCTATTGGTAGTTAATAAATGACTATAGTCTATAAATAATTTATGTGTGACGTTAAAATAAAATAAACAGCATCAGATGAATGAATAAATGAATTTCAATACCTGAATCATGACAGGGACCCTTATTAAATTCACACTGTTTAATTAAGTTGTGCCCAACTATAGTAAATAACTTAAATCAACCTTAATGAATTAAGTTGACCCAACGTAAGTACATTAAATTGGAATAACATAATTGCATAATGCTGAAATAAAGCAAGTTAATCATGTGGAAATCCTTTCCATGATTTTTTTATGTTCATTCAAAGAGTTATTTTTTTGAGTGTAGCCTATGTATCCCATTTATATAATGTTTGTTTTCTATTTCACACTTTGCCAATTAAACTGAAAAGCTAAAACGGGATGATATTGAATGAAGAGAGCTGATGGGTTCTAAAAAAAATGGTAAAACAAAAACAAAAAAGCGGGAAAAATAAAAAGACCTTGATGCATCTTCATGGATTCCTAAGGCAGTGTTGATTCAACTTTGCTTCCCCAATGTGGTTATTAGATCTCAGAGCAAATAATACATATCTGCACAGACATACGATAAGCTTGCTTTAATTATTTTTCTCTTTGGAAAAAGAATAAAAGAAATCATTGGTTCTCAACAATGCTGCCTTCAAATTGTCAACAAATGGAGATAGACAGACAGTGCAAATTTCTAGCTTTCAGCATAAAATACAACAATCAACCAAAGGACTCAATTTATTTGACGGGACCCCATAACAAACATTCCAGCCAGAGGTCTTTTCTTTTTTTTTTTTTTTTTCTTTTTTTCTGGACGGTGCTCCTGTAGCCTTGGCACAAACCCACCACTATCTTTTATTCTTTTGTAATAATACATTAAGTGGAAAACAGCAGTGGGTCATTGACAATTCTCTTTCTAGAATGATCTGTAGAGGCGCAATACGGCTTATTGCAGTAATGAGCATTAACAATGGACATAGTAAAAGAATCAGAAGATTTTCTCAGCCTTTTGAAGAGAAAAAAGAATTGGTGATATGTAAAGCTTCTCTCTTTTTCTTCTTCCTCAGATATTCAGAGGAATGAAAACAAATATTACAGAAACATCCATCGCTGCCCATAATCTCCAGTGTGCAGAACTAATCAGTCTCCGCTTATTGCCCAAGGTCTCTCCATGTCTGATGAACATTGTTTGGCCCCCCCAACAAAGGCAACATCAAAGCCAAAGCCTTGCGCTCAAAACAGCTCCGGCTTTGCAATCTACTTCAAATCCCGCATTCTTAAAACTTGTTTACAGAAAGATCAACTACAAAACTCCATGGGAAGACATCACTACCTCTCTGACATGAATAATTGAACTGGCGTGATAACCTTAAACTCTCTGTTTTTCAGTAATTGCTTTGCTAAAAACATTCACAAAGAGCAGCACAAAGAATATCAATGACAGTTCTGCTAAGTTTACACACTTGCAATACTCAGTTAAAAGATGTAGAGAAAGCCTCTGGCAGGGAAAGTTTTCAGAGTTTTGTATCTCGGAGAACACTTTCAAACTAGGAAGAGAGACAATACTGAATGATTAAAAATGGGAAAACAAAAAGAATCAAACCTATACCAAAAAATCCCGTCAACACTACACAAAACAACAAACTCCAGGAAGTTAAGTGTAGATGAATTTGACACATTTACATATTGACACTGAAAACAACTCACAAAATGACTAAAAGGAAAGCAAAGGAGATCATTATTCTTTTTGGCTATTTGTGAGGGAATGTCATGTTTCATTTATAATAAAATGAAATGGTTATTAATAATAAATGCTGCAATTTAAATTATATCGTTTTATACAGACACAAGAGACAAGAAAAAATGCCTGTACTTCTTTAACGGTATTCCTTAAAGATATGAAAGCTATTGCAAAATGTTACATATGAATTGTTGCATGAACACACTGGAAAGACTGATGCCCTATTAGGCTATACATGTATAATTTATTAGAATTCTTTTGAAGAATTTCAATTCATGTCGTCCAAGGACTTGCATGTCCGTCCACACATTGAGACATTCTGCCACCTTGTGGCTTTGTCATCTTTTGCAAAGAGGAGGGAGAAATGTTTTTGCAGTTCACATTACACTTATACACTCACCTAAAGGATTATTAGGAACACCGTACTAATATTGTGTTTGACCCCCTTTCGCCTTCAGAACTGCCTTAATTCTACGTGGCATTGATTCAACAAGGTGCTGAAATCATTCTTTAGAAATGTTGGCCCATATTGATAGGCTAGTATCTTGCAGTTGATGGAGATTTGTGGGATGCACATCCAGGGCTCGAAGCTCCCGTTCCACCACATCCCAAAGATGCTCTGTTGGGTTGAGATCTGGTGACTGCAGGGGCCATTTTAGTACAGTGAACTCATTGTCATGTTCAAGAAACCAATTTAAAATGATTCAAGGTTTGTGACATGGTGCATTATCCTGCTGGAAGTAGCCATCAGAGGATGGGTACATGGTGGTGGCCATAAAGGGATGGACAAAAACAATGCTAAGGTAGACCGTGGCATTTCAACGATGCCCAATTGGCACTAAGGGGCCTAAAGTGTACCAAGAAAACATCTCCCACACCATTACACCACCACCACCACCAGACTGCACACTTGTAACAAGGCATGATGGATCCTTGTTCTCATTTTGTTTATGCCAAATTCTGACTCTATATGTCTCAACAGAAATTGAGACTCATCAGACCAGGCAACATTTTGTAGTCTTCATCTGTTCAATTTTGGTGAGCTCTTGCAAATTGGGTAACACTTTAGAATACGGTTCCTTCGTTAATGACTAACTACACAAGAACCAATGAGTAACACAATATTAACAATCTACTAACTATTATAAACTAAAAAGAAACTCTGATAAACAAACTGGTAAGTAATAGTGCGCAGATGAAAGTGTTACTAGATACTTCTATGGGAAATACTAATTATTTGGATTCGTATTATAAAGTGAAGATCATTGGAACTAACAAGTAATGACTCAAGTGTTACAACATGATCTAGTCATGATTTGTGCAACCAAACACAAAAGTCATTTCAAGCGTTTGAGATTTTTGGTGAACTTTAGTATACTTTTAGAAAATTTCTTTAGTAACACTTGAGTCATTACTTGTTAGTTCCCATGGTCTTCACTTTGTAATACGGATCCAAATAATTAGTAATTCCCACAGAAGTATCTAGTAACACTTTCATCTGCGCACTATTACTTACTAGTTCATTAATCAGAGTTATTTTAGGTAATGGTAGTTACTAGATTGTTAATAAACTTTTTCAGTAGTTCTCTGGGAAGCATTAAAAAATAGTAGTTATTGATTAGTTAATAGTGAAGTACCACTTTCATCTGTGTGCTATTACTTACTAGTTCGTTAATCAGTTTTTGTTAGTTCATAATAGTTACTAGATTGTTAATATTGTGTTACTTATTGGTTCTAGTGTACTTATTCTTTAAAGGGCACTTTTTATTTTTTGAAACTACATAAACATTCTGTGATAAAGTTTGCTACATAACTTACAAGCGAAATTACAGGGACCTGTGGCGTCATGTTTTCTTGTCATACAGGTGCTTCTGTGGCAAATGTGAGCAGATGGCTAACTTAAAGAACAACAACATATATGCAGTTTTTAATACAATATCTTTAAATATATATTTATAAACGTGTGGTTACACACTATACAAACAAGGTATACTCAGACATCCTACGACGACAACAACTTTAGACGTATTTGTTGAATTGGCTGACAGACTGAAATGACTATTTGCTCAAAAATCATAAAATACACTTAGTGACGTTGGATCAAACAGTAGATGACGATCCACACTTGAGTATTAACTTTTAAGCCACAACAGGATTAAGCCACGAGTCCACGACAAACACTGATGTTTCCAAGAGACATTACCGGCTGTCATTGAAACAATGGAGGATGGTGTGTACAGATCACCGAGGGTGGGGTCTAGGCCACAACCACACTGTCAATCAAACCCCTTGCTCAATTCTACGTACGACACAAAGAGCTGAATCTTAGAACAGCTCGTTCTGAGACAGTACATATGATTGATTGAGATTGTAAATAAAAAACACTGGCTGGATTTTTATCATTCTAGGGTGGTTTTGCTCAGACACAACTCACAACACACATTTACGTTCAAACACCATGTAAAAGTGAATTTTCCATAATAGGTGCCCTTTAATGAAGGAACCGTATTCTAAAGTGTTACCGCAAATTGTAGCCTCTTTTTCCTATTTGTAGTGGAGATGAGTGGTACCCGGTGGGGTCTTCTGGCTGTTGTAGCCCATCCGCCTCAAGGTTGTGTGTGTTGTGGCTTCACAAATGCTTTGCTGCATACCTCGGTTGTAACGAGTGGTTATTTCAGTCAATGTTGTTCTTCTATCAGCTTGAATCAGTCGGCCCATTCTCTTCTAGCATCAACAAGGCATTTTCGCCCACAGGACTGCCGCATACTGGATGTTTTTTCCCTTTTCACACCATTCTTTATAAACCCTAGAAATGGTTGTGCGTGCAAATGCCACACTGAGCAGATTGTGAAATACTCAGGCCGGCCCATCTGGCACCAACAACCATGCCACACCCAAAATTGCTTAAATCACCTTTCTTCCCCATTCTGACATTCAGTTTGGAGTTCAGGATATTGTCTTGACCAGGACCACACCCCTAAATGCATTGAAGCCATTGAAGTTGAATAGATAATTAATGAGAAATTGAACAGGTGTTCCTAATAATCCTTTAGGTGAGTGAATGTTTGCATAATTTAAATTCACACACACACACACACACACACACACACATATTTTCATGTTTTATGGGGACTTTACATAATGATTTTCATACTGTACAAACTGTATACTGTATCTCCTAACCTAAAACCCACCCCTAAACCTACACAGCAAAATTCCCAGTGTTACCAGGAGTGTTAATTTAACACTGGGAATTTTGCTGTGTACCCATCACAGAAATTCACATATATATATATTTTTTAATTTATACAAACTCAAAGTAAAACATAATTTAGTCTGATTTATAAGCTTATCTAAGCTGTTTTCCCTCATAGGGACCCCAAATGTCCCAAGGACAAGGATTTAGGATATTACCATATTATATATATATATATATATATATATATATATATATATATATATATATATATATTCAAAGTGATCAGGTCTTCAAACAACATTATTAAACAGTGCTCCCACAACCACTGAACTTCTCCTATATCTCCCTTAAGGACAGGTGAACGCAGACATGTGACCTTGAATTGATGGGCGAAGAGAGTGAAAAATAGTCTTTCATTAATAGGTTTAGGTCTCAGAGCTGCCAGTGAAACGGGACGGATGAAACACGGTGTGCTCTCTCCGCTGCCCTGCTTTAAAGAAAAACCACCTCTGGTGAAATGATGAACTCTCTAATCCTTTGTATTCATTCTTCTGCCCCCAGATTTAAACGGGTACACTGTCTCTTTTTTGCCTGTTAACAGGCAGCAGTATAATAATGCAGTTTCCTGTGATGTTTCGACACCATTGCTTCAGGCTCAAGCTTAGTCGGCAGCGTACGGGATCAAGAAAAAAAAATGTGAGCCAGAAAATGGATAAAAATGGCCCATTGTACCCCAAGGTGGGGAATGATAACTACTAACGTGAGGCACAAACAGCATAATAAATTATTAGAGATTCTCTGCTCTTGTTCCAGCAGACCAAAATCAAACTTTTCAGCGTATGCTTGGCAGGCCATTAAAAGAATTACTTCATGCTCTGAAAACAGAGGCCTAATGTTAATTTAGATATTTCATCATCTCTCCAGATTAATCAACATTGCTGTGCTTAATGTTCTCTTGCTCAAGCATTGGACACAGATATTTTTAAACTTTCTTTTAAAAGGCATTTCTTTTTTATTTGACCATAAATTATTGATGTATTATAATTAATTCACATACAATATTTATTTGATTTTGTTGGCTCATCACGTATCTCTCTGAACCCACAGATCAGATGTCAAATACATTTGATGCTATAAGCTGTCATGAGCTTATTAAATCTAAATAAAGGGATTTCAATCATATTAAATTGTTAAAATGTACTGTTAAACTGAACTGTAAGACTGTGAATTAAGAGAAATAAAGAAAGAAAAAGAAATGTCCCCTTTTTCTGCGCCCGTTCTATTTCCCATGATTCATAGCGGATTCAACTGACTTGACGGTTTTCTACTTCCTGCTGTCCCTTTTTCACTAATTGTATCTTAATTTCAATTAATGTTTCATCAACCAATCGTCTGGTTTTAATAAATAAGAAGTATATAGTAAACAATAGATGATCATGACGGAGGAGACAGTGCGCAAACTGGACTTTGGTATCATGAATGAAACTTGGTGTAACGTTATGCCTAACCTCACTTCTGAGAAATATATAGACAATGCATCTTTGAAAGCAGATGTAGACAGGAGTCAAAGGCTAACCAGCCTAACCTTATAGTACTGTTATTCTGCAGCAGTCGGAGTGATAGAAACTGTCGGATGTTTGCTGGATTGTCATGCATCAGCTATCCTTTGGAAGTTATGAAGCAAAAAAAAAAAAAAAAAAAAAAAAAAACGTTCATTTTGTTTTAATCTGTGATTTAATAAAAAATAACGTGATCAGATCACATTTGATGAATTTTTTTTTTTTTTTCGATTTAGTTTAGCGATGTGGGGATGACACAATCTAAAACACATGGCAAAAATGCATAGACCAGACTCGAACCGGAAGTTGACTACCGGCATCGTCGTCATGGCGGCGCCCATCGTTTAGAGCAGAAAAAGGTGGATACTGCATTTTAAACAAAGACAGTAAAAGAAATGGACATTGGACATAGCGACCCCATTGATTTCAATAGAAAAAATTGAAGCCCATTAAAAGCTGATAGCCAGGCGTACTGCGCAGGCTCAAACTCCTGTCACATGAGCAACCTGTACGTCTTAGCTGTGCCGAGAGAAATCTGAATAATTCCCTTCCGAATCTCACTGAGACGGAGAGAGTGAGTATTAGCTGTCTATGAGCTAGCAGCAGGATCTCTATGGGCTTCTCCCTTGACTTTATGCCTCCATGTCCCCCCGACTGCCTGCAAGCTTCTCCTCCTGTCTATACAGTAATTCCTCTACTGTGCGACGGAGAGTCGATTCATTATGACGCAATTGTTAGCCTGTTTTTACAAAAACTGCTTCTACGGGGCCATAACGAGAGATAGAAGGTAATGGGGCCTTTTAAACATTGTCGTGTTTCTTTAGAAATAAATAATGGACAAATGGAGTCTTCGGACACCTCAGATGTAAAGTTATACGCTGTCAAAGTGACGCCAAAATGAATGCTAACAGCAGGTAAGTTCTGCTATATTTCAGGATTTCCCCATTAAAACAGACTCGGTCTTGGATGCCCGAAATAGCTGCCCGGAGGCACTGCAAATATGGCCGCCGAGTGAACAGACTTTCCTTGAAAGGGACTTTTTTGAAACAGCTCAGGGGTCTACACTAATGGGTGGGCATAGCAATTTTGTGGCATCACAAAAGTTATAATCTGCAACAGCTTGTTCTGAGATACTGCTGATGATTTATGGGGATTAAAAAAATGAGGAGTGGGTGGATTTTTTTGCACACAGACTTGGAAAAATCCTAAAGATAGTAACAGTTTACAGTCGGTAGACAATTAAAGTCACAGTTCCAATAACTTAAAAGGCACCTATTATGGAAAATTTGAACATAAATGTGTTTTGTCAGTGTGTGAGCAAAACCACCCAAGAATGATAAAAATTCACCCAGTGTTTTTTTTTTACAATCTCAATAAATCTTATGCACAGAACGAGCTGTTTTAAGATTCACCGCTTTGTGACTTAGAATTGAGCAAGGGGTTTGACTGACAGTGTGGTTATGGCATAGACCCCACCCTCAGTGATCTGTACACCATCCTCCATTGTTTCAATGACAGCTGGTAATGTCTCTTGGAAACATAAGTGTTCTGTTGTGGGATGGGATGTAATAATGACATACATAGTAGTATTCACTTATTTTTCGACATCAGAGCCACTGAAAACACAGTGGATGTATTTTGGAAGTTTAAGTGGCGTCCTTCCTTCGTAAATAAGTTTATGTTTGAGCGAATCATTTTCTGACTGACTGTTTTGTGAACGAGGGTCAATTCAAAGCAGGTCTTGCTTCAAAGTTAATCCTCAACTGTGGATCGTCGTCTACTGTTTGCGATCCAACGTCACCTCCAGTAAGTGTATTTTATGATTTTTGAGCAAATAGTCATATAAGTCGATGTCAGCCTATTCAACAACAAATACGTCTAAAGTTGTTGTCGTTGTAGGATGTCTGAGTACACCTTGTGTGTAACCACATGTTATATATATATATATATATAACTATATATTTATTTATATATATATTTTTTTTTATTTTTTTTTTAAGATATTGTATTAAAAACTGCATTGGCCTATATGTTGTTGTTCTGTAAGTTAGCCATCTTCTCACATTTGCCACAGAAGCACCTGTATGACAAGTAAACATGACACAAAGGTCCCTCTCATAAATGTAATTTCACTTGTACGTAGCAAACTTTATCACAGTATGTGTATGTAGTTTCAAAAAAATTGTGCTAACGTCAGTTTTTGTGTGTGTCTGTGTGTGTGTGTTGCACATCCATAATTTCAAAGGGGATGTGATTACAACTCTACAACAGTAGAGTTGATTATAACAGTACATAAATATATCAAATAACCATACCGAGACGTACTGGTCCATTCTCATTTGTGTTTATTCTTCCGAGACTATTTATATATTCCGATTCAAACATGTATGGCTGAATGACATTCAAAACAGCGTCTCTCACTCTCTCAGCTCTTCTGTTTAGACCGACTGCCATAGGTATCAAGTGACGCCCTCATCCAAAGGCAGGGCGGGGATATGCAGCTCATTTCCTTTTAAGGTTGTATACACCAAAACAGCTCAGTTTTAAACATGCCCCAAAAATGACATTTTCAAATGGTTATAATAAATTAACTATGGGGTATTTTGAGCTGAAACTTCCCAAATACATTCTGGGGACACCCGAGACCAATATTACATCTTGTAAAAAGGGGCATAATAGGTGCCCTTTAAAGGGTGGGTTGAGTTGATTGCGATTTCACTTTTTTATTAGCTCTAATTTAGCTCTTTAAATAGTGTGTAATGTTGCTGTTGGTGCATGAACAGTTTCTGCAAAGTTGCAGCGCTGAAAGTTCAATGTAAGCAGAGATATCGTCTGTTAAAAATCAGGGAGTTTAATGCTTACAAAAACAACTCGATTGGGACTACAGCAGGGTTTTAGACGTCACTAACCCATACATTTACATCAACCTCTTCCTCTGGAAAATGGATACAATTTATATTTGATTATGTTTCTGAAATGACAATCATAATTTAGCTCTCTGTACTGCACATTTTATGGAAGACAGCTTCCAGAATCTCCACAAATTCAATGCCGGATTCAACAAGAAACTGTTACTAAAACATGAAGCAGTTCCAACTTTAAAACCAGAGGCAGCAGTTGTTGGGCCACAACCTGTAAGTAGGCTAAGGCTAAGGGCCCTATTTTAACTATATGAAACGCAAGTGTCAAAGTGCAAAGCACAAGTAAATTTGTGGGCGGATCCCAGCGCTGTTGCTATTTTCCCGGCGGGATAAATGCCTCTTGTGCCTGGCGCAAAACCCAAAAGGGGTTGGTCTGAAGTAGCTTCATTATTCATAATAGGTGCGCATGTTGCATGACGGATTGTTATTATAACGGCGGGTTTACCAGGCGCGTAACAGAGGTTCACAGCCGATGAGACCGACGTTCTTGTCAGGGCAGTGAAAGATAGAGAAGTGACGTTGTATGGGGATGGGAGAAACCCTCGCACATCAGCATCGGTTAACATTATATACATATGTTTATTGCCACTGTTGGGCAAACAGGTCTGATCCTTCAGTACTACAGTTAGCCTTAAAAAAAAGGGTAATTGGGTTTTTATTCATCTACATGTAAACCACAATGATTTCCCTCATGTGTTCATTTTTTTTCCTTGTTATAATGTATGATTTGCAAAAATAAAAACTGCTGCATCTGTGTTGATGAGAGAATCAAAGTGTATGCGTGTTGTGCACCGGCTACATATGGTCAGGCATGCGCGCTTAAAATAGCATTATGAACAACGCGCCACTGACTTTAGACCAGGATTTTTCTGGTCAGTGGCGCAATTGTTTTCTGAAAGTGTAAAATAGCACCAGGGAATGTTTGCGCCGAAACACGCCTCCTTTTTGTGCCGATCCGCCCTGGGAGCGCAAGTTTATTTAGTTTACAGACATGCGTCTGTGGAGGAAAAAAGCCCGCTTTGCGCGCATGAAAAATAGGAACGAGACATGCGTTAGTGGATAAAGTCATTTGCGCCGGGTGCAAGATAGAGCCCTAAATCATTTTAAATTTGTATGTATAATTTCAGACGTAGCCTAGTGTTTTAGTTTTATCAAATGCTAGCACTGGCTTTATAGTCACTAGGCATACATACTAATGCATACAAACATTATGGACCTGAATTTTGTATAAGTACTAATGTTGTAAATGTATTTTTCATGTATACTTTATGACGTTATTTTCGATTTGATCAAGAACGTAAACCAATTCCAAGTTTGCCAATGCTATTTGTATATATAACATTAGTTGTCAGTCAGTTCAATGCTATTGTGTAAAACAAATGTGTATAAAGTTAAAAAAATATAGTCAAATTACCATTCAGAAACATTTTGCAAGAGCCGTGTGTGGTGAGGTTCTGCTTGCCTCTCTTCATCGCCGCTTTCTGGGTCTGATTCTGGCTCATTCTGATACTGCAGTATCAACACCATTATTTACATTGGACCGGAGCACATGCACGTTTCGCCCATAAAGGTAATGGGTGTGAACCTTCCAGACAATGTGAGCTACAGTTTAGCCAATCACAACACACCGGCCGAAACTAACCACTCCCTGTTTCTGAGGGAGTGGTTTCATAGACTCAGGAAGTCAACCAGTCGTTCAAAGGACAGAGGAGAGCGCGGCTTACAATAAAGGTGAAATTTATGAAAAATAAGACTTTTTAAAAAAGAAAAACCACGAATACATGTTATATTGCACCCCATACACACAATCATGCAAAGAAAAAAAGCAGTAAACCACCCCTTTAAGACATTTAAGAGACCTTTCTACTGACCCTGAAAAATACCAGAAGAAAGATGTCCATGGGGTCCTCGATCACTTGTGTAAAGATTTGGATAAGGAAGGCATAAGGACTGCAGATGTGGCCAGAGCAATAAGCTGCAATGTCTGCAATGTAAGATGCCTAAGACAGTGCTACAGGGAGACATGCAGGAAGAACAGCTGATCGCCCTTTCACATGCCAAACAATGTCTAGCTATATGTACATGCAAAGAAATTTGCTGGGAAAAAAGCAGTTGAGGATGTTTCGTTTTCTTTCTTGTTTTCTTTCTTTTTCTTGTTCTTTTTGTGGTGAGTATTACATAAGATTATAAATAAAACAATATTGATGCACATATACTACATTACAGTTTATTAAAACTTATAAGCATAAGAATCACTTCAACATTTAGGAAAGTTTTTTTTTTTTTTTTTTTTTTTTTTTTTTTGTAGGTTGTATACCATAGTAGTACTGTGATAAAGTTTAGAGAAATTGTCACAAATGAAAAGGAAATCGATGCAGGATATAAAATGAAAACTATTGATATGTGAAATATGGAAACTGCATCTTGTAGAACACATTCTATTAAAATAATTTTGTAACTAAAATGTGCTTGTGTGTGTAGTTGTTTTTTAATCTAAGGCAGATTATACAGTAACCATAGGCCTTGACTCAGTGCAGTTTATCAATCAGTATAAGGCTGTACTTTACTCAAGCTGGTTCTTATCTTGTCCTGTGTTTATACACGTACATGCTGGAAATTCATATTAAATTAGCATTATTTTGTTTTTACTTCATGAAAATCTCTATGGCTTTAATTGTATGTAGGACATATATGACATAATATGATTAAAAATACATTAATATTATGCAATTTATATATGTGGTTTTTGCAGCATATATGTCCCTTACAATATTCTGTTGGAACATAATACGAATCACAGGAGTTTTTAGCAAACCTTTTCCATATGGGAAAGTTTTAAAGTGTATTAAACACCATGTAGGTTAATCCTCCAAAACGAGTTTGCAGCAAAAGGCACAAACAGAACGAAATGTTATTATTTATGAGTAACGTTAAACTATTAATAAATGAGACTGAAAATTTAATTGATAACCCAATTGGGTAACACTTTATTTGAAGGGGTGTGCATAAGACTGACATGACACTGTCATAAACATAACATAACACCTGTCATGAACATGAAGGAGTCTTTATGAATGTTTATGACTGTTGTCATTAAGTGTCATTCGGTAAATTATGACACTTTTAATGCAAAGTTGACATTGTTTAAATTGTCTTTGTTATGACAACTTGACATTAACAAAGACAAAAATGTCTTTTTTATGACAACTTGACATTAACAAAGACAAAAAATGTCTTGATTATGACAACTTGACATTAACAAAGACCGAAATGTCTTTGTCATAACAACTTGACATTAACCAAGAAATCATAACCTGTCAACCTGACATCTTTATAACTAGTCCCAACGTGTTCCACTTTACTTGAGGTAAGGGGAAATATTAATGACACTGTTGTTAAAGCATTTGATAGTGTAATAACCCTTATAATGACATCTTTATAACCAGCCTGTTCTCACGTAAATGCGTCTCTATAACACGCATCGTGTATTATCGTGTAATTTATACGCGAAAATGAGTTTTTACGTGCATATGAGACGCAGTTTTTCGCGTGCAATTGATACGCAGTTCATTTGCGTATAATACACACGCACCCCACACCACTAATCGTACAATACACACGCACCCTACCCCACACCTAAACTTAACCTAACCAACCAATGCGTATTATATGCACGTAAAAACTCACTTTAGCGTATATATTACACGACAATACACATGCGTGCTATAAAGACGCATTTAGTGTGATCGGGTTGTTATAACTAGTACAATGTGTTCCACTTTACTTGAAGAAAAGTAAAATATTCATGACAGAGTTATGGTGTCATGACGGACAAAGTCAAAACCCAACACATATGACAGGGTAATGTAATTTTAACGCAAAGCTAAATAACTTCTTTAAGTTTGATAATTAGACCTGTTATGACATATTTGTGACAGGTTATGATTTCTTGGTTAATGTCAAGTTGTCATAACAAAGACATTTCTGTCTGTGTTAATGTCAAGTTGTCATAATAAAGACATTTTTGTCTTGGTTAATGTCGAGTTGTCATAAGAAAGACATTTTAAACAATGTCAACTTTGCATTAGAAGTGTCATAATTTACCGAATGACACTTAATGACAACAGTCATAAACATTCATAAAGACTCCTCCATGTTCATGACAGGTGTTATGTCATGTTTATTACAGTGTCATGTCAGTCTTATGCACACCCCTTCAAATAAAGTGTTACCGACAATTGAATGCAATAGAGTCAAAACCATGATTTTAATATGCATAAGTTAAATAGGAATACAAATTTGTACATTGGTAAAGTTGTTTATACATAAATAAATTCGTTTTTTTTTTTTTTTTTTTTTTTTTTGCAGTTGTTGTGAGTTGGGCATGTTGACCTGCAGTTTTCAATAAAACAGATTTGTCTCAATTCAAGTCAAGTCTGTCTCTTAAAACAAGACAATTCATATTTTACAAATAACACAGCAGCTTAAAAAAAATCATGACATGTCAAAAAAGCTTGTTTCATCTGAGATATGACTCAAAACAAGATATTTTTAAGACAGTTTCACTTAACAAGATATCCAAGATGCACTGTCTAAAAACAAGCTCCTTTATCTCACTTAAATCTTGGCCTTTAGGTGATTTTGTCTTATGATGAGACATTTTGACTAGAAATTAGAAAAATACACTTGGCAAGATTTTGAGTTTTTGCAGTGTTTGTGGTGCTTATGTGGTGTTTTTGAATTTCTCTAAACTAAATCGTTTGTACACTTTTGTACAAACTGCTTACGTCCAACTGAGGGTTAGGTTTAGGGGTGTACCCTCGTGCTATATCTATAGATTATATACTTAATTTTAAAATGTGTTTGGCAAATTTATTTTGTTTTTCTATTGTATTATACACAATTATATGGTTAGCTGCATTATATGCATTAATTTACCATTGTTTTTTTAATTTTATTTTTATTTTTTGTTTGCTGTACATGACTCACTCTCTATCACTACATTTCTTATTCTATTCTTTTAAATTGTGATCTCACATTATAAAAAAAGTAATTCAGGAATTCATTATAGTATGCATATAAACAAGACAGTTGCCTGCATATATTTCCAAACAACTTAAAACTGCAATCTCCAGTAAAAGTATAACAATTTCCAACAAGAAATACTGACAATCAATTTTTGAGAAAACGATAAGCATTCCAGCCAGTTATGATAGCCTATTATTATTGACCAAATCATTAGGTGTGCAAGTCCACCTCTAGCCTACTCCCCACCATCTTTTCTCAATTTTTTTTAACACCAGCAGTAACTTCATCTAAGAAGAATTCACCCTCTGTCTCTGGAATAATCCATATCGCGAGCGGGGGATTTACAGTATGTCTCCACATCACCCCGCTTTATAAAGACCCAATGCACCAGTTCTCCGTGAATATTAACACGACCTTAACTTCTTTCTTTCTCTTTTAAAGAACGTAAACAATTCTTTTGTGCTTCGTATATGTTGTGATTTTTGTACGCACAGAACGAACATCCCTTCTGCAGTTTTAGTTCAACCTGCAGAATTTTAGGCAAAATGGCGACATTGTAACAGATGGAGGACGAAAAAAAGGAGTGTAATCAAGTACCATGACAAACTTGTCCCATGTTATAGTGTCATTCTCTGGAAAGGTAGGTTTAAAGCTTGCAAACGTCTTCCCTTACCGGATGTGTGTTTAAGAGATGAGTGCGCGATGGGTACAGTGAGTCCTTGCATGGGCACGAGAGCTTATAGACGGGCATCAGGTATGTCAACATCGTGCCAGTTACGAATCTTGCAAGCTAACATTTCACCCCTCCGCTGTCACGCTATTGCTCTGAATGATATTGTATGTGGGTGAAAGTTGGACGCCTTTCTGCCATCTGAGCTTTCTCGTTCCCCCCTGAAAAACACTTTATACACACTTTTACAAGGTGGGTGTCAGAATCGATCCAAAGCGGTGTCAGTCACTGGATGAGACGAGCCGTTTTTCCGTGTCAGCGGGGAGTTTGTGTCGCGGCCTCTAGTCGCGGGTTTGACACTTGAAGAGCGCAGACGTGTTTAGACGCACTTCATGAAGGCGCTCGGCGCGACCTTGATTGGAGGGAATCTGTTCACTACGCGTTTGCGCACCGCGGCAAACAAACATGCCGCAAGCATTGCTTTCTCTTGAAAACCACAGTCGATCATTTTGAATGGTACTTAAAAATAGGCCCTATTATGAATTCTTGCATGTGCCCTGAACTTTTAATAGCTGTGAACGCACATTTTAGGCCTAGTCTTTTCAAATGGACTGATATGTGTGGCCTATTGTAAGGTGTAAGACATCATTATGATAAATTCTGCTTTACCTCCATTACTTCTAGACTTGCTGATGTACAAAGTCTGTTTTGCTGCATGACTACTTTTTGTGCCAAAGTAAAATCCTCCTTTAAAGTCACCACGAAATCAAAATCAATTAACCAATATTGGAGTTTTATTATAAATCATACTGTATGTGAACATCATCATTATAATTTTTTAATTCATGTGCCCCCTCGTAATCTTAATCAAAATAACTTACCCTCCCACTTTCAACAACCTTTCTCTGATGAGATATTCACTGGCGCAAGTGTGGTAGCAATGGGCCGATTATGCAGTTTGTTCATTTTGAATGAATATTTAATAAGACCTAGGAACAACGATTTTTCTCGAGAGTGATTCGTTTATTTTGTGTCGACCGCGCATGCGCAACACCCTATAGGTTCTGTACAGGAAACATAAATGATTAGTTCCAAGTCTTTGGGTTCGGGTCCGAGTCGTTCCTTCATCCCGTGACAGCCCAATAGAGGCTAAGCTGTCTGTACCAGAAAGATCAATGATTATTAACCTCTTCAGGATCTAGTCTTCGGAGCGGACTCTTCTGAGTCGTTTGTTCTTTTGTCACGTGTCGGCGTATTGGATATTATTTTTTCAACTCGTACAGTTATGTGACGTGTTTCTGGTCACATTTTTTTCCTTTTTTTTTTTTTTTTACTTTTGATTTCTTACAATTTATATATTTTTTAAATTACTGTCATGGCGGTTCTTTTCCATACCATTGAATGTGGTAATAAAGAATTTGTAATCCTTTAAACTTTATCTGTATGATGTGGGAAAAAAAACAACAACAAACACTTTGATAAAGCATACAGTTACGTGACAAAAGAGACAAAATCTCGAACACGAAGAATCGAGAGGTGAAGTAAGCAATTCTGTTTCTGGTAGCCTACAGGCTGCAAAGCTCTGGATTGTTGATGTGATGTGACAAAACAATGAACATCAACAGGATCGTTATTGTAGTTTTAGAATAAATGTGAGCAGGCATTTACTCATCTCACAGACTCAACTTTACTCAAAATTATAAAAACAGTGAAATGTAATCCTAAAATATTACGCAAACCAGTAATAATTCAATATATTAAATTACACAAATATACTTTATATGCTATTTATTCTCACTTTATTAGCCAGTAAATTTGCTGCTGATCTTCGATGATCCACTTCAACCATAGTATGCTAATAAGCAAAAATGACTTTATATAGGCTAAACATCACATTTGAGTTTCATTTTTTTAAGCATTTTAATGCTGAAGTAATCTTTTTGAACTTTCTTCTCCTGCATCCTATTGTTCTGCAATCCAGAATGGCAGAACAAAGCATTTTTTTTAACTGCGACCTCTACTATACAGGCATGATTTTACATTTCTTTCAGCCTGAGGCTTAATCATTTCATTTTTGATGTGTCTTTACATTTGCCAAAAAATGGAAAAAAGGTTTTGCTGTTATTAAAAAATAGAAAAAAACTAAAAAGCAAGCTCACCCAGGTGAGAAAAAGTAATGCAAAAGTAGTACAACGCATTGCATTCCATTTAAAGTTACTAAAGCAATTTGTTACTTTTTTAGGCAGTAACGCAATTTTGTAAGACATTACTTTTAAAAGTAACTTTCCCCAACGTTGTCGAAATTTGATCAACTTCTTAAGTAGAATTTGTCTAACGTAAAATTTAAATTTTATTCTGCTAAAATGAACAAAATGAACAAAATTATTTGGAAAAAAGATTCGTTCATTTTGAATATTCAAAAGATCCAATCCATTTTTCAATGGCCACAGTTGTATAAAATCAAACACCTAGGCATGCAGACTGCTTCTACAAACATTGGTGAAATACCGTGATAGGCACTGTGATAGGTTGCCACCTGTGCATGTCCATTCATGAAATTTACTCACTACTAAATATTCCACGGTCAACTGTTAGTGATTATAATAACAAAGTGGAAGCAATTGGGAACAACAGCAACTAAGCCACGAAGTTGAAGTAAAATCACAGAGCCGGGTCAACACATGCAACTTTCTGCAGAGTCAAAAGCTATAGATCTTCTAACTTCCAGTGGCCTTCAGATTAGCTCAAGAACATTGCGTAGAGAGCTTCATGGAATGGGATTGGCCGAGCACCAGCATTCAAGGTGTAAAGCCATAGACAGTAAAAAAAAAAGACACAGCGACCCCATAGACTTCAACAGAGAAAAGTTAAGTCAATTAGAAGCATTCACTTCCTGATTGTCAAGCGCACTGCGAAGGCTCAAATTGAACTTGACGACATAGATGTGACGTCAGCAACCTGTCTCACGGTCGTACATGTTCTAGTAGCTGTGCTAAGGGGAATCTGAATCATTTGAGCCGGAGATTGTGAGTATTAGCTGCACATTAGCTATAGCACAAAAGCTGCTAAACTTTTGACTTTAGCTTGGCGTGAGACTTATCCCGAGGGGGGGTCGGTGCGCATAGCAAGTTTGTGTATTCAAACTTGGCACAGGAACACCTACTGTACGCATAGCCTATATTTGCACTAAAGCCGCATTAAGTGCCTGTCTTTATACCAAAAACACACCCATCACAGAACAGCTACAGTAGTGTAGATTGTAGAGCCTGTAGTTCATGAATGAACATCTGATGCGCTCGGACGCGAGTTCGAATCCGGCTTTTGACGAACATGAGTTGTAAAATGTATAAACTAACATGAAGGTCTCTAGCGTTATATTTTGCCAATGAACTAGAAAACGAAACCATGATATGGCTTTTTGCCTTAAAACAGCACAAGACTTTAAGAATAGGCATTCTGTTTGTGCTGGGTGTTTTTAGAGAAACGTGTGCACTTTTCTCACGCGAACACGGAGCAGTTTTTCCTGTGAGTGACACTGGAAAACCCGTCATGGATTTACTCGGAGTGATAACAGAACGCTTAGAGTGCAGTGAGGAATTGGCTTTGACTCCAGTCCTGGTTTTGCGTCCGCGCCGTTAGGAGCTCAACATCTGTCTCGCATGCATGATCGCTCTAGACTAGATTAGAGGATATTTTAACTAATTTGTGGTAAAACTAGTCGATCACGAGTGGCTCAACTGGTGGATTTATAGATAAACTTATCTTTCAGGTATTTTGCCGACTGGCTTGACACTTTAGCGTGAGAAATCGGGGGTGTGGTGTGAGAGCGTGAGAATTGGCTCAATTGCGTGAGTCTCATGCTCAATGCGTGAGAGTTGGCAGCCCTGATAGCAGCAGGAGCAACTTTGCAACTCTCTATGGTCTTCTCCCTTGACTTTATGCCTCCACGTCCCCCCGATTGCAGGTAAGCTTCTCATCCTGTCTATACGGTAATTTCTCTACTGTGCAATCAACAGAAAGTCGAGTGTTATGACACAATCGTTAGCCTATTTTTACAAAAACTGCTTCTACAGGGCCATAACGTAAGATACAAGGTAATGGAGCCTTTTATACATCGTCATGTTTCTCTAGAAATAAATAATGGTCAAATGGAGTTTTTAAACACCTCAGATGTAAAGTTATTTGCTGTCAAAGTGATGCCAAAATGAATGGGAGTAAATAGAATGCTAACAACACATGAAGGCTTGTTAGCCAATGGCGGCCACCGGGCAGACAGTTTCCGGCTGGTGGATTACCCCCTTGTGTAAAGCACACCGCCACTGGACTGAGCAGTGTAGATGTGTTCTCTTGAGTGACTAATCAGAATCACAGTTCTCTGTCTGGCAATCCGATGGACGAGTCTGAGTTTGCTGGTTTCCAGGAGTACTTGCCTGACTGCATTGTGTCAAGTGTAAAGTTTGGTGAAGGGGGATTGTGGTGTGGGGTTGTTTTTCAGGGGTTGGGTGTGGCCCCTTAGTTCCAGTGAAAATAACTCAAAATGGTTCAGCATACTAAGACATTTTGGACAATTTCATGTTCCCAACTTTCCCAACATGTTTCCCTGGGTTGTCACTAGAGGTCCTTGTTATCATGGTGTCTTTCACTTTTGACTTAATTTCCCAGTATTCTGTCTGTCACTGTCACTCATCAGTTCATTGCACTCAGCTGTTCCCCATAATCATTGTTCCCAGCTGTTCATTGTTAGTCTTGTTAGTCAGAGACTGTTCACGTCAAGTCTGCCCAGCCAGACACTGTTCACATCACGTCTGCCCAGCCAGAGACTGTTCACGTCACGTCTGCCCAGTCAGAGACTGTTCACATCCCGTTTGCCCAGTCAGAGACGGATCAGGTGATATCCATTCTCGCAGCCAGGGGTATACTGAGTGACTATTTGGATCGTTTGGCTCAGATCCTGGACATACCTGTGTTCGGTATTCCTGAACCGGAGCCAGTGTCCGTTCCAGAGCCGGAGCCAGTGCCTGTTCCAGAGCTGGAGCCAGAGTCGGTTCCTGAGCTGGAGACAGTGCCTGTTCCAGAGTCAGAGCCAGTGCCTGTTCCAGAGCCGGAGCCAGTGCCTGTTCCAGAGCTGGAGCCAGAGTCGGTTCCTGAGCCGGAGACAGTGCCTGTTCCAGAGTCAGAGCCAGTGCCTGTTCCAGAGCCGGAGCCAGTGCCTGTTCCAGAGCCAGTGCCTGTTCCAGAGCCAGAGCCAGTGCCTGTTCCAGAGCCGGAGCCAGTGCCTGTTCCAGAGCCGGAGCCAGTGCCTGTTCCTGAGTCGGAGTTAGTGTCTGTTTCTGTGTTTTTGTTTGTCTTTGTGGCCGTTACTGTTTAAGTGGCTGTTCCTGAGCTGGTGTCTGCTGTTCCAGAGCCGGAGCCAGTGCCTGCTGTTCCAGAACCGGAGGCAGAGCCAGTGCCTGTTCCAAAACCGGAGGCAGAGCCAGTGCCTGTTCCAGAGTCGGAGTTAATGTCTGTTTCTGTGTTTTTGTCTGTCTTTGTGGCCGTTACTGTTTTAGTGGCTGTTCCTGAGCCGGTGTCTGCTGTTCCTGAGCCATTGTCTGCTGTTCCTGAGCCGGTGTCTGCTGTTTCTGAGCCGGTGTCTTCTGTTCCTGAGCCGGTGCCAGTGCCTGCTGTTCCAGAGGCAGAGCCAGTGCCTTCTGCTCCAGAGCCGGAGGCAGAGCCAGTGCCTGCTCCAGAGCCGGAGGCAGAGCCAGTGCATGCTCCAGAGCCGGAGGCAGAGCCAGTGCCTGCTCCAGAGCCGGAGGCAGAGCCAGTGCCTGCTCCAGAGCCGGAGGCAGAGCCAGTGCCTGCTCCAGAGCCGGAGGCAGAGCCAGTGCCTGCTCCAGAGCCGGAGGTAGAGCCAGTGCCTGCTCCAGAGCCAAGGCAGTGCCAGTGCCTGCTCCATAGCCAGAGGCAGAGCCAGTGCCTGCTCCATAGCCGGAACCAGAGCCAGTGCCTGTTCCAGAGCTGGAGCCAATGTCTGTTCCAGAGCTGGAGCCAGAGCCAGTGCCTGCTCCAGAGCCTGAAGCAGAGCCAGTGCATGTTCCAGAGCCGGAGGCAGAGCCAGTGCCTGCTCCAGAGCCTGAAGCAGAGCCAGTGCATGTTCCAGAGACGGAGGCAGAGCCAGTGCCTGCTCCAGAGCCGGAGGCAGAGCCAGTGCCTGCTCCAGAGCTGGAGGCAGAGCCAGTTCCTGCGCCGAGGCAGAGCCAGTGCCTGCTCCATAGCCAGAGGCAGAGCCAGAGCCAATGTCTGTTCCAGAGCTGAAGCCAAAGCCAGTGCCTGTTCCAGCGTCAGAGCCAGTGTTTGTTTCTGTGTTTATGTCTGTTCTTGTGGCTATTACAGTTTTGGAGTCTGGTCCTTAGCCGGTGTCTGGTCCTTAGATGGCATCTCCACCCTAGCCGCCCATGGGGTCTTCACCGCGATTCTCTGTTTCGCCCTGGCTGCCCAATGGACTCTCTGTTTCACCCTGGCTGCCCGATGGACTTTCTGTTTCGCCCTGGCCGCCCGATGGACTCTCTGTTTTGCCCTGGTCCCCGGCTAAACCATCACCCACTGTTCCTGTTTCCCTTCATGAACCTGGCCCACCATCCCTCCCCCCTGATCCTCCACCATTCCACCTCCCTCCTGAACTCTTGTGTTGTGTTGTAGTTGTCATCGTGGAGCGTCTGGTAGCCGCTCCGTAGAGGAGGGGAGAGGTTGGGGGTTATGTCAGAGTATATATATATATATATATATATTAGGGCTGTCAAACGATTAATCGTGATTAATCGCATCCAAAATAAAAGTTTGTTTTTACATTCTATATGTGGGTACATTGTGTACAATTATTTTGTATATATATATACATGCATGTATATTTAAGAAAAAAATATTAATTATATATAAAATATTTATATTTATATATAATATAAATTATATAAAAATCTACATACAGTATATGCATGAAAATATTTCTTAAATACATAAATGCTTGTGTGTGCATTTATATATATATATATATATATATATATATATATATATATATATATATATATATATATATATATAATTATACATAGTGCACCCACATATATTATGTAAACACAAACTTTTATTTTGGATGCGATTAATTGTGATAAAAAAATTCAACACCATACTGGCCAGTGTTTCAGTTTCACTCTCCAACTTCTGTAAATATATCAGCACACTCTGAATTCTGCTTGACCAATTAGAATAGAGGACTGAAACTAGACTTTGAAGTGCTTTGATGTATGACCTAGGTTGTTGCTTTGTTGGTGTTTCAGTGGACTGTTATTGCAAATGTTTGACTGACCCTTGTATTAAGTTGCTTCATTTTCTTCTAGTTTTTTTTTAATAAGATCTAAATACCCTTATTATTGACAATTAGTTCTTTGCAACTCTTTGTTTTCTCGTATCTAAGCATATGTTCACAATGAAGCTATTTTTACACATATATTAATGGTTTGTTACCATAGACACTGGATAAAGGGGCCCAGGAAACATAAGGATAATTACTTTTTTTTAATTTATTTATTTATTTATTTATTACTAATAAAGCGGATGGCAGATGTTTTAGTTATCATTATAAGATGAAGCACCATTACAATTTTACAATTTTAGTTTCTCAGACTTAAGCAGATTTAATGGTCATTTCCCCATTAGAATAATCTCTTTACTTGATAATTAAAAAAAAAGTAAATTTTATATATATATATATATATATATATATATATATATATATATATATATATATATATATATATATATATTATTTTCTTGGTTTTTGATAAGTAAGCTGTAATGGCTGTTTTAATATACAGCTACTTAAATATTGATTTAAGTTTTGGTTTTAATTTACTTGTAGAGTCGTTGGGTGTCTGGATGAGCAATCTATTCCTAGATGAGTGATCAATTATAAATTGATGCCAATACAGCAATCCCTTGGAAATAGTTCACTATACTGAATCTTGAGATTGACCAACCAGTATCAAGAATACTAGAGATCTATAAAATATTATAATGCACACTAATACCCCTGAAAGCCCTGAGAAAAACTTCCAGTTAATTCAAAGTTCAGAGTCCTATCGGTATTTAATTGTAGTAACCTTAATATAATGTAAACAGGAGTCTTGACAGAGATTTAAGAGGAAAAAGATTTGATTACCAAAGCTAATTGAAGAAGGTCAAGACCAGGAGCAGGGCTCAGGCTGATGCAATCTGCAGCCCACTCTCACACAAATTCATAATTAAATCCTGTAAAGATAGATTACATAACATGATTAAGTAAATTAAATACTTCATTTCACACAAAGTGATTATGTGTCACTCAGCAAGGTCAAATATTTGCACTGAGACGCATTTGTGGAATGTGCAGAATGCAAAATATCGGTCCCATCTTCCCTGTTTTTGCTTGGCTCCCAGTTCACAGTGTTCTAAATGAAGACACAGGGGAATGTTTTAATGGAAGTACACTGGCCTGAATTAGCAAGCCAGCACTACTGCAGCTGGGCCAGAGAGATATTTCAGTAAGCTGTTGATCTAGCCAGAACATGGAGACCTGCATAAATCTATTAGTGGAAGAGACCAAGAAAGAGAGAGAGGCCTATTTATGTAATCCTATGACTATTAGCTGCTCATTCCATATCATTTAACCTCCAGCATGACCTTTCATTACAGTCACCAAGACTCATTAGTATATAACAATGTAATGTGCTCTACTAATTAGATGTTGACCTTAAGGATTAAGGGGCTGAGTTTTGGTGATCTGATAGATAGATAGATAGATAGATAGATAGATAGATAGATAGATAGATAGATAGATAGATAGATAGATAGATAGATAGATAGATAGATAGATAGATAGATAGATAGATAGATAGATAGATAGATAGATAGATAGATAGATAGATAGATAGATAGATAGATAGATCCATAGATTCATAGATTCTTATTTTTTTAACGGCTAATGCTTTAGTAATGTTGACTCTTGTGTGTTCTCACACATAATCTTCTTAACCTCATAATATGACATGTCTAATACTTATAATAATAATTGTCTGTGAGTCAATAAGTTCATGTTGCAGGTGGGTTTACAGGGAGCCACAGGGTGACAATGTTTTGAAAAAGACTGGTAGGGATCCCTTATGTTCTGTTCTTGAAGATGCCCCACAGCTGCTCAATAGAGTTCAGGTCTGGAGACATACTTGTCTACTCCATCACCTTCAGCTTCCTCATTGTCATCTCAGCGGTGTGTTTGGGGTTATTATCATGCCGTTCGGCCTAGTTTCTGAAGGGAGAGCATCATGTTCTGCTTCAGAATGTCACAGTACATGTTAGAATCCATGTTTCCCTCAATGAAGCACAGCTCCCCAGTACCAGCAGCACTCATGCAGCCCCAGAGCATGATGCTACCACCATCAAGCTTGACTGTAAGCAAGACACAATGTTCTTGGTACTCTTCACCAGGGCATCGCCACACATGCTGGACACCATCTGAGCCAAACAAGTTTATCTTTCTCTCATCAGACCACAGGACATGGTGCCAGTAATTCATGATCTTGGACAGGTTGCTTTCAGCAAACTGTTTGCAGGCTTTCTTGTGAGCCAGCTTCAGAAGAGGCTTCCTTCTGGGATGATGGCCATGCAAACCGACTTGTTGCAGTGTGTAGCGTACGGTCTGAGCACTGACAAGCTGACCTTCCGCTTCTGCAACCTCTAAAGCAGTGCTGACAGCACTTGTGCTTCTGATTTTTGAAGCTAGCTTCTGCACCTGACGCACAGCACAAGGACTCAACTTTTTTGATCGACCCTTGCGAGGCCTGTTCCGTCTTGGAAAACCTCTGTATGACCCTGGCCCCTGTACTGTAATTCAGTTTCAGGGTGTTACCAATCTTCTTATGGTCTAGGTCAACTTTGTGGAAAGCAACAGTTCTAATTCTCAAATCCTTAGAGAGTTTGTATGGTCTTGTCAAGCAGACAAAAACATGACTATGATGAATAGGACATGTGGCTTTGCATGGTTAAACGACGTCCAGCTATTATCACTTAGGGTGTACTCACTTTTGTTGCCAGATATTTTGACAATAATGGCTGTATGTTGAGTTATTTTCAGAGGACAATACATATTTAATGCTAAGCAGCACATTGACTACTCCAAGATATTTTAATTTCTATAGTATTGTCCCTTGAGAAGACATACTAAAATGTTTGCTTAAAGTCCCTGTAAATTCAAAATTAAGTATGTGTTCTGAGTCTGTCACACCACAGAAAAAAATGTGTTATTAGCCACCCAGCCAAATTTGAATGATAAAAAAGCCGGAAAGTACATAAAATAAGCTATCAAAAATCTTGAAATAATGAGCAGTATTCTCTGTTCTCAAACGCTGGGGGCGTGTCCGCTGGCTGTGCGGAAACCATGCTGCGGGAAAGGTGTCGACGGTGGTATTAGCTGATAGTGCTTTAGGAAACGGGAGGATGAAAGCTGAGGCGGGAGATAGTCGGTTCGGCCCCGTTCACCAGTAAGCGGATTATCAGTGCAGACTGATCTCATGAAGTAGCGTGCATATGACACGCCAATTCGTATTTGCATTTTTGGCATGCTATCAAGACGCATAATCGCTTTTCAGCGTGTTTATGAACGCCGTTGACTTAAAGGAGCTGTATGTAAGATTGTGGCCAAAACTGGTACTGCAATCAGTTTCAAATTACTGTAGAGCGGTGTATCCCCTCCCCCTCCCCCCTGACCCCAGGTTGCCAGATATGCTGCAGGATCCAACTTTTTTTTACCCCACACGTTTGTAGCTGCAGCTGTGGTAACTAGAGCAGAGCTGGCAACCCAAATGCTGCAACACTAACGACTTCGTGATTGGTAGATCGGTGGAGGGTGGAGCATCAGACCAAAACACAACATGACAGTTGAGGGCTGCAACAACACTTTTTAAATGACAATATCCTGGCCGGACTACTGTTGTCAGTGATAAAAGTATTTGAAATGAACATGATTTCTTAATGTCTAGTGACACAGCAGGGTCATTTTATGATAATTTGAAATAAATTTCTTACATACAGCTCCTTTAACGTTATATAAATATATGACTTACCTCAACCCTGTCCCTAAACTTAACCATCACTGGGGTTGATGGCATTTATGACTGTTCCCTTACCATCCTAGTGAAAAAAAAGTTATGACTTACCTCAACCCTATCCCTAAACTTAACCGTCACTGGGGTTAATGGCATTTATGACTGGACATTTGACGCGCTTGTACAGACACGCGGAATGACGCGGACGTTAATGGCTTAGACATAAGGCTTGTTTGAGATGCACCTCGCCTCGCCTGCAATGTAGTCGAGAGTAGGCGGCTGCAGTTAGAGGAGGAGTGAAAAAAGCGCATTCAAGCCGGACAAATCTCGGTTCTCGCAGTGGATATGACACCTGTGAGATCAAAGACTGATATCGCGGGATTCACGGGATTCACGCACGTGCACGTGTTGCTAATAAACTGGATGTAATTTTAAGTTCTGTTGCTTTTATATGAAAATAAATAATGAACAAGACACCCAAAGTACTTGTTTATTTAATTACATTCCAAATATGTGTTTATCAATATTTTTTCTTTAATACAGACATGTGTTTTTATATATTGTTTTAATAAAAATATCATGTGCACAAAAATATCATATGTGACATCACATGACCCATATGGCACTGTCAGGGAGTTTATTCACCCATAACAAATATGTAGGCTACACAAACATGATATCAGAGTTTTAAAATCAAACATGTTAAAAGAGAAAAAATACATCACGGTTGTTTAAACCAATAAGCATTAAGCTGTGTCGTCAGCAAGTCGTTTCCCATCATGCTTTTGATCAGCGCAGTCGGCGGAGAGCAACTGCGCGCGACTGCAGAATCCGACAGGTGCGCCTTGCGCTCGCGAGAGTTTTTTGACATACGTCGGCATGACATCAGAGCCAGGCGGTACGCTCTCGGACACATTTCTAACCGGCATGCATCTCGCGCTGATCACCGGTGATCGATTCTGCGCAGATTTTGCTCATCTCAAACAAGCCTATACACGCGGATACACGCGGATAGCTCAAAATGCGTAGAGATAACACGCCACTTGACTCGAAAGTGGCGTGTATGTTTACGCAAAAGTCGTGATGTCATGTTGATCAGTGAATAATCAGTGAATCCCAGTTGTCTCCGACGAAAGTTTATAAAATGATCCCTTTGTAAATTTAACTCCACATTTCCGTACTTCACATTTCACAATCTTTGTAATATATTTTAGAAATACAACATTTATAAT
Organism: Cyprinella venusta; assembly: GCA_038021265.1. NCBI lineage: Eukaryota > Metazoa > Chordata > Actinopteri > Cypriniformes > Leuciscidae > Cyprinella > Cyprinella venusta. The sequence continues at coordinate 18,255,679 of CM075868.1, forward strand.
GTGTTTAGAACTTTTTTGTAGAATTGCCTTTAAAGGGACTTTAAATGTGCGGGGTAGCCTACTCACTTTTGTGAGATACTTTATGTATTAATTTATTTACATAATCATTTAGTGTATTTTAAGTTTTCCTCTGTATTAAAGTTAATTGCAATGATGGATGTTGTTTAAAATGTCATTAAAAAAAGATGAAATACTGACAGAATTAGGATGGAAACAGTGAATGTAAGATTTGTGTCTTCCCTAATGTTGCTGGAAAGCTGGAGTGACAGCGCTCTGGCTGTCTGTACACAGCACCAGGGGTGTGTAATGTTCCAGATATTTGGTGGCATGTCTCAACACCTTGAGCTGAGGCACAGATGTGTGAACTGCTCTGATACTATAGCTGGGTGTGATCACCAGTCAAATTAAATCAGAGCTGTCAGTTACGCTTGTCAGAGGCATACTTCCCGTCAGCCTGTAAACCTGGCAACCTTCATCTACCTCTAGCAGCCCTCCAGAAAAAGGCCAAAAAAGGGGAATCTGGGTATAATGTTGTGTGAGCAAAACTGCCAAAATAATTTTGTGTAATTGGACAATGATCCAACAGAATCGAGATGATAGTGCGAAAAATGTTAACCTGTCTGCGTTCTGCATTCAAAAGATAGCTTTGTCTCTGAAGTTTGTCTTGGGATATGTGCCAAAATTATTTGACAGATGCGATTGTCACCGGTTAGTCTCATTCCAAGTTGAGAGCTTGCCTCTCAATTCTCACAACTTTAAAACAGTTATGCCATGGGTGTCCCAGCAGTCAGTTATCCACACCCTGGATAAGCAAATGAGAACACCTCTTCCTATTAAAGACTTTATGAGGGAAGTTACACATGCAAAATCTTTCAGCTCACCAAATGCTACAGACTGCATCTGCCTCAGGCTCCTGATCTCACACTGATGACTTCACCACTAGGGGCCAGGATTTGATCACTAATGCTCTGTGGGGTGCTAAATTTGGTTACAGTTAAACATATGAATGCGTCTCTCTGAAGATTAGTTACTGCTCTGCCAGTCATAGTATGTTTTATTTAAATAATCCTAGTTCTATCAGTATGAAATGTTGGTAACAATTTGACAGTTCTTATACTTAGTCTTATGAACAGCTGAAAAATACATGGAAAATTACAGTGTTGCTACAGCATTATAATAGGTAAATTGAACATGCTTGAGTGAAATTGTGTCTATCACAACTTCGCAAGTTCTCGTATAAAAAAAAAAAAAAATTACCGCAGAGGAACACAGTCTGTCAGAACAGACGTGTTTGTAAGCGCCTACAAGAGATTCCAGAATCAATAGGACCAAGGCCGTAAGAATGTTCTATCGACGCTGAAGGGTGTCTCTTACTGAGCACCAATTAACCAAAATTAAATCCACTGTTTCTATTGATTGAAAGGGTAAAGGCAAAAGTTTGCCTGAGAATTAACTGTCAAGCCCCCCAAACCTTTTTTCTTGCGAAATCCTTCAAGGTTGTGGTTCACCAATCTCATTAAATTTTCCAATTATTCCTGGAGTTGAATGTGATATTTTAGAGCTTTGAAAAGAGGTTGCAGGGTGATGTGTGATTATAGAGCATTTCTGTCAGGAAGAGATCACTGAATTACATGTGGTATTAAGAGACTAGATGAGAGTGTGTGAATGGTTTTCCTGTGCAGTCATCACATATAGGTGATATTCTGCTTATTGATGTGTAGATCACAAGCAGGTTCTAAAACCTAATTTGTACAACCAAATTTTGAGTATAAAGTCGTAAAAGCAGAAATTCCTATTGTTATATACATATACACACACACACACACACACAAATCTTGAAATTTGAAAAATAAAAAATCATGCTTGAAAGGAAAAGTCTTTTACTTTTTGTCCTCGAACACATGAACCTTTTTAAAAATATATATATATTTTTTTTATTTCCCCCCCCCCCCCCCCCCAACTTTTTTTCTCTTTCCTTTTTTTCCCTTAATTTATTTGTCTCTTTTTAAATATAGTCTATACAAATATTTCATGTTATCTCGGTTATAAAAAATATGTTGAATAATGTTATAGAAATGTCTGCACTAATGGCCAGAGCCATCTGTTGGTCATTAGGGGTAGTGACCAGTAAATACTGATAGAGCCTGCAAGTAGGATTGTAACAATATTGTATCACAATATATCACAATACAAGAAATGGAAGAATATGTATTGTGGATAGTGACAATATGTATTTTGTATAGTTCACCCAAAATGAAAATAACTGTGTGAGGAATAATTTTGGGTGTTTTTGGTGCCAGTACTGTAGTGTTAAATACAATGTATGATAATCCAATGGGGATTGTAGTATTTGTGGGTCCTAATAATGCCAAATGTCTTATATTTCCAGTAAAAAGTGGCCTACATAGTAACAAAAGTGAGTTAACCCCTCACATTTAACGAAAACATCTTCTCAAGGGAAAACATATAAATTTGGATAGATTTTAGAGTAGTCAATTTCTTGGATATGCTTGTATAGCAGTATATATTTACTGTCCTCTGAAAATAACTCAACATACAGCCATTATTGTCAAAATAGCTGGCAAAAAAGTGAGTACACTCTAAGTGAATATATCAAAAACTGTGTCCAAAGTGTCAATATTTTGTGTGAGCACCAGTGTTATCTAGCACTGCCTTAATCCTGCATTTTAATAAACAATATATGTTTTTTTTTTGTTTGTTTTTTTGTTAACCTTTTATCTTAAGTCTTGGAGTCTCACAATAACATTTGTATCGTGAGTTCAGTATCTTGATATCAAATCGTGACATTAAGGGTATCATTACACCCCTACCAGCCAGAATTATTCTTATTATTAATTGATTTGATGTAGTCTTCATTTTATTTAATTTAAGTAAATACAATCCATACTTTACACCTTTGAGTGGTGAAAGGGAACCAATTTGAATTTCAAATTGTGCAGATTATATATGTGACTGAGACAAAGTCATATTTATCTGTTATGCGGAGTCCCACTTGCAAACTGATTCCATAAAAAAATAAACATTAAACATTGACATTTATTCCAACTTGTTACTTTAAAAATGTATTTTTTTTTTGATTATTAAAAAATCAATTTAAAATTGAATTGTTCTGAAATGCATATGTTTACACCACACTTGTTTGTTTGTATAGTTCAATAGATTTTTTTTTAGATATCGCCTTGCACCACGTTTTGTTTAGTTTTTGGTTTGGTTTGCTGCATTTTGACTTCATTGAGTACATCCAGATGGTACACAAAGTAAAGTGGCTTCGGTGCCCCGATATTTGATAAGAGCACATTAATTGGAATAAAGAAGGAGGGCCTCTTCTTCTGTCTTTTGTATACATTTACTGTTATACTCATTAGCTTCCCGTCGTCTCCCAGCTAGCATCTTCTTTAAAGCCCGCCGGGAGTCTCTCGGGAGGTTATTTACATCTCTCCATGGGGCTCTCTCTCAGGCTACAAGGCACACCCCCTACCTCTCCTTCTACATGCATCCCACCTCCTCTTTGATATGTTTGGGAGTTGCTCTGATTGAGTGGGGCCCTGGTGTTAATGACCAGTCTGGATGCAGCTCCGCCCCCTCATTCAGCTTTAATAGATGCCATTGACAAGCAGCAGGGACTGATAAAAATGTGATGATTTTTTAATATCCTAAGGGAGCCTGTTCAGGGGGAGATGGACCACAAAGTGCAAGCTTTGCTTTATGCGGTTAAGAATGGGTCGTTTTTATTTCATTAGCAGAATGTTATTTTAGATTAAGTTTTGCTTAAACAAAAGTCAGCGTGAATGTGTTTACATCCATCAGTTTAGTCCTGATTTAGACAGGAATCCTCTGCCACTATTTGCCCTTTTCCACTTTTATTATGTTGCTCATGTCTTATAGCTTGCACGGCACATTACGTTTTAAGAAAAGGTAATAAGAGTCGTTTCATCCCGAAACCTGCGCCGCTTGACATTTCTCCAAATTTAAGCGTATTGATGTCTGCTCGCTTAGACCCGATCCCGTCCTCAGCGTGTAGACAAGCGTTGACGTTGACATGCTTTCATCTGATTGGTCACGTGACTTCAGCAAAGCGGCAGTGACAAAGTTAGCTTTATTCTTTCACACTACTCAAGCAAGACAGATGTATGCGAGTATGCCCTCGATCACAGCGGCAGATACGTGCCCGTGCAGCCCCATCGTATTTAAATCAGATCTCCAGTAATCATCACATTTCACATGAAGAAAAATCAACGGCGTACAACAGCTAAAAAAGCGCCTGCAACTCATGACCTGAGAGGAAGTATATCTCTTGGCATATTGCTTTCATATTTTACACAGGATAACATGCAACAATCAATGTTTATTTTTCATCAAGACAAACATCAATGTGTTGCTGCTGCGTAAAAGTATAGCGGAATGATGCAACCGCCAGAAAACTTTCGCCTTCTTTACGTGACAAACTCTTTGCATCATTCTTTAATGTGAGAGAGGCTACTGGTGTAAAGGCCTCGCACCCACTGCCCAGCTCACGATAAGAGCGCCCTCATTAAAACTGAAACCGCAGACCTGCTCAGCTTTTTTTTTTCCTTCTCTCTTGCTCCCTTTTTAAATAAGAGAAGTTTTAAACTGACAAAGCCGCGGGAAATCCCCATCAGACATCCCTCCCTTAATCCGTCTAATTTTGAAAGGTATTGTTTAAGGCTTCAAAGTTTATATGGTTTAATCCTCCTCTAACACTACAGGGCAGCAAATGAGGCCATGTCAGCAGCTCTGGCACCACTAATCTACTTCACACAACAGAAAATCCTCCTTCTAGATAAGGTTGCATAGGTTTCCTGTGAACTCGGCTTTTGATGTTCCTTACCTGCTATTGAACATGACTTCTGTCTTAACCCAACTGTCACTCACTCCCTGTCCCCTTTTATCATGCCCAGTGACCCCCCTTTCCCCTCTCCCCGATCCTAAATCTACCATCAGGAGGAACAGCCATTCCACTTGCTCTATTTTAAGAAAGAGTGCGGAGTGTGATCGAGTCTTTGAGAATGCGTTCTTTTAATTTGGGTTGCGAAAGGATGTGGTCTTTTGTTTTGAAATCCAGAGCCAAATTTGTGTGGACTTTGTGTGTGTTTTTTTTTTAATCCGGGTTAGTCAACAGAGTCGCAGTGTTGCATCACCTTGGCTATGAATGGCAACCTCTGGAAAATGCAACTTTTGCAGTGCTGTGGCAACCAATACCTTAGAGTTGGCAGCCTTGGCTCCTGGTTAAGTAGCGGTTTGTTAGACACAGAGGGAGAGATGGCTAAGGTAGCTGCCCCTGCACTCTGTGGAGATTGTGTATTGAAGCAGATTTATTGCTGAGCTCTCAATTTCCACAGAGCGTTCAAAAGAAATTGGATTCTTACCACTCTCTGCGCATCTTAGTTTCTTTTCCAAACGGTGGGGAAAGAGGGGGTGAAAAACAAACATAAAAATGCTCAAGGGTTGTATGGTACCTGTATTGTGTGCAATATTTGACAGCTATCCGATGTATATTTGCTTTACTATAACTCAGACAGTACAGCAGCATTGTTTATGGAAAGGTTAGAACAAAGGTCAAGTTTTAGATGTTCCATATTAAACATTAAAATCGGTGATTTATGTGCATGCAAATGTATGATTAAATAGTCAGACATGTTAACTGAGACCCCTGAACTCATTTTTCAACTCCTTTATTTCATTATTAATCAAAATATAATATGTATGAGTGTTCCCTTGCAAGATAAATAAATAAATCCTTCCCAAAACGTCTCTTGCCCCGTCAGCTGTAGCATGTGCTGTGAAACCCAGCAAGAGTTTCCTCCTGTCACTGCTGCTCTGTGTGTTAAGCAGACTGTTTGAGTTGAAGTCAACGCTTTTCTTCAACATGGCAAGAGAAGAAGAGAAAGACAGGCTCTCCTCAGTTTCTGTGAGGTGTCAGGTTGAATAGCTACCTGTTTGTTTGCTCACAGCTGTGCTTTGTTAGTCTCTCACACTTGAGAGGCGGCTTCATAAATTCACAGTGTGTCAAACAAATCAATAACTCCCATTAACCGAGGAAGATTCTCTGCTCTGTACTTGAGGGGCCTTGGCCTTCCCTCTTTGTTTAGATGTGTTTTTTCCTGTGATCGAGGAAGAGGGTATGGGGAAAAGAAAGACAGGTAAAAGAAAGAAAGAGAGAGAGAGAGCGTAATGGATAAAGTAAAATGGAGTTGGGCATGTTGCCGATTCACATAGACAGTTAACTGCTCTGAATAACTTCTCCCACCTGGACTTTATGATTTTTGTTGTAGTCCTCTCTTTTTAGGGGAAGAGTCTAAAGGAATTATGAGACGGTTAGAAGTGTTTGGGTAATCAATTTCTGTCTCGTCACTTGCATGCATTAGGGAAAAAATACAAAAGGAAAATGCGATATCTACACCCTACTTCAACAAGTTATTTTTTTATAGAGATTAATGCGAGTGAATGTGAATGTGTCTAATATTTAGAACATGGTTCTCTGCATTTGTAGTACACCATTTTGGGCTTTTGTCATCATCAACATGTGAGTCTAGTAGGTGGAAAAAAGTTAAAGACACCAAAGTGGAATGTAGCAAGTAGTTTCTATTCTCCTATGATTAATAAATATCCAAGAAAAGTTTACCTTCTGGGGTTCTAGAATAATATGTAATGATAATATGCAATTATCACCTCTTATTTTTTCAGCAGTAACCTCAAGATGAGGTGCAACTCAAGTGTTAGAACAAGTGCTGATGGAAAGAATAGGGGCTGAGAGAAAGAGAGGAGAGTGAGCACATGACATATGTGTGTCGTGTACGTGTTAAGTGCTCTTTTACTTGTGCAGTTAATTTAGTCTGATCACAGGGGGACCTCCTCTGATTCATTGTTGTTTGTGAATTCAAACATGTTCATTACTGAGCATATTTCAAGGAAGGAAGAAAGAGAGTTAGACCGAGATTGAGAAAAAGAGCTAATCGCTTCAGATTGATCTCCGCGCCGAGCGTAAATGTATTTAAGCTCATAATCCTTGTAAATAGCTTCCAGCAAGGCAAAGGCAGCCTTTTAACATTGACTAAATGAAGTAAATAGAAGCGAATGAATTTTTAAAAGACGCATTGCAGTTGAACCCTGTTTGTTATGTATGGAACAGATCAGTGTGGAAACTGGAAGCTAATGAGGCCTGTAAATTTAAAGCTAAAATCATATTCTGAGGCTTTGCCACCCTGCTGTTTAGGGCTTTACAGTGAAGTTCGTTTTTAAATGCAGAGCGTCTGTTCTCCCTCCGAAAGCCCCTCACACCCCAACAGATGGAGAGAATATGGAGCTCGGAAGGTTTACCTAGGAGGTGGTAACAGTGAAGCCACTCATTAACACTGAATTTAACACTTCGTTAGCAACGCGGCTTCCTGTTGAGAGCAGCTAGTGCTGAATGTCAAATCCTCAGAGCATACACTGTGGCCTAGCAGGACAACAGCAAGCCTGGGCCCCTTTAACACACCCTTTATACACACTCCTGTTGTCCCACAGGTTTGCTGGTGTCGAGCTGCTGAAAACCATCAAATATAATTAGATTGGCTGATGACACCTGAGGTATATTTCTCTGGCTAGTCATGAACGGGAGCGTTTCTACCTGAGTGTGTGTGCGTGTGTCTGTCTCTGTGTATGTTTGTGCAGTGTGCAATTTGTCAGGTTTGAAGCAACAACAGTGTCGTGCTGGGATGTGCTTTGGCACCATCAGAGAGTGATAAGACAGAATAATATGATCTTATTGGTGGTGTGCTTTGTTCCCATGGAAATTGGTCAATTTTAGCAGGCGGCTGAGAACTTTGGTGAGAGAAACTGGAAGGTTAGATCCCAGAGGTGCATTCACATAATTAAGCTTCCTCACCAGGACTTCCAGGGCTAACATTGGGATGTATTGTGAAAAGAAGCGTTGACAGTGGGTGTTTGGGATTGTGGCAAAAAAAAAAAAAAAAAAGTCGCCCATCTTCTTTAGGCCACTATTAGTTCATTTTAGAAAGCTCTAAATTATTTGATGCTCCCTATATTTCAGCATGCATTTTTTTCATTGGTTCTATGCATTATTTTATGTTGATTGCTTTCAATTTCTGAATTAAAAATCATTGAAACAACTGTTCTTATATCATAATGAATTATAATATTTTAACAAAACTGCCTTCAGCTGCTTATTAATATTTGAAATCATTTTGAGCAGCAAAAGTTATGTGGTGCAGCCTACAAGCTCATGTGCTCCAAACAACATACAGAAATATGCAAAAAACAAAAAAACAAAAACAAAACATGTAACCAGAAATTAGTTATAATAGTACTTTTCTAAGATTTCGGCCTTTTCTTTATCAAGGACACAGTGCACCATGGCATTGGCCTCTTATATTGAGACACTGATCACTTGTCTCTCTTTTACAGATCGTCTTGCTCCGTTATGGCGGCAGTAAAAGAGAGCACAGAGGAAGACAAAGAGGTAGAATCTTCCTCTGACACTCAAGAGTTGACAAGCACATCTTCTCCCAACGACAACAATAACAACTTGGATCCACCAGAGCCCCTGCCCTTGGACAGTCCCCAAAACCCTTTAAATGGAGTCCAGCCGAACCCATTTGTCTGTGGTAGCATCCCTGCTGCCCCCAGCACAAACGACTCATTGCCTTCAGGAGCACTTGTTAATGGAGCTGCTTCACACTGTACCTCAGAGGAGTCCTACGTCCACAACAAAGACGTGTCCCCTCTGCCCGGGACAGACACTAGCCCTGAGGTGTTACCGCCTCCCAGTGAGCTTCAATCAGACACCCGGCAGAAAGCAGAAGGGTGCGCCCTAAAAGTGCAGCCCGCACGGGCCTCATCTGAATCAAACAACAGTGACGGTGAGACCCCCCTAGATGTGCTGGTGGGGGAAGGCTTGGATACCAGGCCAATCAGCCGACTGTTGGCTAGAAAGGGAATCAAAACAGGGTGCTTATGGGACTTTGATTCTGAGTTGTCAGAGAGTTCTTCTGATGACTGTGATGGTCTAACTTGGGGCCTGCAGGAGAAGTTCATGCGGATACTGTTGAAAAGCAGTGTAGCAGGTGATGGGGTAAGAACAAAGGTGGAGATTGATGGGGCTTCTCCTGCCAACCAAAGGCAGAGGATGCGTAAAAAACGTACCATGGAGAGGGCTGACACTGGAGGACAGGTTTATGATGGCTTTGATTACGCATCCCAGAATTCCCTATCTGACGAAGACTCCGATTTCGAGTCGTCCATTAACAAAGAACATGCCTTCAGGAAAGAGCCGGAAAGTTTGAAAGCATATGCTGGCTTGCGCCTGGAGAAATTCTGTGACAAGTCAGCTGCCATGAAGGAGCTAATTTCAAGCGAGAAGGAAGAGAGATGTGATGAAGGCGGCAGCGACTTAGAAACAAACACCTACATGGGTGAAAAATCGGCACGGTTAAAGACAGAGACAAAAACAGACGAAGAGCTTTCCTTTTTCCCATGTTCAAAGTGCAACGATAATTTCAAGGAGAAGAGGCATTTGCATAGGCATATGATGTATCATTTAGATAAGAATAAAAAGGTGAGACAGGAACACGTTCCCCGTCCCTTCATATGTAGAGAGTGTGGGCGTTCATTCCGAGACATAACCTCTCTGCAAAAGCACATTATAATCCACCAGGTGCGGAGGGAGAGGCTGATGGAAGAGATTAAAGGTTTCAGTAAGATAGATGTCGAGGGAAGAAGAGCTTGTCTTCAGTGTACCCAGTGTGTCTTTGGAACAAAATGCCCCAAAACTTTCGTCCATCATGGCAAAACTAATGAGAAGGAGAAGTCTTATAGCTGTGAGGAATGTGATCACATGACTACAACTGAAATGGAGGCACATCAGTGTACAACTCACCACACCCCGTGTGGCAAGACTGGCAACTCTTTTGTATGTCAAAATTGCACATTTAGGAGTATGAATAGACATAGTCTCAGAAAGCATGTGGAGCTCATCCACGGGCAGCCATATTATGAGAATTATGATCCTCAATCACACCACAATGTAGATGATCACATCAAATGTTTGTTTGACCAACCTAAAACCAAGGACTCATCTTTAGTGATGCCAAAGATTCAAAGCACAGAGAAGTGGTCTGTTAGGGACAGAGGTGAGCTAACCTTTAGGCCCAATGGCTCAGCTGACCTTCATGTGAGAAGCAAAGAAACACAAAAAGCCTGTGACGGTTTCAGCTCCTCCCTGATCAAATGGAGCCCTGGCAGCCCCGCAAACAAGCTGTCACCATTCTCACTGAGAAGTGACAAGCCAAGCAAATTATCCCCTCTGCCTACAGAGAAAATAGACGTGACTACAGGTCTCCCATACGTCGAAGAAGACAATCAAGAGTATGAAAGTGCTGTCTCCGAAAAGAGGACAAAATATCTTTCCAGCTTTGACGTACATCTTACAACGAAAACAGAGATCGTGAGTAAAGCAGCCTGTCTGAACCCTGGCACTGAGAGCTATCCCAAAGATCCTTCAACTGGCAGTACTTTAGCGCTGCAAACGCTGAGGCACAAAATACCGTCGAAAAGAAAAATGTCAATCCCGTATCGCAACACCCATGCCAATATTCCTCATGTGCGTCTTCCAAAATCTGAGCCTGAGTCTCCACAATGGGACTCTACTACACCACAAGAGGGAGATGACAATGAAGGTGCTCAGGATTTCAGCAACTGCACCAAAGAGTCTCCGGATCAGTGTAATAGCAATACCTCCAGTGAATATTTCATCCCTCTCCACAACAACATTCTGGACTATGCCAATTATACTACTCCAGACAATAGTAAAGTGGAGGACAGTGATGATATTTGTACTTTTATAGTGAAGGATGAGTGTGTTGAAAGTATGATAAGTGAGAATAACCCTGGTCATGTTGTTTATCAGCGAAGCGATCCTTATGCAGAGTATATTGTCAACCCTTTGTCTTTGGTGGGCAGGAAGTGCTGTCCCTACTGTCCCGCAGTGTTCGAGTCTGGGGTGGGCTTGTCTAACCATGTGAGAGGACACTTGCATAGGGTTGGGCTGAGTTATGATGCTCGTCACGTGGTGTCACCTGAGCAAGTGGCATCTCAGGACCGCCAGCCTCGCATACGCAGAAAAATTCCCTCAGTGAATCGCAGAATCAGAAAAGGTGATTATTGTTCACCTTTCCTTGTTCAAGTCATTGTGATTTTAGATCATGCTCTCAAGCTAAAATCACACATGCATAACCCATATTTATGTATGTGTACAAACATTTCTACATGTAACTTATTAATTTAAAGTAATTATGTGCTTTCATCATGGCAGATAAGCCAGAGTCTAAAACCGAGCACACCTGTCCCCTGTGCCTGGGCTGGTTTGACACTAAGACCGGCCTCTCCAATCATGTTCGGGGTCATCTGAAGCGGATTGGCAAGCCTATTTCGGGTGCTAGCAAGTCTCCTCTCTGCATTCTGACAGAACTTCTTCAGGATGAGGCGGAGTACCAGAACATTATGAGGGTGTTTGGATCCAGACCGCACTTTTCAAAACCTTATGTCTCTCAAAAGTTTGCCAGCAGTGATGGACTGTTTCTTACATCCTCTGGCATTCCCATGAAGATCCATCATGCCACTGGCACACCAGACGACGGGCAATGGACTATGACCAGGAGTCCCCAGGTCGACAGGGAGAGGAAGAGGACCAATAAGGTTCGATCTAGCACTTTAGAGGATCTGCTGGGAAATAGGAAAGTGGATCAGGAAATGGAGGTCGAAGGCCTCTCAGAGGATGCCAGTACTCCTTTGACCATCTCCTACACTAGTGGCAGTATACCCAGATCACCATCTGTGAAGCTGGATCCTACCTGGAGCCAAGGTTAGGAACCACACAATCACTCAATCATGTCACTTTCTGTTATCCAAATATTAATTTACAGGGAAGCATGCAAGATACTGTAAGATATAAACTTGCAATTGTGTGAGAAAAGTATTAATTATGAGAAAAACACAATTACCTTTTAAATTGCAAGTTTATATCTCAGAATTCCTGAGAGAGAAAATAGTCACATGTAACTGTACGTTTTCTTAATTCACACAGTTATGGTGTTTCCTTTGGTGTGCCTTTCTCGTTTTGCTATTATGGAGAGTATGAATTCTGAGCTACACAGGTAACCATAAAACTCATTAAATTTAACATTAGTCACGCAATGCTGATGTTGTTAACATGAAAAATTTGAGAACAAAGTAGGCTATAATTTGCACGGTTGCTGTAAATCGCGTTGATTAAATCTAACGAAGCTTATCATGTCGAATGCTTTTTCCCCCTTAGTTGATCAGAACAAAAGTGGATGTTACTTGTTCAGAAGACATTTTCCGGTGAAAATTCTTATGTTGGTCAAACTTTCAAAAAGTGACTCTGTGATTCTGTATGACAGTATCCACACAGCGCGGTGATTGACAGCAGCACTCGCCTCAAAACACTGTGTTCATGCGGGCTGTTTTATGCCGATTTACAACCCACGTAAAGATGATAATTCTGCGAATAACTGCAATTGCAGATTTCGAACAGAGATGGTGACAAACAGGAAAAGTTGCGGACTGCAGCTTTAAACACTAAAGGAAAATGAAGTATTCATTTGAGTATGTAAAAGAAAACTTGAAACTTATTGGGTTACAGCTATTAGGGGTTTATTGAGGGAAAATGATCACTGGATAGCATCTTACTTCTTTGTTTGTTCCTCACACAAAGATATTGTACCATTACTAAAGCTTTGAATATACCGCGCAAAAGTCACAATTTTCTTTTGACAAACAAAAAGAAAGGTTGTTATTGGTAAAAATATTTTTGTTGTTCCTAGTGGCTCAGAAATGTACATTTCATATCTAAGATGACAATACCTTAATTATGTTTCATTTCAAAAGCTCATTTAGCTTCAAGTTTAGTGGTTGTAAAATAATTAGGCCTGTAATTGGCCATTAATTTCTGTTTTCACATGCATTGTGAATGGACAAAGAGAGCTTGGAAGTACCATTGATACTGAGCAATTTTAGTAAAAACAAATTTTTTTTTGCCCTCCATGACAAGAATCTTTTGCCTGTTCACTGACAGCTGAGCGTGTGATCTGTGTTGTTTCGAGTGATGTTGAATCAAAGAATCTGAGAGTGACAGACAGGTGAGGTTTCAGATATCTGGGTCACAATCCAGCGTTGAACATTCTTTTTTCCCACAACATAGGGTTTTTATTGTTGTTAGTCTTTTGTTAATAGTTATAGCCCTTTAAGTGTAAATAATAAAGTCGTTTAAGTGCTATAGCATTGATTTGAGATATTTACAGTGAGCAAGGGTAGAGATGATCAATACAGTGAAGCATGACTACACTGCCTTGTTTCACAGCCGCTCTCTTATGTTTTTCCTCCTCTACTGCCTTCATTATTTACAGTGCAGCTTAAAACCCAATTTCAGTCATATACTCCATATTAAATATGTATGACAGACCACAGACGCCTCATATTTAAGACAAAGTTCTCTTCCTGTAACCTTGAAGTTGCCAGTTGATTCCATTAAAAGAGAGAGGGAGTGCAGGGTAAAAGTTTGCCACTCATTGAAATATTGTAGCAGGTACAAAAAGAATGAATGTCATCAAAAGTGGCTTTGAAATTCAAATGTAAAGCGCATAGCTCTCTTTTATGTACTGGAAACACATCAGCTGTATTTGCACATCTTTGTTTCATGCATACCCAAATAAAACTCTCAGTTCATTAATAGTAATAAAAAACAAAATCTAATTAATGGAGTTTCACAATCAAATTTATTTCACAAGTTGTCCGTTTTAATTGGATAAACAGTGATTAGTAAATTTGATTTGATTGTTCAGCCAGATACATGTAATCAGGTCTGTTGTTTTATGTTTTGCTAGAACTCTCTGATTTAAGATGGAGCATTGACTGTTGAAGAAGGTTCACTGAGGCCAGTTAGAAAAAAAGGGGACATTTGTGATTTTCAGAGTAGTTTTGATGGATACACCTGTAAATGGTGACTTTTAAATTGGGATATTTGTTTTTCTTAATCAAATAAGGCAAGCCTATTTCGGGCACTGGCAAGTCACCTCTCTGCATTCTCACAGAACTTCTTCAGGATGAGGCGTAGAAAAGGGTTTGTAAGCTATTTCAATAAGAAAGTGTCACCTCGAAAAGAGTTTTGTGTATGTCCCTTTTGTTACTATTACCCAGAGTGACCAAAAGACCATGACTTTGGTATTTTTCCATCTTCCATTATGTTGGTATTGGGGCTATCAATTCAACATGATTTAGTACAATTTATTGAATAATATTTAAAATAATTAAATTGTCCTATATCAGAACAATACAAGAAAGAAACTTAAATGCATTTTTTATGAAACTCTTTTTTTTATGAAAGAGTTAAAAACCCTCTACAAATGACACGTTATTGTGTTCAAAAACATAATCACAGAGTGCCATGGAATGGAACATAATGTTGGGGTCTGGAGATGCAATCTTGAAATCTTGTGAACTTTCCACAGTGTTTTAAAAATGCGGCACTTATGGTACAAGATGCCGAAAAAACAGCATCCTTTTGACATCTACATGACCAACCATTAAACAAGAGTGCAGACAGAATGTTGAATATTTGCAAACAGCATTGCAAAGTTGTGTGGTTGGAACAACAGCTCTTGAGCTGTGGTTAGAAGCATAGTTTCTTGTTTGCATGACATGTGGACTAAATAAATCCTTATCTGGGACTGGTACCTCAAGTTTGGACACATTTAGACAATAAAGACACAAACACCTCAGGGAATTCTTGCACCAATTCATCAGTTTGCTCTTTCAACGGAGAAATGAAACTACAGGTGGAGGAACAACTTCTCTCCACACTCTCCTCCCTGTCAAATTATTCCCTAGAATTACAGAATCGCCATTCACAGAACATGATGGACACACTTTAAGGGTCAGCTCTCCTTCAACTAAATCCAATTTTAAGTTAACTCTGTGCAAAGGAATGGACAAAGTCTGCAGCCTTATCCCCCTTATTAATCCCCCCATTAATACCAAAAGGAATAAGAATCTTTACTAGTACTTTGTCAATGCCATCAGGTATCACAATATAGGCGAAATTAAGTGGACAGTGTCTATACTAATAATGTAGGAACAACCAAATTTACCTTTTTACCTCACAACCAGGGATGTAGTAGATGCTAAACGCACGTAAACGCCGTTTACGCACCTCCCAAATTTGGAAATAGCGTTTACCCACCTCCAAAGTGCGTTTATCCACCTCTCAATTGCGTTTATCCACCTCAAAATATCCTGGATGTATTTCCTAAGACATTTTAAATTAAGCTTGTGTCGTTTTAGTTTCATATTGTTCATTATTAGTTTCATAGGTTGAAAAACCTAAGACGAACTCTTTCATATTGCGCTGCATTACTTAGGGGTGGTTAATCTGTCTGATTTCCCGATTCGATTCGATTATTGAAGTCCCGATTCGATTACAGTCGATTTTCGATTATTAACTATTCTCGATTAGCGATTATTGATTTTCCATTTCACAACAGTAAACAAAAATACACCAGACCAACATATGATTATATTAGCAGCAGCAACATTTTGGTATTAATTGCACTTTTTATTTGTTTGATATTCAATGAAAATGTAATGATGGTTACTAGTGAAGACATGCAAACATGCTTTTTGTCTACTACTTAGGCAAACTATTATCTTTAAATAATTTTTTAAGCAATTGTGTTGCATTATAAAGACATTAAAATGCATTTTGTGATTTCCTTCAATTGAAAATCTTTGAAGCAAGTTTGGGGGGTTTGAAGGGCACCCAATTCAGAGAATCATCCAGAAATTCAAAAGAACAGCATTTATCTGAAATAGAAAGCTTTTGTAACATTAAACAATACCGTTCAAAAGTTTGGAGTCAGTAAGAATTTTTATTTAATTTTTGGGAGAAAGAAAAAAGAAATCTATACTTTTATTCATCAAGGATAAATTAAATTAAGTTGATTAAAAGTTACAATGAAGACATGTATAATGTTACAAATCGATTATCTGAATCTTTTGTGTGTGTGTGACTATAAATACTTTCCTTTAAATGTACAAAGTAATGACCCATAAAGAATTAACGTACAATATATTTTATTAACATTCCAAAGAACCAACAGGAAAATAAACGTGTCCCTGAACTAGGAGCATAACTTTAACTTACTTGTAGTAAATTAATATTATAACGACTGGTACAGCCGAGTGTTTTTCCTTCTCTGGCTGGAAACGTGTCATATGGCTTCTCATATCTGTCGTGTTTCCGTCGTTGGTTTTATTCTACAAAGCTTACAACTAGCGTGGCTCTTGCCCAGTTCCTTTCCCCCTTCAACTTCAGAAGCCAAAATATTTCCACACGTCAGCTTTTAACCTAACAAGGAGGGTGTTTGGATCTCGCGCGCCATCGCGTCTCTGTTATGTGCGCGCCTCCGGTCACAGCACTTCCGTCTTTCGCGTTCCGTCAATATTACGTTATTATAAATATATATCAAACATTTTTTTTTTTTTGGAAATCGATTTTTGGATATTTGTGAATCGATTCAGGATCGTCCACGTCCGCATCGCGATGCATCGAAGAATCGGTTTTTTTCCCCACCCCTAGCATTACTGTCAGTGTTTACTATTACTGACGGTATAAGGTTGCACTGTTGACCCTCGCGCAGCCTCTCGAGCAGAAATCTACACAAATGAGCGCAGAACACAAATCAGTTAACATAGGCTACTGCCTATAAAAATCTAAATAGAGTTTTTATAATTCTGACATGTTAAACAACCTAAATTATTTTTCCTGAACACCACACCATCACGACAGAAAATGTGACATTGATTTCCTACAACAGTTCAATAAACAGTAAAAATTAAATCACTTACATTTTAGATGCAACATTGGCTGTTTTTGTTCTGTTTCAGCAGCGAAAATAGTTCCAAACAATTATCACAGCAAAACCACGGCGCATCTCATCTCACACGTGTTTTCATTACTGAATGATTGAACGAATCAATTGAGTCAAAGATTCAATGAGCCATTCATAAACATCGGTCTCATTCTTGAATGATCAGTCGTTTGAACGAATCGTTTGAATGAATGAATGAATCAATGATGACTCACTCATTAAGACGGTTGCCTACCACCATCTACTGGCAGTTTAGTGTTATATGTTTAAAAGTAGTATCATTCTTTCCAAGTTTCTTATGTAAATTTGAATAAATTTCATAACATTATTTTATGCAATTGTTATTTTTCAGTGTAAATGATTTAATTTGATCATCCCCTAGGGGTAACAGCCCATAGTGTCTTATTATTCGAAATAATTGAATTTATTGATCAAATTTAAGAATTTAAAATGAAAGATGAAGCATACATTTACTAAAATTGGGTGAGGGGATGCCCTTTAAAGGTGCAGATATTAAAATAATGTGATTTAAATATCAAAGCTGATTGAACACTGATGAAAATATTGTTTCAGAATAAATGAACACACACAAAATAAAAATAAAAAATCCAGACAAGCAACTTTTTTACTCAGACAAATGTATGGCAGATTTACTTGTCCAAAGGACAGGCGTATTAAAAGGCTTAATGTCGAGGCCTCCCTATAGCAATGTTATCAGGATACACATACACTGGTAGACAGTGGCCCACCTTATGGTGACCACGTCGTGGTCCACCAGAATTTATAGTTTACCCACCTCTTTTTTTACCACTACACCTCTGCTCACAACCTCAGTTTGCCTGCCAAGTGCCAACACCGGACTTTACATTTTTCCAGTGTTAAAGCAATAATGGCAAACGTTAATATCAGATTTTCATTTTAAGATATAACACACATATAACGCATTTGTTTTATAAATTTACGAGCCCCCATTTGTTACAGCCGGCTCTTAGGCGGCAACAAAAAGTATCAGATGGGCCAATTTCCTTTTTGGGGTGATGAACTGAGAAATCAAATTTTCCTTGAGCTTTTGACATCTAAGAGGTCATCATATTATAAGAATATCCTGTAAGTTTCAGAACTGAAAACGTCCTTGCTAGTCAAATAAAAGCTTATATTGACACCAGCCTCTGAAAACGACTCGTTTTTAAAAGTGGGGAACTATCGAAGGGGTTAAAACATCACACCCGCAGAAGAAGATCAACACCTACTTCAACACGGCCGGTTTAGCCCCGCCCACCGATTCGCGCATTACACGCATAGTTAAGTAGCCTAACATACATGCCTACCTCGTGATGACAAACCAGATCAAGCTATCGAGCAATACAAAATATTGTGTAGTGCCTGGTTGTGGAAGAAGACAGTCGCTGCATAAGCTTCCTCTGGACTGCATGGATAAACTTTATTTTTAATGACGTTCCAGCTGATGAGGGTAAAACATTGTCGTCTGTTCACTTCATTTCACTGAGGATTGTCTTGTAAACAAGACTGGATTTGCAGACCGATTAAGAGTAAAGAACGGTGCTGTGCCGTCTATATTGGATCTGACAGGAATTGTGCAACACACGGACTCTGGGTCAAACATGTATGGGCGAATCCGGTTGCCATTTAACAACATTGGACGTTTTCCCCCTATGGTTTTCCCCCACATGTACCGATGGGTGAATTAAACTCATTATAATATGCAAAACTATTATCCACTCACAGCAGTGGGCGTTTAATTCCAAGTCTTCAGTGCGACACGCCCATAAAAACCGACCGTTTTTCAGGAAGGCTCACAACTTGGGTACAAAATAGCCTATTACTTATTCGTTTTGATGTTTTTGAATGCAAAAACCAAGCGAACGTCATAAATTGACCTCAGACAACAATATAATAAACTTTAAAAAGCCAGTTCATGACCCCTTTAAAAAAAACAAAGAAACGCATCATGGCCGGGCAAGACACTCACCATAGCGAAGTCCGCCAAACTCCATTCCGGAGACGATCACCCAAAACAATGCTCGCACATGAACCGTTTCAGCAACATTTAACTCGGCGTCCAACAAGTGTCAGGTGTGTCGGCCACGTCCCCTCCAAATGGCACCTAAAAACACACGCACAGCCTAGGCTGGGACGTCACACAGCTGTAGATTTGCATTTACTGGACACATTTCATCTGAAAGTACAATGAGAGGAGACGAGTAGTTTCAAACATTGCCCCTAAAAAACAAACAAACAAACAAACCATCAAACTGATCGCAGACACTTGCTGAGAACATACAGTACGACTACATGTCCTCATAAACAGAGTGCACAGCACAATCTTTATTATACATAAACAGATGGAGTGGGAGGTGATGACACTCAGGGAATCACAGTTTTATTTCTTCAAGCTGCTGTGTTCCTTTTCTAGATTACACACTCATGTAGCTGTATAACCATGCTTTTGCTATTTTTAGAGCAGTCATGAGTGGAGTGCAGCTACAGAAAAAAAAGCACGAGGTCATCTAACTGTTATTTAAATACTCGTTAGCTCAAAACTTTTTTTATTTATTTATGTGTAATCCAGAGAAGTTTGCAGCGAATAAGAAGATCTGCATCCACTGCAACACGACGTTCCACAGTGCCGTAAGCCTGTCCAATCATCTTCGGGCATATGCGCGACGGAAGGAAATCGCCTTATTAGAAGGAACAAGTAGGGTTTCATACTTGCTCTTCCAATCTGTTCTAATTGAATCATCTAGCCACTCAGCTTTGCACTGATTTATAATTACATCGTTTGTTTCGCAGCATATGATTGTAAACAGAAGAGGCCGAGATCAAGGCCCGGGCCAAAAAGGAAGGCGTTTTCATCTTCACACGCCGTCTCTGAAGTGATCTACAGAATGACCTGCAGGTACTTTCCAACACTCCTGTACTTCATCATCACACTCTCTCCAACCAGCTCTCATATCTTTCTTTATTTCCCCCAGGTTCTGCGATCTGATCTTCCAGGGTCCTCAGTCAATTCAGGAAGACTGGATCAAGCACTTGCAGAGGCATCTTATGCACACAAGTATCCCCGGCATGGGTGCAGGTATGGTGGAGGTTTCAGCGCTGTGTAAAGAGCTGTGTTGCCCATCTCCCCCCGAGCGCCTGCTCCTGGATACACACCCTCCTCTCAGTCTGCCTGAGGGGGTCTCCTAAGCCACGTTTACACACCAGCTACGCTCACTGTACACCTGTTCTGCACATGTTCATAAACATATAATACTGCATAAGCGTCTCTATACGAATACAGAATAGAAATATAATATAAATGAAAGATTTTCTTCTATTGCATATTCATTTTTCTCCATTTTATTTCCCGATTTTATTGTATCGATCTTCGGTTGTTCTTAAGGGCATGCTATTTGCAACATAGATTTAGAGTTCGGCTATATTTAGATCTGGGATGTGCACATTAGGCGATCTCTCGCTGCAGACTGCAGTTCTCAGCTGCTGTGACTTGCAAGCAGCTAGATTGTAGAAACTATCCAAATCATATTATTCAGAGGTCACTGTTTAGAACATGGCACTACGACGATCAAGATCACTTTATTTAATGCTATTTACTGTAATTTTGATGCGCAAAGTTTATTTACACTGACAAAAACACATGTATAACCAGAGTATATTAACATTATAATATATCTACAGTAGTGCTTTATTTCTGGTATATTTACTCTTACGCATCATTTAACACATTAGGGGGAAAAATCGTATTGCGGATAAAACATGTAACGCGCAATCTTTTATTATTTTTGTTTTCAATGCTATTATCAAAGAAATTAACTGTGAACTTTATGAATATATCAGTGATTATTTTTCAAAGCTTTCTAGTTGTTTAGTAATAGTAATATCATGGGCAATACTGTCATAATGCAATATTAATTAGTTCTATCTATATATAATGTCAAAAAAAATGTCATTGTTCTATATTATTGTTGTAAGTTGCTGAAACCTCTGCAAATACTATTTTTGATCCTCATTTTATGGTGCTACAATGTAAGGTATGTCACACAAATGCATAATAACACAACTAATTATCATGTTTTACTTTAGGATACTAAAGGAAATCTTTACCACTCATTCTTTCTGGGGTAAATGATTTCTTTGCATTTGGTTGTAAATAAAGCTGTTGGTGAAGACCAACTGGAGGAATAGTCCTCCATGCCTTGGTCAGCCCTTCAAATAGTTACCATGTAACTATGTACCATTACTTGGTGATGATAATGTGCAAGCACATACCGATCAATTAAGACATACAATGTGTTAATGAGCCGAGCAAGCGTTAACACGTTGTATTTATGTCTCTGTTAAGTCACTAATAGCCAATTAAAATGTAATTGTGATTTAAACCTTTGTATCTTTTTCTGCTGCAATACTTATTTATTTACACTGCTTCTTTGCTGACAAAGGCTCTGTCCAACACCGTCGTTGCGTAAGTATCGAGGATTTGATCCGCTCTGTTTTCGTGTAGTAGAGGAATAGAAAGTGGCTTGACCAGGGTTCATCAGTAAGCGTCTGGACCGGGAGGCGACCTCACAGTTTGTCCCGGGCAGGGCTTAGACTGGCGATCAAAGCTGTACAAACCAATTGTCATCACGTTCCTCCGGAGGGAATTTGGAGTACATTAATGCCCCTGCTTTGGGAAATAATTGTATCTCTCTGTGACTTCATTAGGCTCTCCTGGACAAATCAAAAGGCACTCCACCAAGGCTGGAAGCTGCATGGTGGGCAGACAGTGTCCCAAAGGGCCGAATGAATAAAAAACGAGGGATTATAATGAGATTGAGCTAACCATGACCAGGATTGAGTTTTTCCATTATACCATCGGCAGCTTTAAGAATGAGGTGGATAAGGGGGGAGGCAGGAACATAAAGATATGTGTAAGATCCACACCAGCCATCTGCCACGGGGTTGTGCCGCTGACAGACCAGAGCACGCTTATCATTAGGCAGTGAATCAAAGAGGCCTGCTCTCTGGAGATTCCTCCATTAAAACAGTATACAAGTGTCATCACTTCTCGGTGTGCAAGAAAGCACATCTCATCTGAAATCAGGAGGCATAATGACTCGGCTTTGGAAAAC
The DNA here is from genome assembly GCA_038021265.1 of Cyprinella venusta. Taxonomy (NCBI): domain Eukaryota; kingdom Metazoa; phylum Chordata; class Actinopteri; order Cypriniformes; family Leuciscidae; genus Cyprinella; species Cyprinella venusta. Next base: position 18,277,796 of record CM075868.1, read on the forward strand.
AAGAAAGAGGCTTTCTATTAATCAGCATATTTTATTTGTTAAATCGAACCTCCACATTGTATGAGGAAGAGATTGCGTGCTATGCTATTTCATATTAATGGTGTAACCTTAGGTGGTAATTAAAATCGCCCTCTGGCGGATAAGCACGTTCTTAATATTTCATTGGCGCAATTGTGACAAAGGCAGACTTGGGACCTCAGGAAGGATAGCGAGGGTTTATTTCACATTAAATTTACCTCCCGATCATAGTCTCAGGTGCACCTGAGGAGATAATGTTGATTGATTGATTGATTGATTGATTGATTGATTGATTGATTGATTGATTGATTGATTGATTGATTGATTGACGGACACTCTTTTTACCCTTTTTTGGTGTTTTGTCTCCTCAGACTGTCACTTGTCTTGACTTTTTTCCCTCCTCTGAAGTGGCAGGAGCGACTCAGGGATCAGGACCAGTGACCGAGCCCTCGCCGCTGTCGACCGTGCCCTTGCTTTTGCTTTCGGTCATTCTCAAGTGTAAGAGCCTACGCTTCCTCTGTGAAAAAGAGAGAAAAGAAAAGAGAGAGTGTGAGAACAAAAAAATCAATAGGTTTCCATTATCTGGTTGGGCAGTGTCACTGGCCTGTCAATGATCCCGCTACAGTCCCGGCACAAGGGTGAGACGAGCCCCCAGTCAATCGCCACTGACAAGAGGAAAACATGCTGACAGCAACCAGGAACAAGTCAGAACACAGATTTGCACTTCAAGCGGTTGTCCGAGGGGGCGGTGTGAGGGGCCACCAAACGACGAGGGGCCAGACTGAGGCTGAGAGGGGGGCATGGTACGGGGGGCTCTGGCCGGGTTTTCACCCCCTTGTCTGAATGTCTCACTCCCCCTCACAAACGCTTTTATCCTTGCATCAATTATTTACCTCTGGATACACCAAAGGAAACCCAGGTGCACTGATTGTGGCCAAGAGAAATTCATCACCTTCGTTGTTGCCACAAGAGCTCTCTGTTCTATTCCTTCTCTTTCTTCCCATATTCTCACTGTCCCAAAAAATAAATAATCAAAATAATAATATTTAATATGCATGTTGGTGTATTTTGTGTCACTGTGTATTCAGTGACTGAATGTAGATTTTAAATGTAACCAATCTACACAGTATCTCATGATTATCAAAGTTCCAGGTCCCATCGCGCGTGTGATTAAAAACAAAACAAAACAAAAAAACTAAATTTGTTTCTTTTTAAGCATGTTTTTTGAGTTTTACTTACTCCCAAAAGTTAAGATAACTTTTTAAATTTTGTTTATTCAAATTAATTGGAGAAATAAATTATACAAGCACAGTAAATAATTAAGTGGTTTTGTTTATTTCAATTCATTGGAGAAATTGATTATACAAACACAGCAAATAGTTTACAAAAAAAAGAAGACACGTGTCGAGTACTTTGCCTCTCTAGAGTATCAACGAGAGACAATCTATAAGACTGCATTCCAGTCTTCCAAGTATTCCAAGTCTTTAATCCAGTTTTACAGACTCGTTATGGGGTGTTAGGATCAGTCCTCCATTTGAACCCTCTTAAACCGAACTCTCTCCTGCTGACCGCAAAGAGAGACATCAACCACTCCACAAAACCAGAGAAATCAATACATTTTGACAAGGATGAAACCTGTTTGGATGCACCATTTTTGTGCTCCAAAAATATGCTTTAGCCCTTGTCACATTCAATTATATCTGTGGCTTGCTGAGGTTCACCGCAGTCAGCTTATATGGAGCAGGAAATCCATTCCTCCCTCTCAGTGTTTATATCTGTATTTCTTGTAGTACTATGATTTTAAACACTGTTTATTCTTAAACATAAAGGTGAAATTGCAACTGTTTCATTACTAATTATGTGGAACCAGGTCTTATAACAAAGGTTAATGAGAAATTAGCTCACCCATTCGCTCTAAATTATTTCTAATGGACGGTTTTTTCAAAAGGCTTCAAGCTCTCGGGGCATCATCTGACATGCGGTATATAGAGCCTATTAATTAATGTGCTTTCCCGCCAATTGTTTTTCAATTAGTCCGCCTTCTTTTTTTCCCCTAAGTTCCCTTTCCTTGTCTAGTGCACTAATTCGGTATAGAGGATGACTGCAGGGAATTCAGGTTAATATGTTGACAAGCCTCGAACAATAGCAAGTCATGTCGCTGTGCACGCTCGGCTGGTTCGGTTCATTTCAGCAGCTGACAGCAGGTCCTAATCATCCGTTGCCCTAAAGACACGTCATTACGTGCTATTATGACGACATTATTACAGTTGTCTATTTTAAAATGTTTCAATTAATGGACTGGCGGAAATGTAATATGTAGCATTAATTATAATGAAAAAAAAAACCCTTAGCCTTAAATACATTTGTTATTTTTACGATATTATCATTGCAATCTGTGGGGTATACGTTTCTTCGTTATTATTATTATTATTATTAGGCTATTATTATTGTTATTATTATTATTATTATTATTATTATTATTATTATTTAATTTGATTAAAGGGTTTCTGAATTCTGCCGACTTGTGTTAAAGTGTCACCGTTGTTTAAATGGGACATATGACATTAACCCGGCATATGGTTCGATTGGAGTTACAGAAGATGAGACAATAAATAATAACAGCAACAATCATAATCCCTAACCTAGGCCTAGCCTAATTCCATTCAATAATCATTAACGTGTTACCTTGCTCGGAGTGTAATAGGTAAAAATCCCAACAACAGCAACTAGGCTATAGGCTAATAATAATAATAGTAGCCTAATAATAATCGTCTAATAATAATAATGCTTTGAAATGCTGTTGGACTGTTTGAAGAATGAATGGCCGTATAGCAGAGCTGTAGGTGTGACTGGTCACTGAGCAGCTGGCGCTCATCCCTCCGGGCGCGCCATGACCTGCTTTTCATTCCTCACTAAATTGGACGCTTGACAAGCCACAAAATGAAAGTGATTTGAGTTGGACTCTGGAAGAAATGCATAATATGAGCCAAATATGACGAGTTGGACGGGTATCCCGGGCATGAGACATCACGCGTGAAACATACGTGAATAACATCTTTATTCTCCGTTTAAATAGGCCTATATTGTCCAGCAGCACAGCCCATGCCATAGCCTGTTAAAAATAAACAGTCTAGAATATTTCCGCTGCATTATGTGAAGCATCATATTGCATGCGTGTGCCATTGATCTAAGAGTGTGTGTTGCTTAAATCGTTTTGTGTTAAAATAGATTTATAAAATAAAGATTTATAAAAATAGCTAGGCTACTGAGAGAATTTTGCTGTATAGCCTAACTGTGCATAACTTGCTTATAGTTATCTCGATAGTATTGGTTGTAATGGGTTAACTTGTGTGATGGGAAAAAAATGCTTTTCTCACACTCTGGGGGAAATAACAACCATATCAAAATGCAAGATTTCTCTCTCTTCTGTAATAAAATGCGGCGCCAATTTGGTCTTCCCAGCTCCGTTTGCGAGTGTTAATTGATCGTTTCAGACCAATGAAAATGTAGAGAAAATTGAGCCAATCAAATAAGATCGCGTATGCTGAGTTTGGCTTGAAGCCTCTGTTTGCAGTGTATTTTATTTATTTATTTTGAAACGTAAACTGCAGTGGCCATGCAGTGCAGATATTAGCCACTAGGAGTCACTGCACCGCAAGATCCACTCACAATTGGCTACAGATGCTTTGTTGAGCCAACAACGTTTGAGATCAGTCTGCCTAACCGGCTTTTAACCTATCTAGATATTCACCTAAAAAAGTTATATTTAGTAGGCCTAGTAGTATTCAGTAATTGTGATTTACACAAATCTAAACGCTAAATAAAATGAAGCAACATTCAAATAGTTTAGTAAATGGATATATATATATTTCTTTCTGTATTTTCGATTTACACAATCCAGAATGTGTAACAGTAATTGTACGGGTATGATTAATAATATTAATGTATTTGGTGCGTATAGCCTAGTTATTAATGCATATAGGCAGCATATATATATATATATATATATATATATATATATATATATATATATATATATATATATATATATAACATTTAATATATTGAGTCCTGGTGTCCACTACAGAGGACGTAGTATAACATATGAATAATATATATTCATATGTTATATATATATATATATATATATATATATATATATATATATATATATATATATATGAAGAGTTCAGATGCAAAAGCCTCTAAATGCCATTTGAAATTTTCTTCTAAAATGACAATTTTTATCAAGCTTGTATATTTAAGTTCAGTAATTTCACTTAAATGACAATTAATAGGTAATCTTCATTGTCATTTAAGTGAAATTACTGAACTTAAATATACAAGCTTGATAAAAATGGTCATTTTAGAAGAAAATTTCAAATGGCACTTAGAGGCTTTTGCATCTGAACTCTTCATATATATATATATATATATATAGCCACAAAACATTCTAGACTATATGATTTTGGGGAGCAGGAAGAATGACCTCCAAATATTTTGTCTTTCAATCCCCTATGCTGTCTAATTTTAGAAAGCTTCGCTTCACGCAGAAAAACGAAATAATTTTGCATTTACTGCACTGACATGTCTCTTGTTTCAGTGCAAAAACAAATAAACAAACAAACAAACACAAACTTGCTCGCGCGCGTCATCCTGCCGTGTATGTATTCTTTTACCATTTAAACGTGGAATATCTTCACCGTAAGCAATGCTTTCTTTTGCTTTTTGCTTTGTTGATATATATATAATTGCGACCCAACTGTATACTGGTGTTGAGAAATGTGTCAGGCGACACGTGAGTATATAGAGCAAATGACAGAAACAGAGGGGGAATAAGTGACAGTAGAAAGACGCACGCAGCAGTACAAAGGCGCGCAGAGCTTTGAGAGCGCAGTTTGTTTTAGCGCACATCTCCCGGGCTGAAGAAAGAAACTAACACGCCCTGTTTAAGAAACAAACATGCAGATTAGATAGGGGTTTGACAGACACTCTTTACTTGCAGATTCCAGGTCCCATCACTCGTGTAACCAACACAAATACAACAGTAGAACCTGCTTGACTAAATGTAGTATTGCCTTTCAGCGATATGGCCTATATAAACTAAATATGTTAACATTGTTTATGTTACAGGTAAATTTAATATCTTAGCACAGTTTAACGGCAATGAATAACACGTGTTTCATATGTAAGTTGACTGACATGTTTTATGGAAACGTCAGCATTTCAGATTGTATTGTTTTGTATTTAATTTAATTAACCTTTCCATTTCATTTTAGGCATTGCTATTAAGTGATTTTATGTATGTCATGTTATTTGTGTAAAAATGGAGGAGCTGTGATGCATGGCACAAACATGTTTACTCAACTGAAAATATGGTGGGGCATATGTGTGCCTGGAAAGTGTTGCCATATTTCACCTGCTGGTGTTGAGGCTAATATTGCAGGTGGCATGCAATCACTGACAAACAAGTTAAACTGCTCTAATCTGACATTATTAAAAAAGAAATTGCATTTTTTTTTTAAACAATGTGCTTTTTTTCTGGTGCTGTTAAGGGTCATATAGCTGACACAGTGCGTGTAGATATCACAGCCCGTCCAGGGAGTTGTCACCTTTTCTGCGTCTGTCACCTCCAGGCTTATAGCTACATCCTGAGCTGTGATCATTGCTCAATCCTGCCAAAGTTCAGAAACATTTCTAGGACTGTAAAAAAAAAATGTGACTCATGCCAAAACATGTCAACCTGCCATGAGTTTGTAAGGGATATTGTAATATTAAATATATTTTTTATCATTTTATAATTTTTCCAGCTATATTTAAAACATCTGGCTTCACATCAAGGTCCATAATGTGTAAAAAGGATCACTAAAGATACATGGTTCAATAAAATATTTAATACAAGCATTCAAAAGATTAAAACCCCAATCTGCATCATTTAGATAACAATATTCATGTTACATTGTAATTGCATTGTAATAACTGAGTAATGCAAATTAGCAACATGTTATCAGTTAGTGCCTAAATATAGTATTGAATATTTATTTGATGGTGATGTGACAAATATTATTGAATATAGTGTATTATTTGTTCCAACTGAAAACTAAATTTAGCTTTTACATTGAACTATATTATGGGGTCAATGGACACAGAATCTGTAGTTTGTCACGTTCGTAATTGGAGTCAGTCAGGCTGAGCAATATTGAGATTTTAAATTAAAGGCACATGGGCCTTGTTGAATTGACTGTTAAGTATTCTGCCCACTTCCAGACGCTGTCCAATGTTGTTCTAATCACTAGATCAACAACTCAAATCTACGGGAGAACAAATAATGGAGATGAAATGAACAAGTGATTAGCATACTGTGAAAAGTACAATACGTTTCTTATTTAGCATTTAGATAACTGTCTGTCCCAAAGAGCAAAGCTTCAAAGTTGAACCCAGTTTAGGCGAAGGGAATTAATTCTCTCTCCTTCATGCTTCATTGAATCTCTCATTACCAAACTTTGTCTGTATTGATGTTAGATTTGATTGAAGATTAGAGCATTTAGCAAATCTTGCTTTTGCGCATGTATCAGGTTTTTTCAAGCGCCTGCTGGTCAATACCCTCACTTTTATCCTGTGTCTGCTTCATTTAAACTTCATCAACTCCATCAATGAACTGGAACAGAGAAACGTCCCCGTGGTACAATGCTGTTCTTTTGTTAGATAATTCTTTACTGCCTCTCTCTCTCTCTCTCTCTCTCTCTCTCTCTCTCTCTCTCTCTCTCTCTCTCTCTCTCTCTCTCTCTCTCTCTCTCTCTCTCTTAACCACTAAACCAAAAATCGCACTATGATGAATTATTTCAATCAATATGGTAATGAATATTGGTTTGAGCTCTCAGTTTGTCTGGCTTAACAATGTATATGACAACAGTGATACTCTCTCCTGATGTGCATGTCAAACCCCATCCCACTTTTTTACAGCCCTATATTTTCACTGACAGTGAAAATTGTTCATATAATAGAAAATGATGTATTCTCACTTGGGAGATGTACTTCCCATGAAGGAAGGAATCAGTGTTGCCTGCTATGTTTCTACTCTGCATTCCTCACAACCCACTATAAATTATGAGAAATGCAAATATACAAGACAGCTAGTAAACCATACCATTGTGTGGAATAGATCATTCATGATAGGGTTGCCAACTACATGGTGTTATTTGTCCCCTGTAGTGAACACCTAGTTGCTTTGACTTTGTGCCTCTATAAAGTGAGACGTGAAGCAGTGCATCATATTTATATGGCTACCCGAAGAGCCATTTCCGAAGTATGTGCGGGGAAAATGTACGTCCCCATCTGTTGCCATACTAATGAATGTGCTGCCGTCTGAGCCCATTCAATGGTAATCATATCTTTAATGATCAAGTGGCAAGTGATATACACCTTTCCATAAAGTCCCTCAGATTCACATTTCAGCGGGAAAGGGCTGTCCGTATGTCACACAGCAAACAGCAGTACCCTGCCCATTTGTTCTGGTTGTAAACGCAGCAAATTAGTCTCCAGTTGGTGGAGTTCAGAGCAATATATGCTGAAGAACCACAGCACCACAGAGACGTTCTATAAAGAGAGTGACATACTGCCCCTCTTTTTATCATAAACTATGTGAGTATACTTAACACTTCTAATAAGTTGTGTTATACTTTTTTTGAAACATTTGATTACGGGAAATATAAAGTGCTGATTTAATTTATATTAGGGATTAGTCTCGATATTGCCTCAAATCTCTAGGTATTACATTATCATATCCACTAGCTAATTTTGATTTCAGATTGCTTCACAATAGCAAACAACTTTTAATTAAGGTGGGCTTTAGAAAATGAAGTCCTATTTAAGTGGGCGAAGTCAAGGACACATTCATCAGAAAATATTGGGTCACGCTTGCAGTTGTGTCGTGTGGCCTAAAATGGTCCTTTTGGCAAGTGTAAAGCAATCGATTAAAAATGACCTTTGAAAATGTACTTGCAACACTTGCATTTTACCCCACTGCCAGTAGGTGGCGTAAACAAGATCTGTCCCTGACCCCACAGGAGCAAGGGTTTTGAGTTCACTGCCGAGTTAAAAGGGTTGAACGAAGTATAGGTCCTCATTCCTTGAGAAAATGTTTCAGTAATTCAAAATGACTCTGCTTCTCCATTTCACACAGGATGTTGTAATTTGCAGTTCTTGCAAGAAACAGTAGGCACCAAAATCGTAACTATTTATATATCGATTGGAAAGGCGTTTTAATCTGGTAAATTGTTGACGGTGCTTTACAGCTGTCTAATAGTGTTTTCCTCACCTTCAGTGCGAGAGTCCCAGGATGTTCGCATACACGCAGAGGTTTTATATTCAAAACCTGTCCCGGCAAGGCATCTCATTATTCGTGTCTGGAAGTATTGGCACACAGAGAGAAGTGTGATTATTGGTGATAAATGTATAAGTTTTACGCTTATCTAATCCATTGGTCTCAGTGTGAGCTCTCACCCAGATCGTTCCAAGCAAATGGGTAAAATATGAACATGCAGGAGGTGTAGATTCTCTATTCTCCAAAAACAGATGCACATCTAATAGAATATGCATAAATGCTTGAAATGGTTTTACAGTTTGGCACAGGTAACAGATTTGTAGCCGGTGAATAATGTTTTATATGTAACTTTAATATGTTAAAAAAATACAATTCATACAATGACTCGAATGCACGGATGAGAATGTTTAATTTCATTTTTGTTTATTTTATCTCTGGGTGGGATGAAGTCAAATTGTCAGGGAGATACAAAAAATCCTTATTAAAGAATGAAAAAAAAAAAAACGTTCTACTTTGGCGTAATATAAGGCATATGAACAATACATTTTTAATAATGCTGCTTCATGCTTATTAATATTTGAAAAACAACAAAAAAGTAAGGTTAGTTCAATCAGGTTAGTTAGGTTGTAAAATGTCATATGGTGCCAAACAAACGTATTAAAAGAATTATAATTTAGGTCCCACTTTATATTAAGTGGCTTTAAGTACTATGTACTTACATCGAAAAATAAGTACAACGTATTATTGTGGTCCTGTTGTATTGTACAACACTTTTGCTGCTATTGAGGTATGATACGGGTAAGTTTAGGGACAGGTGTGGTGGTATGGGTAGGTTTAAGGGTAGGTTAAGGTGTGAGGGATGGGTCAACTGTGTAATTACAAATGTAATTACATAAATTAATTACACCTGTAATTACATGCTGGTATGTTTAAAATATAAGTACAATGTAAAAACATGTATGTACACAATAAGTCCATTGTATCAAATTATCAATTTCAATGTAAGTACATAGTACTTAAAGCCACTTAATATAAAGTGGGACCTGTTATACTTTTAACCTTAATAGTGATTAAATATAATATTAAGTAGATTTTTACTTTTCTTTATCATGGACACTATATCATCAGCCCATATACCATGTTTGCAATGGAGAAAAACATTCCAAATATTTGTTTTTATGATGATATTTTTGATGTATGATGTGTGGTATTGCATAGTAAAAGACTGATAGGAATACAACGTGTTTGTGATTGGAATTTTTGAGCATGTAGTGTGGGGACCAGTGAGAAGAATGGGACGGATTCAACAGACTCCTCAATTCTCTCTCTCCCTTCTCTTGTTTTTTCATCTCTCTCAGTCAGTCTGGAAACAGCTGTCATGTTTGACTGACAGGCTAACATACACTCGACATGGCCAGACTCTCTTGTGTGAAAGCCCTGTTCTCTCCCTTAGCCTGGCCAGAGCAGAGACACATGTCAAGAGAAAGCTTTTTCCATCTCTCTGTTCAAACTCATACCACACTGCCAAAAAGAGAGAGCGAGACAGATGCTTCACATCTCTTGCTTTGCCTTTAATCACAGTCAACGTCTGCCATTCCTTACAACTGCTTTCATGCTGTGGCTGGTCAAAGATACGTGAATGAGAAGTGCTAAACCAATTTAACAGACATTCTCATATGAAAGGAGACACAATGGTAGCTCTTTAGAGCAGTCATCAATACCATCCACAAAGACTACAATGAGGGGACAAACACCTCACTTCAAAAAGGACAACATGTTTATTAATCCTTGCTCTCCGTTACCGAGCTTTGCATCTTCGATGACAAAGCACGGTAATGATTTACGACAGCTGTATCTTTCTATCGCCATTGAGTGGTTGATGAGATGTCGTCATTGATGTAACACACTGTGAACACCTGAAAGAACCTCACAGGAAAAGACATGCTTTTACATCTTTGTCAGTGTCTTGTATTTTACAAAACAGTGGTGTCTTTGAATGAATGTTGGGTTACACTTTATTGCGATAGTCACTTTAGATGTTCTACTAATTACAAGTAACTTTTCAACTACATGTCAAGTAACTCTCATTAGAGTATATATTATTGTAGACTGTCAGTAGACTGTTAGGTTATGGTTAGGTGTCAGGTTTTGGGTTAGGAAAATACGTTTACTTGTAGTCGCCAAGTTACTTATAGTCAGTTGAATGTCTGTTGGGGGACCAACAAAATAAAGTCTTAGCAGATATTAAGCTGACAGTCTACTAATACTCTAATGACAGTTAGTTGAAATGTAGTTGAAAAGTTACTTATAGTTAGTAGAATGTCTAAAGTGGACAATCGAAATAAAGTGTTACCGAATGTTGTTTTTCTGATATACTGATCAGAGGTCTTGAAGTTTACTGAGGCTTAAGCTGACACTGGAAATGACCAGAGTGGAGATCTTTTTATGATGTCATTTTGTAATAATGGAGCAATTGAGAGTGTATGTGTGGAGAGCACATATCATTAGGCTTTGGTCGCTGCTGGAGTGGAGTTAGTGTTTATTTGGTGTGCTGTGTGTGGAAGATAGATAATGATGTCTTCGATGAGTTTTAGGGCTGGGTATCGATTCACATTTCAATTTCGATTCGATTTCGATTCGCAAGCTCTCAGTTCGATTCGATTTCGATTCTCGATTCGATTTTCGATTCTCGATTCCTGATTTGATTCTCGATTCGACTATAAGGAAGATGTAATACAAATCCTATATTTATAATTTATAAAAAAATAACAGTGGACATAAGTTTACTAGTGGTTAATTCATACAAGGAAATTAAGAGCCATAACCTATATATAAAACACGTTTTATTTTAGGTACACTAAATGCATACAAAGACTAGACAGGATTTTGATGCAATTTGCAAAAAAAGTCAGAACAGTCGCACAGCTTGATCAAACAGTATCATGTTATTTTATGTTTAAGATAGATAAATAAATTATAAACATTTAGACATTGTTTTACATTGATCTTACCTAAATGTTAATGTATTTTTTTTTTGTTAAGAGTTTATGTATGGATGCTTGATTTCAATCTTTGAATTAAATTGAAAAAAGTAGCACAAATAAATACAATAGAATAAAGACACAAATTAAGAGACATTTTGGGGTAGTTTTTTGGGTATGTCAGAAATACTAAAGAACTGAATAAAGTAATCTAATGTAAAATAACACTGATTAGTCTTTTTAGTCAAGACTGAATTAAATAGAAAACTATTAATTCTGATTGCTTACAATTAATACAATATTCGGTTGTTATGACAACAGAATTAATGACTGACACAAATGGCTGCGTTCACTTTAAGAACTAGTGTGCGAATCCATTACTGTTTCATTAACTTTCTGTCACACGCGTTTAATGCTAATTTAAGACATTACCGACTGTCTTTACGAGGTTACTCACCAAGACCAGAGTTTTGACATAATGTTCCGTGTTTTAACGCGATATAATCCAGGGATAAAACTTTTCTTTCTGGCGAGCTGTTTGTGAGGCGGATTTAGGCTGAGCACGCAGTGAAAGACATTTCCGAGAGTGCGCGAGCTCGGGATGGTTTAACATTGCTTGAGCAGATAAATGATAAATGTTAGTTACGATCATATCAGGTTACGATGCAATGCTGGCCCGATTGTGCAAGTGAATATCCCGTCATGTCCCTAACGCGCGTGTGTATCGACAGCTGCAGTGCTTAGCGCTTGCCTAGTGCAGAGAGACGAGAAGATGCAGCACTGCGTCCTCGAGCCCTTTATATGGAAAAAATCGATTCGTGGCCGTTGAGAATCGATTTTGAATCGACCACATTTTAAAAAACGATTAATCGAAAAATCGATTTTTTTGCCCAGCCCTAATGAGTTTTGCTGTGAAGCTCTTGACCTCAGATTCCCAATTCTAGGGCTCCCCCACCTTCTCTCAACCGCAAAGCCCCATCAGTAAGGCTCAAATGTGCTTAACTGACACCAAAATCAGGAATGTATTCATTGTAGTGAATATCAAGCATAATCATTTGTTTTTTACAATTATTACAATAATTGAACAAAAAAAATTGAACCGACTCAACACAAATTTCTCTCATCTGTCCCTTTTATGAGACATTTTTATTTCTGAATGAAAAAGTACTCTTATTTGACATGATTTAATCTTGTACATCAGTTCCCTTTCTTACGAGTTACGTTGGATGACGATGGATGGGGTTTCGCTTAGAAAGCCTATAAACTTTGAGTATTACAAATCGAGCCAATGGCAAAGAAAAGCCATGGGTCTGCGAAATTTGCCCTTCCTGGTTATCTGTGCAGTAGTTTTCCAGTAAGTGTGTCTCCCTGGGTGCTTCAACACTGAGTTTCCTCTCATAAAAGAGCTTTCCCAACAGTTCTTGGTAGCACGTCTTTAAGATGGCTCGCCCATGTACTTCTGGTGGGGTAGACTCGTGTCCGACTCTGATGGGCATGCCGCATGAGCGCTGTCTATAGTGTTTTAGTCTAGGGCGTTCATGGATGACTTATGTTCTCTCTGCGGGAACATGACTATCGCCCCACTACGGTCAAGACTCAATGATCTCGCAAGAGTGAGAGTTCCCTCATCCACACCCCGATCTACAGTACTTACTCTAAATTAGTTAGTACTTTGGCTGGTGGCGAGGGTGACCTGATGGTGGCAGTGTGGCACAAGGCGCAGTCCGTGCCCCGCACCTCCCCCTCCAGTGACGATGCCCCCCATCCCGAGTGCTTGTAGCTGGACGATTGGTTTTTGGGTACAACCCCAATACCTTTCTTCTCGAATGTGCATGATGAGATCTCGAAGTCCTTGAAGACCCCCATGTCTTCCTAGGATCACTCGCTGATCTCATCCGCAGCATAGTTGTGATTCAACTATGTCCTCAGAGTGCTTCTTCTCATGGCGAGCCTAAGCACCCATCCAAAGCCTGAAGATTTTCGTCTACGTTAGTGGCGAAGTCTTACAGAGGGACGGGACAGGTGGCTGCTTCTCTGCATGTTATGGCTACTCTGCAGGTCTATCAGGCCCAGATGCTCAGAGTCATGCATGAGGGTAGGACAGACCCAGGGCTCTTTGATGAGCTGCATGCCCCCACCGACCTCGCTTTCCAGGCGACAAAGCTCCCTGAGTTTGGAGATGTCCACAGCAGTGGCCCAGGAGAGACATCTCTGGTTGAACCTGGCGGACATGAAGGATGCTGAGCGGTCTCGGCTGCTCGACACCCCCATGTCCCCAGCCGGCCTTTTCGGCGGTGTAGTAGAGGACTTTGCCCAACAGTTCTCGGTTGCTTAGAAGCAGACTGAGGCCATCAATCTACTTTTAAGGTCCCCTGACATGGGATTATTTTATTATTTTATAATGTTTCCTGGGTTGCCCTTATAATGTTAGTATGTTTTTTTTTTTTAGATCAAAATAGTCATAATTTAGAAATAAAAGGCATTTTTTCCTAGCCTCATTTTAGCCTCTGCTTTGAACACTCTGTTTGAAGGGGCGTGTCTGCTGTGGGATTCAATGTAACCGTCCACTGCTATGATTGGGTGACATACTTGCATATGAAATAGCTACATATTACATGTAAAACTCTCTCGAATACTTTTACTACAGCTATTATACGTTTTTACTATTACAGCTATCGAGATTACCGAATCGTGAGGAGTTTTTGAAGTATGTAGATTCCCATCACATAAAGTTGCATTGATGAGCATTGACCAGCAGAGGACAGTCTGTTGATCGCTAGAATGAAGATTATGGCAAAGCAGTTTCTGCACTTTCTCTAATGCTTTCACCATTGCAGACACGATGATGTACATACAGTAAGAGCTTCGTTGTGCAGTGTAACTTGCGTCATTGATTTCATAACGAGTTGTCCAGATAAACTCGCCCTGTGTGGAAAGATTGTTCTTTGATTGCTTTCTGTAAATTTGGTCACAATTTAAATAAAACATCTTCATCCTACTAAAAGAAACAACTCGATTTCACGACCAAATCGTATGAATTCGACGAATGATTAAAAAGTGGCGAATTCGAAACAATTCATACGACCTCACTCGTATGAATTAGTACGATTTTGCTAAATCGTACATATTTTACGAATTGGCCAATTCGTATGAATTCGAATGACCTACCCCTTACCCCGCCCCTAAACCTACCCATCACGTGGGTTTAGACAAATCATACAAATTCGTACGAGTGAGGTCGTACGAATTAGTAGGAATTAGACACTTTTTAATCATTAGTCGAATTCGTACGAATTGGTCGTGAGATAGCGTAGAAAAGAATAGATGTGAAGTTGATATTTTAGTCACTGGCTTGACTTACTGATGCATAAACAGTATCGATCGATTTTGACAGAAAGATTAACTTACCTGTCTGAACTTGAACAATTAGGCTGCACATCAGAAATTGTTGCTTAGTAGCTCAATCGATTTATTTTCTGACGTTCATCGAGTTGAAGAAACAGTCGTCGGTTAAATGTTTGGACCATACAAAACTTTGGGAGTCGCGGATTTCCAGAGAAAATAAAATTAACCCATTGTTTCCTTTAGAGGCTCAGATGAAGGAACTAAAAAATACTTTTGTGTTCATTTGTACGTCCGAACACTGAGCAACTGCCATCCTTCTCTCATTTGCATGCCATGATATCTCTCGAGGAAACAGTCAAATCTCAAAGCTATTTCTATAGGAAAAACTAAAATCGCACCTGCGTGTTCGTACTTCCTGTTCCTAGCTCGTTTTCTCATGGTCAAGCTAAATTCTCTGGGCGGGCAAAGCAGAGAAAGGGAAGGTAACCTTTCCTCCATATGACGTACGGGGGAGATTCAAGATCAGCTGAGCTGCAGAGAAGAGAAACATAGCCAAAGCTCGATTTACACCTATTGAAAATTCTAGACACAAGGGGACCAAATACAGGCTAGGGGAACTCATATTACTCTTAAAAATCCTCAGAAAATTAAGATTTCATGTCAGGGGACCTTTAAACTCTTACAAGAAAAACCTAACTGACAAAAACAAAGGCAAAATAAATAATGACAATGCATTAAAATGCTTTAAACAAAAATACATTTGCTGAAGCAACCATGACTTTTAGCACGTTTCTACATGTTTCAACATGTTCAACAAGTCTTTGAGTTTCACAGGATTCCAGTGGACAAGAACGCCACATCGCAACGCAATAGCAGGTGAGTCCCGAGCAAGTTCACCTGATCAGAAATGTCATACACATGGAGCAGGTTATGTGATGCAAGCATCAAAATGAATTAGATTACAAATTATGTGCTATAGAAAACGTGTATTGAGGCCATAGTATTGTGCAAGAACCACATAATAATAATCATGACTGTGTGCGAGGGAAATTGTAGAAAGTTGGCTATAAGTACATTTTTAAAGTTTTGCGAAATTGTATTAAATAGAGGCAAGTTATGTAATAAACCTATAGGTTGCTTTTGACCTGCCTGAGATACATTTTCATGCCAATCTTCTGCATACTGCACTATATGGTACATATATATATATATATCTGTTCTCTTCAAAATTCTCTCTGAATTGTCTCGGCAGAGAGTGGGACTAAAACTTCCTTCACAAATGACTGCAAACTGGCATTCAGATCTCCCTCTAATTTAGTTACTAATGCCTAACCTCCTTCAATCTAATCAATTCCCAAGGATGAAATCCAGTCCTGCCTTACATTTTTTTTTCACGTTCCAGAAACCGCTTCACTTGGATATACGTCACAATACGAAAGAAAAGACTATCACAACTTCCGTTTCATGCCGACTTACAGGCGTCTGTGCATTGTCCACCAGAAATCATTTCTAACAGTTCAATTATCTCTAGTCTGCGTTTGATGAATCCTTAAAGGGTTAGTTATCCCAAAAAATAAAATCCCATAATTTACTCACCCTCAAGCAATCCTGGATGTATATGACTTTCTTATTTTAGCCAAACACAATCAGAGTTATATTAAAAAATATCCTGGTTCTTCCAAGCTTTATAATGGGAGTGAATGGTATATTAGATTTTGAAGCACCAAAAAAGTGCATCCATCTATCGTGAAAGTAATCCATTTGGCTCCAGGGGGCTTAATAAAGGCCTTCTGTAGCAGAGCAATGCATTTTTGTAAGAAAAAATATCCATCATTTTAACTGTAATCACTAGATTCCAGTAACATCTGTCCACACATTGACGAGAGAAACGAGTTCTGGGATATGGTGTAGGTGGATGTAGGAGTAGCGTAAGATTAGGTGAGAGTAGACATCTCTTGTGGTTCAAACAAATAGAGCTGCAAGAGACTCAAGCTCCTCTGACATTTCTCTTTAAGCATTCTTGTTTTAGACTTCTAATTCGTGACCGTTTTTTTTTTTTTTGCTCTATCGACTCGTGTACAGAAGCTGTTATAAATATGGATATTTTTCTTACAAAAATGCATCACTTCGCTTCAGAAGGTCTTCATTAACCCCCTGGATTTTATGATGAATGGATGCACTTCTTTTTTTTTACTTAAAAATCTCAGTTACCAGTCACTCCAATTATAAGGCTTGGAAGATTTAGGCTATTTTTAATATAACTCTGATTATGTTTGACTGAAAGAAGATTTTCATATACACCTAGGATGGTTTAAGGTGGGAACGGGTGAACTAACCCTTTAATATCAAAAAGACTTCTGAGAACTAACATGTGTTCTTTGTTCCTTTGTTTCCGTGAGCACTGGAATTGAACTTTGACAGTTGATGATTACATTTGAGAACATGAGGAAGAATTTCATCCCATGTCAAAAGTGAGGAACAAATCGAGGTTTATAACGGTAAAAAGATTACTGAAAATTTCCATATGTGTATGCGAACAACTGAAGAGCGTATCACAATTCAGGAGTTAAAAATGAGTCAGATAGAGTAAAAGGTATGAGTATTTAGCATGCTGTCTCCCCTCAAAATGTTTGAGACACTATTTTAGTCGTCTCTTTAGTCCTTGACTGGGCTGCCTCTTAAATGATATCCTTGATAGCCAGTGAGAGTGAGAAAGCTTCACCAACCAGATGTTGCATTTACAGCTGAAACTTGGCAGCCGCAAACATGCAAGTAATGAAAGTATTGGGTATTAAGAAATATAAACCATATTCTATTTTTCTCCTTTGTTTTTCTTCCCATAAAAAAATACTCATGGCAGGGGAACAAGCTGACAAAGTCGATCTTCCTCCATTTGTTTTTCTTCTCAAGTCATGTTTGATCTCGTGAGTGTCTGAAAGTGTGTGGAATTATAATACTAAAAATCTGTTGAAACTGTCCTTATGTCTGTGGTCTCCCACATTTTTAAAATTGTTTAAGAAGTGAAAATCGTTTTCATCATTCGTCCTGTATCATAAAGTTTCCTTTCTTTTGTCATGCTTCTTTAAGCATGTTTTAATGTGTGGTCAAAATTACTCATTCTTTGATTTCATTCACCTGCTCTTGCCCTCAGTTTGCTCAGTTCTTTTTCTTGGGTTGTTTGTGTACAATAGTGTACAAACTATTGGTGCTTATATATATATATATATATATATATATATATATATATATATATATATATATATATATATATATATATATATATATATATATATATATACCAGAAATTAAAATAAATGTAAAGATAAATAGACAATCACAATATGCATTGATATTAATTTTGAGTAAATGAGCAACTCCTTTGCCATAAATTATGTCACTGAAAAAAAATGAGAGAGAGAGAGAGCAGATGGGATGTTTAATCAAAGTATTGTAAATTAACTTTTATGTTCTGTTTTATAGATTAAAGCCCTTGGAACCTGCTCATACACCCCTTTCAGGTAACCCTTTTGTGGAATTATTCTCTTCGTCTCCTAATGTGCTGGTGAGTCATATGACCAGATGCCTTTAATCCACAGTCAAAAGTCATGATTTGAGTTCTTACAACCATTTATTCTCTCAGTCGGCTCTGCCTTTCATATCAAGCCATACTAGAACAACCAAGAGGGCATTGCTACGTGTTTTTGGGACGTGGGAGATTTTGAGATGAATAAAAGATCTGTGAATTAAAGACCATCTGCTATGTGATTGTACTCTCATTCTTTTGAGTTGTGTAAAATAAAGACCTCCACTACCTTGCAGTGTTTGCTCATCTGCAGGACCAGCCCCTGCTCTGCAAATTCAACACAACCGGACTTTGGCAGGGAGGATCCAATTTAGCTAAAGGGAATATATGCATCGAACAAAAGAGAAAATGGATGAAAAAAACATGCAATTATGTCCTTGATCAGGTTAAGCTTCCCTTTGCCAGTGCTCCGAACCACCAGCATTTGCGAATCAGCCTCCAAATGGGTGGCGTCTAGGAGCTGGGCCAGTCCTGAAAAGCATTCCCCCTTTCCCCACAGCTTTGACTGCCATCTCTACATTTCTCATTCCTCAGATCAGCGTCCAGGCCTCTCCACGCCTCCCCTCTCCCAATCCCTTGCTCCCTGTTCCAGATAATGGAGCACTCTGCCTCTGTTAGGCTGCCAAGGGCTGCAGCTCTGCCCGCTAGTAATGACCTGAGGGGATGGCGCGTGACAGGCCGGCTATAATAACGCCTCCAGCCACGGACAAAGCAGCCCCCAGGGCTCTATTTTTAAATACTTTATACTTTACAGCAGGGCTAAAAGTCATTTATTGTTTTGTAGGTCATGTCTATGGATGGGCAGTGGTGTGTTGGTAAGTACAGAGGGAGAGGCAGTGAAGACACATCCTAGTCACTCGAGGTGAGTGTTTGCATAAAAGGAGGAGCGCTTTCTTTAACAGGAACAGAAGGATTTAAATGCAGCAGGTTGAGCGGGTTCAGTCACAGCGTCACTGGAGGGAGTTGAGCTGTAAATGTGACTGTTCACGAAAGATGTTAAATTCATTAAACGACAGCGCTGTTGCACAAGGTCTTGCCCTTGAGTGTTCTGCAAGTCATTTGCAAAGATGGCTGTAAAGCAGAAACACGCAGAAAGTGTGTCGGAGGTGGTCGCTCTGTTCCCCTGCGGCACAGTGGTTTGTCTGTCAGCATTTTCACTCCTCAACCCCTCCAACAGAATCAGTTCAGCCCCCTTAGTGCCTTACATGATTAAGCAAGTCCATTTGACATGACTGATGGGTGCTTCCACCATGCAAACTCTCTCCAAAACAGACGGGATGATGTTAAACGGAGAGGAGATCTCAGGGGGTTTATATATATATAAATATATATATCCCTGCTGAAAAATCCAGAATTGCTGGTCACCAGCATAAGGTAAGTTTTGCTTGCTAAGACCAGCATGGGATTCTGGTGGACCATGTTTTGCATGCTTGGGATGCTGGCTTGCTGGTGGATCATTATGTTATCTGTTAGGTGTTGGTATGATTTCAGCAAGACCACTATAAAACTTGTGTGTGTACACGTCACATTTCTTAGTGCCTGTTTATCATTAAACAAAGACCAAGACAATTTTCCAATTATTTTTAATAAATTATTTAGAAAAGAAAAATTCACGTTGCAAGTTACGGGAACCTATTTACTGGTACAGTGCAAAATCCTCAGAGTAGTCAAAGTCTTGCAGTTAGTAAAATAAAGTAGATTCACTCTACAAGTGATGTTTGACCATTACTGACCATAACTCTGTTTTTACTCCGAGTTTAACAAGCAGAATAAATGAAAATAAGAGGTACAACAAGAATAGAAAAAAAGTCAAAAGAGCCTTAGATGAAATCAATGCAAATAAATTATTTTCATTACCTCAGCATTACCATGTTTACTTATTATAAACTAGTATTTATTTTATATGGTATATGTACAAAAGTTGTTGAAGTATGTTTGAAGCCACCATCATGTAGCCTGGATGCCAGCCCGAACTCCGCCCACAACATTTTTTGCTCTGGAAGTTCGGTCCGGACTCGATCCATTGAGGAGTAATTATGATCAGGCAAAAGACGGTCGGGCCAATCAAATTACCAGGGCGGGCTTTATACAATGATGGACAGGTGATCTGCAAGGATGTAATCATCATGTTATCAAAGAGCGCTTAACTGGTTTCCCTCAGAGATGACTGCATTAATTTTAATAGACAAACAGAAAACTGCAATCAAGGCATTTGTCGATCAGAAAGATATTTTTGCTGTCCTCCCTACATGATTCGGCAAAAGTGTAACTTATCAGCTGGCTTTGACGGTCGCTAAGAAGATGGGACGTAATGAAAAGCCTGTGGTCGTTGAGGTTTCTCCTTTGGTCGCACACAAGGAGGAGTAAGTAAAAGAAGCAACACTCGTTATTTAACTTCTTAAATAAGTAAAATTAGGCTACGTTCTGTAGTTGACAACTGTATGCAAAGTAGCTGACTTACTGCGTTGCTCTGATTGGTTGTAGGTTTACCGTCTATCCAATTGAGTGCAGAGGTTTTTTTTTTGGTTTTTTTTTCCTGGTTTGGTTAAGACACGCCTCATAATCATAGCCCTACGGAGCAGTTTCAGACTCATATTCCAACAAGAATATTAGTATGACGATGTCAGGCTAACCATTATTTTGAATAGTGTTCCTTTTAGTTGTACACTTGGTCACTGCTATTGGTTAAAATAATTATCTTTCAGCAATTGGTGAAAGTTATCACGAGTGGCTGCAAAAAAAAATAGTGCACAAAGACAAATGATTCAGGAAACTCTTTCATATAACAATACAGTAGTAGGCCTACACAGGAGATGAGATGGATCACATTACTGAAGCCTTGGCCACACTAATACGTTTTCGTTTGAAAACACACATTTTTTCTCACCGTTTTGGCCTTTCGACCACACTGAAACGTTTTTATTAATGAAAATGAAGCTTTTAAAAAACGCTCTCCAAAGGGGATCAATTTGAAAACGCCCTTTTCACGCAGTGTGGACTGTTAAAACGGATGTTTCTCTTACTAGAGATTCTCTCGTATTGCGTAAGTTATCTTATGCTATGGGAAAGATTCATCTTTTCAAGATATTGAAGCCAAAAATGGCAGTAGTCTTTTTTTACAGCAAATAAAAAGCTGTATAGCTGTAGTGGCACGCTCTGTGCCATTCATTCATTCATTCATTCATTCATTCATTCATTCAGACACGCGATTCATATTAAAACAATCTTTTTGCTGTTGCTGTTATATTGGATCTGACAGGAATTGTGCAACACAGACTTTGGGTCGAATCATTCCGGTTGCCATTTTACAACATTGGACGTTTCAAAACAATACAAGTGCATCGACGAGGTAAGTTGAAACTCATTATAATATGCAAAACTGTTATCCACTCACAGCAGAGGGCGTATTTAAAGTATTTCATTTATAGATTATCTAAAATTGTTTTAACTTCATTACATAACATTTTGGTCACATCAGCCACCATAACCTGTAATTTTGGTTATCAGACATATTTGTGTGTGTGTTTGTGTGTGTGGCCTGGTAAACCCGACATTATGGGATTGAAATGCAACCACAAAGATGGCAATCTCCAAAATCCTTGTCCTTATGGGGACATTTTTTGGTCCTTATGAGGAAAATAGCTTATGAATCATACTAAGTAATTTTTTTAATAGTGTAAAAATGCGGAACGTTTTCTGTGATGGTTAGGTTTAGTGTTAGGGTAAGGGGATAAAATAAACAGTTTGTACAGTATAAAAATCATTACGCCTATGGAAAGTTCCCAGAAAAAAAAAAAAACAACAAACAAACAAACAACAACAGCAAAAAAAAAACAATGTGAGAATGTGCACACAGTAACTCTGCAGAATGAGCTCAGCTGGTAAAAGAGAGTTAACAGAGAGCTCTTGGGAGTAAGGGACATAGCTAAAAGAGTGCAGAATCATACTTCACCTCATTGATTTTTTCGATCGGTTTAAATAAGGAGCACTTTAGGCCAAGAGCTCACCACTGAGCCATCAGTCCTCTGCTGGGTTAACCAAGCACTACGCTGCCATGTTACAAGTAATTACAGCACACACACGCACGCGCGCGCGCACACACACGCGCACACACACACACACACACACACACACACACACACAATCACACCAGCTGAGATGTGCTCTGCTATCCTATAATTACATCATAATCTCTTCTTTGTACATTTTCTAGAGTTTGGACACAATGTGTAAATTGTCTTTAAAAGACTCACCCTTTTAAATTATAAAATTATATTTAAGAAGCTTAATTCATGATAACAAGGAGTCAGGACATTTAATTAAAAACTAGAAGCTCAAATATAATCAAGTGGTGAATGGTTATTATATATTGTGCTAATATAATGAAATGTAATGTAAAAATGTGGTATCATTTAAATCATCTACATTGTTTTTTTTTTTTAATTGTTACAATCCACTCACTTTATTGACAGCATATTCATCACATGTCATTTAGTAACAAATGACTTTCTAAAGCAAATATTGATTGGTACAACTCCATTGTCATACTGTTTACCTACCTGCCAATAAGCTATGCACCTTTGAGAGGCTCATCTGTATTGTACATATTTGTAGCACATCTGACATTTTGAGCATTCCATTATAATACATCTGACAAGTGTTGCCCCTGCTCCTTGCTGTGTGAAATATAGATTTTCTATGTTCTCCAGGATTCTTGTAATCCACACCTATTATCTTACACACTACAGGGTTGCTATATAATAGAATAGATTATTATAATACACCAGCACACCTGTCTACAGACAGAACCATACAGTACATGCCAAGGGAAAGAATAATACATCATGTAATTTATTACATGTGGATGTGTGGGCATGCATATTTGAAAATAAACTGGTTACTGGTAGCAATTTGTTTTGATGGTCCCTTTTAGACATTATCTTAAAAGAAATCCTTCTGATAATAAGTAACTTTGCAAATATGTCAACTTATTCCACTAACCTAAACAGTCTACTAATAGTACTAATAAAAGTTAGTTGACATGTAGCTGCAAAATTACTTATTGTGAACAAAATGTCTAAAAGGGACCATCAAAATAAAGCGTAACCTAATTATATACAATTGTCTAGTTAAGTCCAGTTTTCCCCACTTTTTATGTCTACTATTAAAACATGAAATATCAGAATGGCTGTCAAATAACCTACTTATCCAGATCGTGTAGATGCAAATAGCTCAAGCTTGCAACATTTGTTATACAGGGATGAGAAATAAGGGATGTGACATGCACACACATGCTGCATAACAAAGTGAAGTAAATCACCAGAGTAACAGCAGCACAATGACCGGTTTGTGTTTTCGCGTTGATTGAATGATAACAAAGAGCACGAGTTACAAGCATCTCCTCATTTAACGGCCCATTGGAGAGAGAGGGAGAGGGAGAGAAAAGGCAGGAACGAGTGGCAGGGCCTGGCGAACAGCTTGCCTCACCTCATTAAAAGCTTGTTGACGTCTTGTAAATTTTAGGGGAGCACGGGCTGGTAAAAATCAGCCACCAAACTTACTCATAAGGGAAGAGGATGGATTTAGTCCCCGCCCATCAGGACCGAGCGATGGGCGAGAGGAAGAACAGCCATCTGAGGAGAAGAAAGAGATGCAAACAGAGATAGAGACAAAAAGAGAGATAGAGATGAGAGGGAAGCACCCAGACATACAGTACACAAGCCAACGATAAATAACAGACGTATAAATTGCCTCGTTTTCTTGTTTTGGGTGATGTCGATTTAGCTGCTAATTGGTGACAGAAACTGTCAAACGGGTGGCAGCTAGTGATTGCAGTGGCTTCTGTCAGGATTAGGTGAGAGGAAAAGGGGAAAAAAAATGCTTTTTATCTGAATAGAGAATGAGAGGTATGCTGGCAGCTTCCTCCCATCTCCTCCCGTTGTCTCATATTTACCCAAAACACATTAAAAACACAAGGCAAAGAGAGCAAAAGAAACAATAAGCTTGGCATTATAGGCCCCAGTTCTCTCGCTGTCTCTCAAAATGATCAGTGTGTTTGTTTGTAGAATCTTTGTTTGTTTGCTTGCAGGAAGGAACTGAACACACAAACACCCGTGTTAACCTATTCAGAGTAAGAGAGGGAGAAAGAGAGAGAGAGCGAGAGATAAAGGCTGACTGACTGATCTCCTGGGGCCGTCTCCTCCAAACCCTGCCTTGACTCCCCCTCTGTCCTGGGGAATATTGAGATGAGCAGTAATTAGGCTTTGATACTCTGGCAAATGAACAGTAATTAGAGGCTGCGAGTGAGGCTCCTCTGTCTGAGCTGCTCATCCAATATTCACATCATTATTGAACATTAGGATTAGCTCTCTTCCATGCACAAATAGCATGGCACAAACACTGCCAGTGCAGATGGCAACGGGGGGTGGCCGCTGGTGACACTGGCGCATGTTTGCGAGGAACGTGTGGATATAAGTCAGATCTATGTAAGTATTGCGTGATACAGTATATCTAGAAGAGCGAGAGCGTGTGTGTGTGTGGGATGTAGAGATAGGTCACCCGTGTCTGGCCGTCTCTCAGAGGGGATTTTCTGGTTATTAGAGCAGCGCCAGATCATGGGCCAATTATACAGAAAACTGTCAGTCAAGATTGTGTGGCTACGTGATTAGAGCAAAAGGACAAAATCAGGTGAGGAGTGTGAATCTATCCGGGGCAGCTTTGATTTGCTAATGAGGGGAAGAGGGGATAGGACTGGGGCCACCATCCCCAGCTGTAGCCCCGCTCGCCTGCCTTCATTTTCGCTCTGACCTTCTTAGCGGATGCTGCTTTTGATGCAGGAGGGAGACAAAGACAGGGAAAAGCTGGAGAACAGTGGATGACTCTCTCTCTGGGAGCGACGGGACCCCGGCCCTCGACGGTGAATGTGCCACAGGTCACAGTCCGTAAATGAGACCAATGCACCCTGCTAGCACAGAGAGGGCCAACAGCAATCAAAGTCAAGGTCCACTCTATTACGGCACGGGCCAAAGGCTCCTTAATTACCCTTAATAGCTTTAAACACACTAATTCCATGCAATGCCCCCTCACGTATTGCAAAAACACACCCACGAGTGGAGAGGAGGAGTTTAAAGGACAAGAGGAAGGAGGAACGGTGCATCAGCCCTAGTCTCCCAGAATACTTCAGGCCCAGACTAGTCCTCTCATTTAAAAAAAAAAAGGAAGAGCTGACGGTGGATCCTAATTTAGTGGCTACTGTTCGTGGGGGCTGACACAGAGAGGCGTGGTGAGGGGTCTTTGTCAGCTCAGCCTGGCAGCGGTGGCACAGTCCGTGGGGCGGTTGAGGTTTTGGAGAAGAAGAGGATGGTGCAAGTGGAGACAGGGTGCGCGGCAGCCCTGCAGAAGCAAACGGCAGGGGCCTGTAATGAATAGGATGGGGGGACGGGAAGAGGGATGACAGCTCTGGCAGCTGATGCATGAGCTCCATGCTAATTCCTCAGCCTGGCCATGATGGATCCTGAAATCTTGACCAGACGTCCCATTAGCCCCTGTCCATGACAGCCCCAATAAAGATATTATCAAAATCCACTGAAACCTTTGAGGGAAGGCTATGGGGCTGTGGCAGAGGGGCAGAGAGCAGGGTCAAAGCCACAGAGTCTCATCTCCCAAGGAAAGTTATTGATGAGTTAACCTCTTGGGCGCGGGTTAGTGGTGATGGATATATTGGGACTGGAGAACCACACAAGATAATGAGACGAGCAGTGAATCACTGTCCCACCCCTGTTAAAAATAGAATCCACTGTATGTCCTGCAAATAGAGTTGTGTTTTGTTTCGGCAGCAGAGATTATTCATGAACAGCGGCCTGTGAAAGAGAAGCATGTGCGTATGCTGATGAGCACGCGTCTTGAAGACAGGAAGTAGTTGCTCAGCTCAGCGAACCTGTGAATGCTTCGGCACGACCCTCATTTCAATGCGCCGCTCTAATTCGGATGCGAAGTCTGGTATCCTTAGTTACCACGGGACCCAGTCCAGGTGTGTTTACCATGAATCTTTTATCTTCCGCAGCACATCAGGCTAATATTTTTGACAAGCGGCACAGGGGATATAAATGACCCAGGCTTCGGACAAATAGGAAAACTGGTGCCTTGGCGTGCGGCGTCGGAGCGAGGGCGTTGGGAAAGCCACACGATTCCCGTGGTTGACAAATAGGGTGGGGAGAGCCGGGTAGGAAACGGAGAGAGAGGTTACAGTGACAGACAAGGAGCACAATTATCACACCATGATGAAAGAGCGGCGGCCGGCGAGCTCCACACCGTTAATTACACTCCTTTTTCCACAGGACTCTAATGTGAGGAAAAACACGCAATGACAAGTGTGTAAAAGAGCAAGCAGTAAATTACTGTCAGGAAAAATAAACGGAGGAGCGTGCGGCCTGCTCAATGATTTACGGGGGCAATTAGTCACCGCCCCACGGAGATGCTGAGGACAGCAGCGGAGCGAGAGTGTCAGAGAGAGAGAAAGCAGAGGAGGAGGGGTGGATGGAGAAAGAGAGAGAGAAAGAATGATTGTGTGCATGAGGAAGATAGAGAGGTGCACTTCAGCCGCTGCCGAGAAAAGACAAGGAAGGAGAAAGTAAGAGGAAACACTCAGGCTATTATGAATGACCTTCTGGATGCTAGCAGAACCTTATGTGCCCCTGATGTGCTATTTCTGTTCAGTCGCCCGCTGACATAGTCCTGGGCCACGGACACACGTGCCCCTGCCTAACGTTCTACAATTAAATCTGCTTACTTACCTGAAACACAGGACAGCTCAACAGAACTGGTTAAAGTACTGCATAAGTGAATTTAATGCAGACAAAAGTGAAACAAATGTGATGGCAGAATTTTTAAATAGCCGTGCTCCATCTGAGGAAGGCCAACACCTGCGTCAGTAAAATAGGACAATAAACTACCGACTGCCATGCACACTTACTAGAAGTTTCCCAAATCTAAGTGCTAACAGAAACAATCGGATCTTTGTGGAAGCAATACATGCTGTCATCGTGGCAGATTTACAGTAGGACATGAATGGTCTTTAATCACTAAATGTTTGAAATGAACAGCCCCACATGCAGACGCACTTTAATGGGCCTTAATCGACTTTAAAAGTGACACCACAATGTCTCTGCAGATCAAAGCCGTTTCCTCTTCCACTGATGACGGCTGATTTCCTTTCTTGTGTTTGTAAACAGAGATTTCTAACAACGAGGTCTCGGTTTCCAAAGACACATGTCCCTCACTTTTTTTTTTTTTCATTCGTAACATGATGCACATCAGCTTTTATCCTGTATTAAACACATGCCGTACGTTTAACAAATTAAGGCCGCTGGGAATATTCCCAGCCGCTGCTGAGCATTATGACATTAAATCGCTTAAGACAGATTGTGTCATTCCATTTTTGTTAATTTCACCCATTCTGATTGAGTGAGCAAGTCAAGACTGTGTTTCTTTCAGAACAATGTGCTGCAGAAAGTGACAGAGACAGGCCTCAATACGATACAGTCAGTTTGGGTCATCGCTTACAGATAACTGATGAAATAAAATCCTTTGTCAAGCAGGCAACGAACTGAAGACAGAAAGCTGTGCAACAGAGACGTCTGTACTAATTAGTCATGCTGATTGGAGGATGTCAGCTAAATCAGATGGCTTGAAAGTGATACATGATCCCTGTACAGTTAGCAACTACATGAATCTGGAGCCTTTATACAGCTTTGGGGAAGCTACTGCAACACTGTAGCTAACAAGCTAAGTTATTAAATTACAGCTACACTACCAGCTAACGAAAAAGTATCAATGAAACGACTTAACCATTAACAATTATTAAAATTCTCTATATTATAATTTAACCCCAAAATATTTATTTATTTATTTATTTTTTTTTTTTGTGAATGAATATTGATTAAAGGTACAGTGAAAATATAAATTAGCAAAAAAGGAACGCAACTATTCTAAATAAATTGAAAACAGTACAGAACAGGATTGTTTAAACATTTAAAAGCTATAATAAAAACGGCTAAAATAATGCCACACTGTTTGATCTATGCTGTATGAAAATGTTAGAAAAGTCTCTACTTTTATAATACCTATAAGGTATGGTATTTGTTTTTTGTTTTTTTTTTTCATGCTCTTATTATAGACTTAATCAGAAGTTCCCTGTCCTGTGTGTGACAGACCCTCACCCTGGACCTTCTGTGTGTCAGTCTCTTTCTGAAACTGTCAGCTCTGCTTTACCAGGAGAAAAAAGAAAACAGCTGGTGATAAGTCGTAGTTTGATGGGCGAAGAAGCCCTGGCAATCAAAGCTGAAAAACTATGGCAGCGTTTTACCTTCAGCCTGCACTAGCTCTGGTCAAGGGCATCTTTCTTTGTGCATGACGCAAGTCGATGCATCTTTGTCACAGGTGCATCTTATTTTTATCCTTTAAACTCTTCCTTTCCCCCGCTTCCGTCCCCTTGGCCATCGAAAATGATGGTTGTAGTGATATTTTTCTGCTCATACATTTTCTAAGTCATCTCACAGTAAGCTGTCAGCCTGCACAAGGTTTATACAGTGACATTTACAATCAATAGCCATTTTCAAAAGGCTAACGTTTTTCATGTCATGGCATGTCTTTGCCTTCCAGTGGAATGACCTGTCAGGCCAAGTCTGTGATGTATTTACACCGAAGCTTTTTGGATTATTTCACCATTTTCTGTCTATTATTTTGACTAGTGCATAATATTTCTTGCCCATCATCTGTTCTTTGTTTTGTTCTTTCTGATTTTAATATTTAGGTCCAGTATTGTGTGTAAATTTCTGAGACAATGTAACACAAAATTGATCCCATTGACTTTCACTGTATGGACAAAAAAAAAATTGTCCAAATATTATATTTTGTGTTCCACAGACATTCAGACATTCAGGTTTGTGACAGAATATTCCTATTTTGGTGAACTAAACCACCAAATGTTAATGTTAAATACAATCCTCGACCTAAACATTAAAATTAGAGCGAAATAACCAAATGAAAGAACGTAATTAACAGACGATGGTAAAGAAGTATTCAAAATAATACACAGAAAATCATTGGATTCAGAATTATTGGCAAATCTTTCAGAAGCTCTTTAGCTTTAATAGGCACAATCAAACAGTATTGTACATGTCCAGGGCCTGTTGTTATCTGTAAGATGTCCTGCAATGATTTAGTCTGACTAGACATGACTACACCAGACGTGGAAATGAATTAAATCACTATTTCACCTCCTTGCATGTTTCCATCCTTCAAGGTCTCATTTTCCAATACAAAACTACTTGTTATTTAGCCCGTGAAAGTAAGAGGACCATGTTAATTGTTAATTCCCTGTTTAAATATTCATCGTTCCATGCAGACCTGTAATGCTTCAACAACTCCCTCATTTGATGTCAAGTGCTGGTCGTGGAAGGTGTCTTTGACTTTATATGCCTGTTTCCATGCATAATGCCTGTGATCAATTTTACATGTGCACTACACGCTTTATATATGCACATTCTGTTGTAATGATATTCATGTGATGGAGGGTGAGGGGTAACTTATATAGAGCTTGTTAGAATTATAAGTTAAAACAGCATCTTTGACAGGAACAGGAACTTTGCTCGGGGTTACTGGTTTAATTTTCTTTATTATGGTAAGCTTTTGAGGATCGGTTTCTAAATCCTATTATTAAAAATTGATTGAACAGAACATACAGAAAATATTTATCTTCCAACTCTAAAATTTAATTGCATGAGCTATATTCAAAGTGAAAACACAGAAAAAAACAACAACTTTAAACCAAACATTTATCTTAGTTACTATATTAATAATAGTTAGTAATAAATAAAAGGTGATATGTTGCAACTGTAAACGATCTGCATTCAGTTTTTTTATATACTTTATTATTGCATTTATTATATTACTACTACTACTCCTACTACACCATTATGACTACTACTACTACTACTACTAATAAATGCAATTATTTATTTAACAAGAGTGTCTTTCATCTGTAGTTTTAAAGAGCAATATGCCTCGGGAGACTGTATGTTACAGTGAATTTACCACGGCTTTT
Source organism: Cyprinella venusta (assembly GCA_038021265.1). Taxonomy (NCBI): domain Eukaryota; kingdom Metazoa; phylum Chordata; class Actinopteri; order Cypriniformes; family Leuciscidae; genus Cyprinella; species Cyprinella venusta. The sequence goes on from CM075868.1 coordinate 18,308,149, forward strand.
TTATGGCATATTTCTTTAGTTAAGATTTACAGTAAATTAAGATTTTAATTTAGTGATAATTTGACAAGTGGTCATTATTCATGTCTTGGAAACCACTAATCTTTTTCAGCAGTAAAACTACGTATTTCTAAGTATTTCCAGGGTCATATTTAGTCACCTCAGCCAGCCATGCCATAAAACCACCAAACAGGGGAGAGATAGACACACAGTGTGTGTGTGTGTGTGTAGGGAAGGAGCCATGAATCAACCTGTGTAATAGGGGGAAGGCCAAATGTAATAAATAATACAATAACAAGCCAAACTAATGAGCCGTTGCCAAGGTGAATTTCACAGAATAGTCCCCCTGTACAAAACCCCACTAATAATCCAAGGGAGCCAGCGGATGATAAAGCGGCGCCATAAGACAACACCTGCACAATTAAAGCAGAGGATTCTTTCCCAGCGTTACATTAATTTCTGCCTTTTGTAAAGGCCCAATGAGCACGCTAATAATCTAGTCTACTTGACTCCGTGTCTAGCCAAAACAGGGTGTCTAATTAGGTAAAGGTAATTAATTAGAGATAAACGGAGCTAATCAAGAGCCGTTAGCGCTCTGTCTGTCTCGTCATTAAGACACGCAGGCTTATTCCTCTCTCATTGGCTGCTTCAGCAGCTCTTTAGATATTGCCTTGAAAATTGAGATTTTAACTGTATCAGAATTCACCCAGAACATTTACAGTATGCACACAGAGATGAGATCTCTAATATATATAATTTCAAAACTAGCAATTTTCTTAAATGGATCAATTGCATAGATATAAAAAAAAAGTTTAAATGGTGCCACCAGTTCTTGTTAATTGCAACTGTCTCATTCAACAGATCCGGAGAGCATTTTGATGGGAGGATTCATTTGAGTGTCATCAGCCACTTCATTACCAAAAATCTGTTAACATGATTTTGATGATATGATGATAAAAGCTAGCTTAGCGGACCCTTGCGTTTCCTCTCACCATTAATTGGTGGAGTAGAGCGCTCTGATTGTGCTGATGGTGATGGAAGTAGTGTGATGTTTAACACAGCATCACATTAGCGAAAATGAATAAAAATAACATGTATATGAATTTGCGTATTACCTCTCACCCCCTCCTCGGGGAAAATGTATCAGGACTTGCGCTTCGAAAATAACGGCTTGCTTCTCTGAGAGTCTCGTCAACGTTTCAGCTCTAATTATGAAAAGTGGAGCACTAAGCAGAAGCCAGAACTCACTCGAGACAAATCTCTAGCAGAGACTAAGTTCAAACAGGAAGGCCTCTACTCTGATGCGCATGTACCCATCATGTCCAATTGTCTATGATTAAAATCCCACTCTCTGCTATGGCTGGGACGAAATTATACAAAGTTACACTTTAATGGTAAGCCTAATGGATGTTGACTCTGCATGCGAAGGGAAGCGCGACAAACGGAAGCAGAGGAAAATGGAAATAAGATACAAGACATTTTTAAAAAGTGCTAGATCTTGAAAAGGTTTGGTGGGAAGGATTTTTTTTTCAGCCTGTGAATTGTGGGACATTTGAGTTTAGGAATATTTTAGGGATTGTTATTACCCCACCCCCCTCGTCCTCATACACGAGGGACTCGTCTCCTACAAGGAGGCAGGCCGCTCCCTCGACACGCATCATTAGAGGGTTTTTTACAAGCGACAAGCAGGCTATTTGGCTGTCATTGGGATTGTTTGAAGAGAATATGTTTATCTGCCGTTTACTCAAGGGGGCCTGGCATCACAGAGAAAGGCAAGCAGATAACCATGAGCACTTGACACCACATTTATGCATTTGTCAATATTAAGGATAATAGGTGGGGACTGCTGGATTTAAATTGGCATCTCGCTGCACCGTGCCATCACAAATATCACTAGACCTTTGACCTTTACTGTAACGTACTAGATGACCACAGAGTTCGTCTCTGCCATCACTGCTAGTTGCAAAGCTAAAGTATTTACACAACACAATATATAAGTAGTCCATGATGTGTTATATCTTTTAGTTCCAGTTTAAATTATAGTTAATAAGTAAATTGATAAATTATCACTGAAGTCAACAGAATATTTCCAGATGAACAATACATTTTCCATGTCATTAGTTATTTCAGCAGTGATTTTTTAATGTCGTATTTCTGTTTCCTTTTTTTCTTTTAAGCATATTTTAGTATGCAAAAACTTTGATAAAATAAGTTATATCTCTATTCATTGTTCTCAATGCAAAGAAAAAAAATTTCATAAACAGAAGCTTCATTTCAGTGTTTCATTTAATTTGTGTTTAAGCTAGTGTATAAATCATGAAAGGTTAGACATATCGATTCTGCAATTAGTTTAAAGTCTAAACTTTACAAGATAACTTAAATAGTCCCCAAATATAAGACGCTAACAAATACACACAAAGAAATATAAAGAAAGAATAGCAAAGAAAGCACGCTGGAATGACAAAGAACGCATTGGTTATGTTCTCCGAGTTTGTTTGAAAACAGTCTATAAAAAAGTGAGTCCGACAGGGGATGTGTGTTTTGTGTGTGTGTGTATGTGTGTGTGCGCGAGCTTGGACATGATAGACTGTCAGACAAGAAACGAGGGACGATAATACGGCCATCACCGACCCAAAGTGTAGGGTGTGTGACTGCTAGAATGTGTGCGGCATTTCCAATTGAAATGAGACAGAACGGAGGCATACAGATCCTCATTATCCTATTTCCCTCAGGGGGAGCGAAGGCAGCCTTTCAGTCAGAGGAAGACAAGAAGAAAATGCTCTCTCTCTCTCTCTTTCCATGACATGAATATTTGTTGGGGGAGGAGCACAGCAGATGAAAACTACATCAAATTACAGTTAACAAACAAACAAATCGTGTGGCAGTGCTGGCTGAGCAGTGTAGCTAACCCTCTGAATCTGGGTTCCGTTTAGAGCTGTATTCACCAGGGGGGAAATGTGCCCAATACGAGATACAGGTCACATCACATTTCCCAGCGGAGCCCTGACAGTGAGGGAACAGGCCGCACATCACACGGACACGTCCTGTAGTATCGACTTCAGAGCGGCTGATTGCGCCAGCACCCGCCGGCGCTGTTTAGATAGTTTGACTACATCAAGCTCCTCTTCTCCATGCCTCTTACTGGTGCGATTAGAGAGGGGAGAAGATGAAAGGTGCTTGGTGTATTTTTAAAATTGTTGATTTTCCCCTCTAATGATAGCTGGTGCAATTAAGCATTGGCTTCAGGCTCTCTGTGTCCTTGTGTGAAAAATCTCAATTATATATGTGTGAGAGTGAGAGTGTGAGCGTTTGTGTATGAATATGAGCGCAGGGTTTGTAGCATGTGGATACATGTGTGTTTTCTGGAGATTGAGTGTGGCATGTGTTCATGTATGTTGGTTTTCAAGCTTGCAAATGGTTGTGTTTATGTCACATTCAGCATGTCTAACTTACTGTCATGTTTCATTTGTTGGATTCAGAGCTACTACAGGCATGTAGACTTACAGTTGGGATGGCTTATCTTAGATTTCATTTTTCATATCTTCACCTTTATTATTGAGGGAACTAGGCCTATTACTGTACGTATTTCGAGAAAGACATCATACATGAAAGTCCGTAAATATGTGTTTGTGACCGCATACAAAGCATGAATTTGGATTAAAAGAATTATGTTGTTTTGTATTAAAGGTTTATCTATTCAATGTTATTTTTTTTTTCACAAAATTCAATCACATTTAATATACATAAAAGTGCTGTCTAATTAGCGCTCTCAATCGATTAAAAAAATTAACAAATTAATCACAATTTGTTCTGTAATCAGGTGTAATTGCACCTAACATTAAAGGGGTGATGAACTGAGAAATCAAATTTTTCTTGAGCTTTTGACATCTAAGAGGTCATCATATTATAAAACTATGCTGTAAGTTTCAGAACTGAAAACTTCCTTGTTAGTCCAATAAAAGCTTTTATTGACACCAGCCTCTGAAAACGACTTGTTTTTAAAAGTGGGGAACTATGACGACAAAGAGGATAAAACCGGATAAAACCGCAGAAGTAGATCAACTCCTACTCCTATGCTCCTACTTCAACACAGCCAGTTTAGCCCCGCCCACCGATTCTTGCATTACACCAATCACGCATAGCTAAATAACATATGCCTACCTCATGATGACAAACTGGATCTACTGAGCAACACAGAATATTGTGCAGTGCCTGGTTCTGAAAGACGACTGTTATTGCATAAGCTTCCTCAGGATTCCAATACGATTGCATGGATAAACTTTAAATTTAATGACGTTCCAGCTGATGAGGTAAAACATCGTCGTCTGTTCGCTTCATTTCACTGAGGATTGTCCTGTAAACAAGACTGGATTTGCAGACCGATTAAGAGTAAAGAACGGTGCTGTGCCGTCTATATTGGATCTGACAGGAATTGTGCAACACAGACTTTGGGTCGAATCATTCCGGTTGCCATTTTACAACACTGGACGTTTCAAAACAATACAAGTGCTTCGACAAGGTAAGTTGAAACTCATTATAATATGCAAAACTGTTATCCACTCACAGCAGAGGGCGTTAACTTTCAAGTGTAAGACACCCATAAATATCCAGCATTTTTCAGCTAGGCTCAAAACTAGGGTACAAAATAGCCTATTACTTATTCATTTTGATGTTTTTGAATGCAAAAACCAAGCGAACGTCATAAGTTGACCTCAGACAACAATATAATAAAATTTAAAAAGCCAGTTCATGACCCCTTTAAAGCTTGGCTTTTTCTTATGAAAGAGGCCAGTATCACAGATACCAATACTGCTACTGATGCCCGATGCCCAACCCCCCCTACGTTCTGTAGTTGAAAACTGCGCTATGCAAAGGAGTTGACTTATGCGTTGCTCTGATTGGTTGGTAGGTCTACCGACTATCCAATTGAGTGCAGAGGGTTTTTTTTTGTCCTGGTTCGGTTATGACACGCCTCATAATTAAAGTTCAATTGAGTGGTTTCAGACTCATATTCTCATTAGAATATGAGTATGACGAAGTCAGGCTATTGCTGAGTATTAAAACTGCAGTGATCTAAAGACAGTCTCAAAAACGAGGTTTAAAACGTACTTGGTTACCTAATGTAACCTTGGTTCTCTCTAAAAGAGGGAACGAGTATTGCGTAAGTTGCTTACGCTATGGTTAAAGTCATCTTTTCTTGACATCAGAAAAACTGATCTTTAATTTTGTATTTATTGTCAACGCAGTGCAGAAGACAGCAGACCATTGCAGACTGAGTTAGTGTGTTCATTGACTGTCCTGCGGCAAATGCAGTAGCCTATCGGTAGGGGTGTGACGGTTATTATATAACCGTGAGACCGACGGTTATAGTTGAAAACCGTCATTAGAACTCTATAACCGCCAAAACCGTGTAATATATTTATTTATTTTTTTCAAAAAAAAATCGTCATAGAGAATTTTTAAATACTAATTAAAAAGGACAATTAACGATCCAACAGACCACTGAGGTGGGGCTATTTTTGGTGCCCATAAGCACAGCGTGTGATCGCGTGGTGCATGGGACGCGCTGCCTGCTGCAGGAGTATACAGGAGCCGTCACTTTACACGTGAGAACTTCGTGAATAAAGGTAAAACAGTAAAAATAATGTTAAATCGCTTATATGGGCACGTTTCGGGTTTAAACCAGATGGCAACGGAAAACCAGAAAATCTTGATGAGCTTAGAATATGCGGAAAAACGGTATTTGTTACAAATGCCAACACTACCAATCTCTCTTATTAACAATAGGAGAGTGCGGGACTAGCTTTCGCGTGGCACATATTTGCAAGGTCTCGTCTCGTTCACTTCATCTCTGCCATGCACGCGCCGCGCGCTATGTATGTGATGCGCAGATTCTGGGAGACTTTAACTAATTTGCGGCCATCAGGGAGACGCTATCCATATGCGGGAGACTCCCGGAACTTCCGACGCGATATGACGATCACATCACCTCAGATCTGAGCCCCTATTTATCAAGCCAATGCGCCACAATCTATCGCAAATCAAAGTGAAAGTAAGTCACAGACGCCTAACACTACCATTTTCATTAAAAATAAGTTAAAGGAATGACATGATATTACCAGGGCTGTTGCCGCTCTCCCTTATTGCTGTCTTTGCTGATTTTGAAATTAGGCTAGCCGATGATCAATAATGCAGCTCAAATCTGTTACTTTCGGTGACGTGCACTCCATTACATCTGTATATAGCGCGGGGATTGACAACAGCAGGCTATAGTGGCATTGACGATCCATAAGTATGTGTAATGGCGTAAATATTATATATATATATATATATATTATATATATGTATATATTATATTGGCCAACATATATAAATGAGGGGCTCAACAGATTGAACTCTGGTTTTCACTGACTGAAGCGAATAAGCTTGTGGCACAAGCAAGGCAGGTTACGCAATACTCATTCCCTCTTCTAAAGAGAACCGATGTTACATTAGGTAACCAAATGCATTCTCTTACGGGAGGTCCTCTCGTATTGCATAAGTTGCTGACGCTACGGGAACCCATTGTCAACGTCGTGCGCACCAAGCATCCGCTGCATGAAACCCGGGGAGACCCTTGGAACACATATGCAGAACAACGGCGGCCAGTACCACGGGCCAGCACATGTAAAAGACACTTGATATGAGCAAAGGGCAGCACAGCATGTATAGACTTAGAGTAAAGGCGTCCAGCAACGTTTTTTTACCCAATACAGTTCACAAGCACAGAACAGAGCAAAGTTTTGCTGGATTATGTAAAGTGAAAAAAATCGCTTTTCGCAGCTGTTTTAGGGAAATAGATGGCCAGCAACACGGGCCTGCACATGCATACTGACGTGTCACAGGGAAACGCGGACGAACTCAGCCGACTACATGCGGCAAGGTTCACCTAGCAGAGATGAGAGTGTCTGCACATGACATCTAGGCAGAACATACACATCCTTTTAGACTGACAAATGTCTCACCTGCTAGACTCTGACTGGGCACAGAGGTTACCATTGCCCTCACTATCGAATAGCCATAACATATACTTTGAGCGTGAAAGGGGACCTGCCCTTGTCCAACAGCTCTTGGAGGAAGGAAAGAACTCATGGGACCTCACCAGTGCTTGGGTCCAGGCCTTTACCAGTTCACCATTTGGAGAACACTGACCTTTTAGTTGCATAGAGCCGTCTTGTAGAAGGAGCTCTAGACTGTGAGATTCTTGTTCATCATGACCCCTTCTGGCAATGCAACTGGTATCTGTTGATTATCCATTCATGCAGAGACCAACTCTCTGGATGGGGATGCCACACCGATCCACCAGCCTGAAAGAGGAGATCTCTCCTCACCGGGATTGGACATGGGGCTATGTATGACAGCCCAACCAGCTCTGGGAACCAGGTCTGGTTTTCCCATCCCAGGGCTATGAGAAAGACTGAGTGGCCTGTTTCCCTGATCCTTGTGATTACCTGTGGCAATAGTGAGATCGGGGGAAAAGCGTACAGCGGGCAGCTGGGCCAGGTTTGGGCCAACGTGTCCTCATTCTTTGAAAAGAACCTTGAGCAATGAGCATTGTCTTTCGACACGAATAGGTCGACCTCTGCTCTGCCAAACAGGCACCATAGTGACTGGACCGTTTGTGGCTGTAAGGACCATTCTCCCAGGGGAATGTTGTCCATGGACAGTCTGTCCTGGCCGATGTTCTCGTGGCCCGGCACGTGAGAGGTGCTCAGTGAGCACAGCGAGCGATGGGCCCACACCAGAAGGCGCTCCGTCACATGGCACCCGTTATCGTTAATACAACACGCACTGTGATGGGTAGGTTAGGTGTGGGGTAGGGTAGTCTCATATTCACGCTAAAGGATTTATGACGCCTTGGGTTCGCATGTTATATTAATGATAAAGGGTGCCATGTGCTTTGTATTTCGTCGTCTTGTCATATAGCGTCACCTATATGACGCTAAAGGATGAGAACGGGCTGGATAAACCCAACTGTCGAAGGTGAATCTCAAAAATGGCCTGTAACGGGGTATTATCTGGATCTGAAAGTATGCGTCTTTCAGATCGAGGCAAATTAACCGGTCCCCGGGGGGCAAATCTGCACGAGGATCTGTCTGGTCGTGAGCATTTTGAACGGTCTTCTCGTAAGAGCTTTGTTCAAATATCTCAGATCTAGAATTGGCCTGAGGGCTCCGTCCTTCTTGGTCTCTGGGAGCGGTGCTTTTTCCTGCACTCCCCAGCATAGACTGGTGGAGCAACATCATTAAAATCTCAAGTCGAGCCCGCAGGTTCGACAATGACAGCTCTTCGCACTCAGGGCAGCTTCCTGAAAAGAATGCGCTGGCAGCGTGCTCGCAGCCCAGGCAGAGAGCGCAGACGAGATGGTGGTCTCCAGCAAATGAGCGGGGCGCGGCTCGAGCCGCAGGTGCCTCGCGCCTCGAGCTCTTTTATATACAAGAGTGTGTTTCGGCGGTTTCTCAAGATCCAGCGATGCGATGAGCTTTGCTGAAGAGATGAAAATCAGAGTTCAGCCTGTTGAGCCCCTCTTTTATATACATTGGCCACTCCCACTTGGTGGGCTGTGCCACGTAAAGGGCGCGAATCGCCATCACTTGGCGTGACGTCATGCTGGGCTCACCGATAGGCTGATGCATTTGCCGCTGGACAGCCAATGAGCACACTTACTCAGTCTGCTATGGTCTACTGCACTGCGTTGACAATATAGCGGAAGCATAAGCAACGTAGCGTAAGCAACTTGCGCAATACGAGAGAACCTTTTGTAAGAGAACTGCCTCGTAACCAATCCTGTCAGCGTGCCAGCAGGTTTTAGAAAATCATTAACTATGTTCTGAAGGAGGGGAGAGTCAAGAGAAGCCAACTTATACAGGTATATTTGAACATTAGCAACACATCATTGGTTGTTTGATAATATAGCCAAGCAAAAGATGAATCATATTAATTACCGCTATGTCTCCGATGTTTTAAAGAGCAATACAATTTTGCAGTGTTTACCTTAGTAAGTTGGCGAGTGAAGCACTGGGCTCATGTGAGTGAGTGGAGGCGGGGCTAATAAGCATATTCATGGATCCGGGTACACTAAGTGGAGTTACATTCAAGTTAATTTATAGCATGACTTTTTTCCTGTAAAAAAAAATACTTTATGTGTGCCATTTTGGCAATCAAAGAAGAGTTTTAAGAGATCAACCAATTTTTGACTACAAGAGGACTTATAATATTGAAGTGAACTTAAAACAATCTTAACCCATCTACATAAACCCATTATAATAAATGCCACATTTTCCTGTGCCCTTCAGTACATCAGGACTCAAATTATTCTAGTTGCCCAGTCAGAGAAGTTCAGATGTTTATTTGCCATGTCAAAATGTACAAACAAGTTATTTTGTTGTTTTGGACCCATGTAACCTTGTAAACAGCTTTAAGATTATAAATTATAAATGTAATAGCTACAAAATGGATTTTCTCTTTTTCTTTTGGTCTTTGATTGTCCTTGATGACAAACAGGTTTATTAGGCTGATCCACATGATGTGAATCTGACACACATCCCATTTTCTAACAACTCTAAAAAAACTGGCATTTTGGCATAATCTTGTGTGGTTTTGTCTGTTCAAGCGCTGTCAGTTTGAGTGTATTAATATTTGTTATGTGTAGAATTCATGTTTATAAAAAAAGACACTGCAGAGTGTGACGTCATATCATGACCGTTGCGAAGAAATTTCATAATCGTGTGACCAAGGCTTAAGAGCATGATCAGATATGTAATGCTAGCCAGAATGCTGGCTTAATTGCATTAAATATTTGTAACGCTTTAAAGGGATACTCCACTTTTTTTTTGAAATATGCTCATTTTACAACTCCCCTAGAGTTAAACTGTTGAGTTTTAGCTTTTTTGAATCCATTCAGCCGATCTCCGGTTCTGGCAGTAACACTTTTAGCATAGCTTAGCATACATCATTGAAGTTCACTAGACCATTAGCATTTCTCCCAAAAAAATTACCAAAGTGTTTCGATATTTTTCCTATTTAAAACTTAACTCTTCTGTAGTTACATCGTGCACTAAGACAGACGGAAAATGTAAAATTGCGATTTTCTAGGCTGATATGACTAACTATACTCTCATTCCTGGGTAATAATCAGGAAACTTCACTGCCGTACCATGAGTGCAGCAGGCGCAATGAATACACAAACTTAGTCCTGGTCACGTTAGAAGCTGGGGACTATTTTCAAGCGCTGCGTCATAACATTACGCCTGCTGCACTCATGGTATGACAGTGAAGTTTCCTGATTATTACGCAGGAATGAGAGTATAGTTCCTAGTCATATCAGCCTAGAAAATCGCAACTTTATATTTTTCGTGGGGGAGTTGGGGGGGGGGTTGTAAAATGAGCCTATTTCCAAAAAAAGTGGAGTATCCCTTATTAAGCAGAAAAAATATACGGTAGGGCTGCACTAATATAGGGTATAAAATATAGGGCTGCACTAATATAGGGTATAACGGGCTAAATGCGCACCGGGGCTAAAGGCGTAGGCTATTTAATTATCTATTTATTATCCTTTAATCCACTAGATGGCACAAAAAGTCATCATTTTCTTAACAACCACTTTTGATGATAGTAGGTAGAAATTTGGCTGAAATTTTGTACATTGCACAAAATTTAGATTTTGTCCTAATTTTAAATTCAATTTTAAGAAATGTCCATTGTTGTCTGTTGAAAAAGGAAAGTAAGACTTGAGGAAATTGAGAGCAGTTTAAGGAAAGGCACTGAGTTAAGAATTTGTAACAGAGCATTTTATTCACTTTGTGAGCATCATGAACACTCATTACTTGTGCCAGGCTCTTTCAGCAAGCATTCCATCACCCCTTGACTTCAGCCCTGTGAAATCCGCTGCAATTTTGCAAGCAGTAACTTGGTTTGGTAGAGAATCAAAAGAGAAAAAAAGTGTTTTTTAACAGAGGCTGTGAGGAGGGAATTGAGAGGAACACTTTTTATTTTCCTGTTTGATGCACCCTCCATACCTCAGGGCACAGTTCTGAAAAATCTGGCGTGAACTTTCGGCACTTAAATGCTAAAACGTGACTGATTTGGGATGATAATAGGCGCCTAATAGGACTGGATCCCCAGCAATGGCTTCCAGTGCTGTTTCCTTCTGACTTAATGAAATGTGAGCAGACAGTTGGAAGGAGGGTGAAAAGACAGAGGAAGAGAGAGAGAGAGTGAGAAAAATAGCGCAAGGCACGATCCTCCTTGCCGGCAGAGAGGGGAACAGATCTTACAGCTCCCCTTTTGTTTGGGAGGAGGGTTGATGGCCAGGAGAGAGTGGCAGGTCAATACCAATAAGAGAAAGAGTCCAACACAATACACATTCACTTGGTGCAAAATAAACAAAAGGAAAATCTATCCACTTTCAGCTTCAAGCATTATTGCTTCAACATGTTTAGTAGTAAACGTAACATAATGTCGTCCTTCACAAAATAAAGCAGGTATTAATTGTGCATTTTTGCCACTGCAGGAGTAATTACATTGTAATAAACATTACAGTGTTAATGCAACATGACATCATGACTTTTGCGTAAACATACACGCCACTTTCGAGTCAAGTGGCGTGTTCTCTCTACGCATTTTGAGCAATCCGCGTGTATCCGCGTGTGTGCGTGTTTGTCTACGCCATTAACATTCGCGTCATTCCGCGTGTCCGCACACGCCGTCAAATGTCCAGTCATAAATGCCATTAACCCCAGTGACGGTTAAGTTTAGGGATGGGGTTGAGGTAAGTCATATCTTTTTTTTACCTAGGATGGTAAGGGAACAGTCATAAATGCCATTAACCCCAGTGACGGTTAAGTTTAGGGATGGGGTTGAGGTAAGTCATATATTTATATAACGTTAAGTCAACGGCGTTCATAAACACGCTGAAAAGCGATTATGCGTCTTGATAGCACGCCAAAAATGGAAATAAGTATTGGCGTGTCATACACACGCTACTTCATGAGATCAGTCTGGTTAATTAACAGGAATAACATGACACTTTAAATAGAGGGAACACATGTAATTTAAGGTAGGTCTAATTGGCCTTAAGACACTTTAGCATAGAAAAGTCGGTTTCCATCCAATGAAAATCCCATTTAGATGAGCCGAGTCTCATCTGGACTTCTGATAAATGGAAAGTAAAGAGAGGTGGGGATGCTGTGAGTGCAATTGTTAAGACGAATCTGCCTGTCATGGTGTCCAGGTCAACTGAATGCGTTCTTTAAACTTGACCGTCGTTGTAAATCACCTCATCAACACAAGCAGGTGTCCTGCGGTGTTCTGTCACACACTGACAGAGCATTCGTTAAGAAGTTTAATTAGTTGTGTTTCTTGAATCCAGAGATGGCTTGTGAAAAGAAGTCTTATTTCTTTTAATCTATCCTCTCTGTTGTGCCAAGGGCGCTTGGTGTGCAATACATATGTGTTAAAGGATAGATCGAGAGAAAGAGAGGGAGAGAGAGTAAGAGAGCAAAGCAAAAACTGTGAATGGACCTAAATTACAATGTAATGCTTGTCCTAACTTCAATAACAAGTCATTAGCAAACTGTCAGATAGTTGCATTTATTTATTATTATGGGGCCCACAGCGAAAATCACAGAGCTGGGAATGTCTGCTGACTGCAATTAGACTGGAAGAAAGAATGCACAAAACATCCTTTAACGGCACTTTGTCGAGAAATTGAGAAGTGAGCAACGTTTTAACGCCTCTGTGCATCGTTTTCATGCCTTGTTTCTGGTGTAATTTGCAATAATGGTGTTTGCATCATCAGCATCCTTATTATCATATCATGAACCATGGGAGAGCGTGTAATCAGGTTGATGTGTTTTAGAGGCACTTTCTCCTCCATGTCTCACAGGCAGGGATAAAACACAGCAGGTCCTCCCTCTGAAAGAGCCGGAAAGCGCCGGCAGTGTCGCACGAGCTTGCATTATTATTATCATTTCTGATGCGTTTAATAGCCCCTGTTTTAGCTTTGAAGACAATCTTTTGGGAATATTGAATCAGAGCATTATTTTCTGCCCTGGATTCCTTGCGCAGACAAAACTCTGTTAATTAGCCCCATACCTATAAGCAGATTCTTCCTCTTCCTTCTGCCTTCATGATATTATTAACCGTGACTCCTTCACCCCCCTCTTTTCTACTCTACCCGTGTTGTTTTGTAATCAGAATACCCCATTGGCACTCATGTTTTTTGCATGCATGATTGGGCTGTGCATTTTTCACCCAACATCCTCTGCTCCCATTAGAGCCGAGGCCCGAGGAAGCCCCTGTAAGTGGCTTCTTCCGTTAGCATGACGTGTGGAAAAGACCCCTAGTATCCTCTAGACTACTCTAATGCTCTGTGCCGTTCAGAGCCTCTTCAGAGTCGGTTCCTACTTATGAGGAGTTCAAAGTCCTTGTTAAACCCAACTGCCCCACAGTAAAACGGGCCAGGGACCCTTTAGAATGCATTTCACAAATCAATAAGCCCTCCCTAAGGATCTCTCTCTCTCTCTCTCTCTTTCTGTAACATCTCTAGGCTTGTCACAGAGGCTGTTGTAATGCAGAATAAATTCCTTAAAGAATAGACGGAGATAACCGCGAGCAAGACAGAATGCAGCGAGAAGATGTTTTACACAGCCAAAGGGGCAATGCCAGGTACTCCCCACCAACCCAGACGGATGTTATTCACAAACAATATGCTAAACTCGTCACAAGGGATTTCGATTGTGTAGGAAGAATGGCTAGGGATAGAAGTTCAAAAACTGACAACGTTTAAAAGCACATTTTGTCTCTGCTTTTTCTTCAACTTGGAGACAAGGGTACCGGTTTCAGTCAGGATTTAAAGGTAAATGTTGCTCAGGCTTGTGTGTTTTTCGTTTCAGGGCTAGAAGGAAGATGCTGTGTAGTATTCATGAGAAATGGTTTACTCTTTGGGAGACCTACTGTAAAGAATGAAACAAGAATTCTTCAAATGCTCTCCGTAAGCGATAGATATCACTCTCATACACTTTGGCAAACTCTCGAGAGCAACACTAAAGTTATTAAATGCACAGCAGAGAGACAGCTTAACTTTATGTGACGGTTGGGCCATAATGTGCTGCAAAGCTGTGGTCAGATTTTGGCCTGGGGCTGTTCAGGGAGCGTACAAAACTGAAACACTCCTCATTCAGTCAGACACAGAGCAGAGAGAGAGCAGGGGGGTAGAGACAGGAGATGAGGGAAGAGAAAGAGCTGTGTGTTGTGAAGAGATGGCATTTATGATAGGAGAGGGCTGCTTGATGTGGCACTGTGGATCTGTAACAGCATTGTAAAGCCTGCTGACAGGCTGTTGTAGTTGCGTACTGATCACAGGCAGTAAAACTATGCAGATGGTGGCAGATGATCAGTGCTCTGTGAGCAGAATATAAATATGGCTGCCATCAGAGAGAACACACTCCCCTTAGACAAACACAACATTGATGCAGCAGCATCGGCTCGCACCGGCACTGCTGCTTTAAAGCTTGTTTTTAAAGGAATTTGTCTGGGTTCAATACAATTTAAACTTAACACTGCATGAAAATAGGTGTATCCGGACCAGTACTCCTGTATACACTGCTGAAATTCTGAAGAATCCAGGAGTATAGTGGCCGGATATGTCAAATTCCATGGGTCCGTGTATATCCGCATACATCCGGAATGATACCAAATCGGATGTATGCTGGCCATCACAGTAACCGCAAGAGACAAAACAATAATTGTAACCGAACTATGGTTTACAGCCACGTTATAGAACAATAACTGGACTTACCGCAATGTTCAAGTCATGTGCCCTTTTTTATTCTTTTCGAAGCGTTGTAAGATTCTTCATGTAACGTTAGTCTGTGCTGCTCCCACAGCTGTGGGGCATGTGGGTGTGATCATCCTCATAGTTATCCACTGCATTACTGACTCTCATTGATGCATCTATGGAAATATTATAACCATAAACATTTTTTACATTAGTAGCTACTTAAAATAGATCATGGAGAATTATTTTATGATGGCACCCATAGTTAAACGGAACAGTGTGTGAGAAAGATACATTAATTAAAAACGAAACAGTATACACAATCTCCTAACTCGCCATAGGTCAATATCAATATCTGAATGAGAGATGTAGCTAGCTGGCCTGCTAGCATCAGCAATCTCTGTATAGACCATTTCACAAGATGTAAACAACACTGGTCCAGAAGCACTTCCTGTTTCAGTTTTAACACTGTATCGTTGGGTTAAAGTACAACCAACAGAACATATACAACTGAATCAAAAAGTTAAACAAACATCATTAAGATATTTTCTTTACATTTGAAATTAAGAAGTCATTTACAAACTGAAACAGGAAGTGCTTGTGGACCAGTGTTGTTTACATCTTGTAAAATTGTCTATAGGAACTGTTATGTGCAATAGCAGTAATTTGAGCTATTGTAAGACTGTAATGTAAGTTGCCATACTATCTTGTACTATCGTGAATATTCATTCATTCATTCAGACTCTTAGGTCAATATCACAAAGTTAAATAAATAACATGTTATATGTGGGCAATGGTAATCATGCAAGAGTCTTTGTATTTTGTTTACGGCTTGTTAACGTTACTGATCTTAAATGCATTCATAGAGCTGACTTCACGAATCTAAAGTTAGGCTAACAAGCACATAACAGTTAGGTAAGTTAGCTTACCTGAATCTGACAACCTATTCAACACCCGGCGTGACTTCTTTGTTGGATCATCGTAGCCGTTGGGCACTTCCAAGTTTGGCGCCTTCCGCGATTATTGCCTCCGGTGCTCCTCGTATTTAGGTGGTGGGTGTAGCTAAATCGTAAAGTGCACCAAAACAACACTCTGACCGCTTCACATCATGTTCGTTACACCGTTGGTTCAATTGTTCTCTCCTCTTAATTCAATTGTTATGGCAAAACCTAACTGAGCATTTACTTGACATATTTTACCGTTCGTTTCAAATAGCGCAGAATTCAGAGATCCCTCATGAGCCGGAAGTTGAAATCCTTCTTAGACGGGAGTAAGATAACAAAACGAACGCAATGGCGTCACCCTTGTTGTAGTGCAAAATAAGGTGAATAGAAGAAAACTGTTTCCAAACCTCGAACTGTTCTCTTTGCTTCGGGAAAGAATGCTGTAATTTTAAACTATTTTTCTCGCGCTTGAAGCAATACACTAACGATATTGGTTGCACCTCCATTACGTCACCACATTTGTTGTGTTTATGGTTGGGTTGCCAGATGCCAGCAAGGTTTTCCAGCCCAAAACCTCGTCAAAACCATAGACAGTAAATCCAGTACCATGCCCGGATATTGCCGGATTTGAGTCTTTTCATGCAGTGTAACATTTTGAGCATAATGTTGAAAATGAATGAATAAACAAATGAATGAATGAATGAATGAATGAATGAATGGTATATCCATTTCTTTTAAAAAGCAAAAATCAAGGTTACAGTGACAAAATGGGGTTTTTGAAAAGAAAAAGTTTTTGAAGGAATGTTATGTAAGGGATAATGTACATCCAGCTGGTTGTTTTCTCAGAATAAACGCCTGAGGAGGACCCAGATGCAAAGCTCTATATATGAAACAAGAGAGAGCGAGTCCACTATACTGGATGGCAAATAACTGTACGCAAAATATTAATTTGACTGAGTTTTGATATTTTATTCGCTCACCAAATGCAAAACTTTCATGTAGAAAAAACGTTCTTAGCAACATATAGCGCTGCTGAATTGTTAGTATATGTTTTCAGAGCTTGTTTTCTGGGTATAACATACCGCTGATGGCCCGATTGAGCAATCAGAATCAAGTATTCCACATAGCCATGTAAATTATTTTTTCAAAAGCACTTATGTTAAAACTTGTATATTATTTTATTTGTCATCTTTATTAGAGTTTGTGGTGTTACGTAGTACTTATAACAAAGTAAAATTGGATTCTTTACACAAAAACTAAACTAAAATCATGTTGTCATATATTGTTTATGTCTTGTGGCTATGTAAAACAGTGAGTGTTATGTCCCCATTCACTTTCAATAAGTGTCTCACTGTAACCCAGATTTTTTTTCTTTCAAATTAGTATAGGGTTATTTTATGAATGACTTGATTAATTCATTTATATTACGCCTGCTTTGTATTTTGAACTTGATGTGAGCTCAGGGACCTTATATGTACTGAACCTGCTGAGTTTTTACTGAGACACTTCAGATTAAGTAGCCCCCCTCCCTAACTCAGTCCCAACTGGGGATGCTGCCTTCTGCTCTTTAAAAACCAGCATTACTAATTGGCAAACACTATAAACCGAGCCTTCCAATGCAGGCTCTTATCCATGAATAGCATACGTTTCAAGCTTTCATCTTGACAGTGATAGAACAAATTCACATCATTCTCAACCTACACTAGACATACAAATAATTAGATAGCAGGTCCATATTGTATTATGGATTGAAATGATGTAGAGACAAATTAATGTGACAGCAAGTAGTTACATCTCAACCACCGCCATGAAGAGAGAAAAAAAGACTACAAGGTAGCTGCTGGCTATGTCTCTGTTGTGTAATTAATGTAGCATTAAATTCTCCCATTAAGGTGACAGATGGCATTGTACATCAGTTTGCAGTGCCATCTTTGCAGGCAATGAGAGGGGATTTAAAAAAGATGGCTTGGTATGAATCATAATAAATAATGTAAACATGCATTTTTGTGTCCCCTGTTGTATGCTTTTATACTGGTTTAGTTGGAGTTCCGAATCTTTGAAATAATATTCCACCCAAACTGAATAATACAGTTTCTGGCAAACTGTAATATATGCATTTGCTAGAAGTAAACATCAGCATATTGTGAAGTGTGATGTAAGCATGTTGTAAAAACATTTAAAGTGAAGTGACTCCTCTATCCACAACATGTTTACATCAAGTGTGAACTCATAAACCCACATGATAGTTGGCCGGAAGAAGTGGTTTAGTAAAAAGTTCAAAATATTAGAATTTTTTTTACAGGGGACATATCATGCTAAATCCACTTTTTAGCCATTAAATGCATTTTGTTGTATATTTGGAGTGTTTATAAGTACAGAAAAGTTTAAATGATTCTCTTCAGGTGCTTTGTTTATATCTTTATATTCTGTTTTGGTCACATGTTGCAACCTGTTCCAATTTTTCTGTTCTTCATGACAACAGAACTGCCAAATAAGGACATTGACTACCAGCCCAACACATCAAGCAATCTGCCATTTTTACTTCTCGCTCCAATTTTGTAGTCCCAGCTCAAGGATACAGAAGTTACGAGAGGGTAAGTCAAAATGTTCGGTTTTTGGATGTAGTGACCCACATGCTTCATTACACCGTCTCCCAGCATCAGAGCATCTGCTTTGAAACAATATGTATTTTGAAAAGCACTATACAAATACATTTAAATTGACTTGACCAGACTTTTCAAGTCAATTCAATTGAGTCACTTAAAAGTTTTGGATCTGTAAGATTTTTTTTTTTTTTTAATTTAACAGTGTTACTCCGCAGCCTTGGTGAGCAGAAGAGACTTCTTTAAAAAAAAAACATTACAAGTCTTACAGATCCAAAACTTTTGAACCGCAGTGTATATATCGTCACATGGGGTTATTTTCATTTTTTTGGTGGACTATCCGTTTATGTCTCATTATGCTTGTGGTGGACAGAGCCGAGAATGCCCTTTGACCTCTAAGCTTTGATTGAAGCATGTTTAATTGGATGGCCACTGCTTTGACTAATTAGCGCCTTGTTAATGCACACTGCCCTTCGGCTTTTATGGGGCACTGTCTGTCTGCACGGGGGTCTAGCAAGGCTCTTCAAGAGAAGGCAGCGCTCATGGGTGAGCCTGGTAGGTCATGCTACTGTACATAACAGCCCTGCTCCAGTTAGAACCTCCAAGCACAGGCCAAGGACCCCTTGAGACGGTCACCATCCTTGGGAAGTCAAGACAGGAGCTCATTTCTTGTCCCCACATGATATCATCAGTCTGTGGATTACAGGGCTCTGACATCACAGTAGAGAACTGTTGATTTTATGTGAGGGCCAGAGTGTAGCTGCTAATTTAAATTAACTCAGTGTCCTCTCCTTATCTTGTTCACTGACCTGGCTACAATTATGTCTTCTTTATATCTGTTGATACTTGGCAACCCTAACAGCCTCTACAACCGGATGAAAAAGCCATTGCTGGGACTGCCAACAGCAGCCGTTTTTATTGGGTCAGGCCATGTTTAAGCTATTGGTCAGGTTGGTAGGGGAGAGAAGAGGTGGGAGTTGATTAAAAACCTTCATTAATGATGTTAGCAGACCTTTGTCATTAATCTAAGCAGTGGTTGGTGGCCAGCTCTGGTGGCAGAGTGATTGATGTAGGCTGTACACTTTCACACAGAGTGGCTGCTTGTAGATCACACTGAGAACATGTGATTGCTGTGGAGAATGTCTCCTCCTCACCGTCCACTAAAACAACAGCTGTACACATGCACAATGATGAGCCATGCAGGATGGCATAAGACATTAGGTGTGTTCGACATCGACTGCGGCTGGATGTAACCGTGCAGGCGGGGAGGAGTCTCAAATGGAGACGTGAAGTTGGACACTTTCTGGTTCCTGTAGTGACCGCTCATGTGGTGTTTGCATACTTCACCACAGCTGAAGTTTAATAAATGCGATTTTTGCCAAATAAACAAATATTTTAGACACATTTTTTCATTAAATACTTAACTGCTTCATACAGCATCTGTTTGAACAAGAATGAAGTTCAAAATAAGCCCATATCAATGACGATGGGTCAACGTTTGTTAATCACTTTTATTTTGATAAACATAACACAATATAACATCACGACTACATGAAAAGACTGTTTACTGTTATAAACAAACTGATTTGTGAGCTTTAGGGGAAATAAAGGTGTGAGAATAAACGCGAAACAAATGTGAACGTCGTCATGTGGTGAATCCGGTGAATCGTGGATCATCTGTGATGTCATAGCTTGTGCAGCTGCTCTGAGAAGGTGCGCTGGCTGAGTTCTCCAGCTACTCTCAAATCGCTCTCGCGATACTTTGATGGCATGTGTCAGTCATGTGGCGTAGGCGCTGCATCAAGTCGAACAAAATTTTTGAATTTTTCGAAAATTTCCGATCGGTCTGCACAGAGCTACATGACGTTGAACACAGCTTCAGAATGTGTGAGACCTTTAGGCCTTTTTTAGGCCAAAGAAATTATGAACATTACTTCCATGTACTAACACCGACCAGCAACTGGATTTATTGCTTGTTCAATTTAGTTAAGCCAATGTCCAAGGAATTCTTGAACATTTTGTTACAATCAGCGCGTGTAATCAAATTCAATTTTGTTTCTTAATTCCATTTGAATTTGGACAACACAAACAATTCTACAACTTTCAGTGGTTGAATTAATATTCTAATAAAATATGGTTATTTTATGTATTTCTTATTGAGAAATAAACAAATTTTAAACAATACTATGCTGTAAATGTAAATTAAATAGTAATATTTAATGCTGGATATTTTATGTGCGCATTGATATTTAATGCGCACATAGTATTTATAGTGCAATTTATATGTGAAAATGATTTTTTACTTGCATATGACGTGCACGCTTTCATTTGTGATTTACATTCAAGATACTGTACACATTTGATCAGTTCAGGAATTCCCTGGGAATCAAAGCTATGACTGGCATTGCTAAAGCCATTTTTGAAGGCTTGAGCTACAGGAATGCTTGCATTCATTGCATCTTGTACGTTTAACTAAATAAATTAAAGTCCATCTAACGGGACTAAGGCTTCAAAATGTGTGACAAAGTTTAAATTAATTTCTGTTTGCTGAAACTTCATTACATTGTCACTGAGCCATTAATTTGCTTTTAAAACCTACAAATAATGTCAATTGCTAGATTTATTATTGCATCAAGTAAAGATGAAATGTTACTTCTGCTGTATATTGATTAAATAAACACTTGACCCCATTGTCGGATGATAATGAATTGAACGTTTTTAAAATCTTCATCATTGTTGAATTCGGGTAGGTAGGAAGGTCATTGTGTGGAGTGATGTCTACCACATCTGCTGTCTCCTGGTGTCCATGTCTTCAGCTCCTTCCTTTTAACTCCCTCCACTGCTTCCAAATGTGAAGTTTGGTGTAAGAAAGAGATAAGTGCTTCTCCTGAGATGACCCTCTGAGCCTAAATTGCCTTTCACTTCTGGGTCAGATTGTCCAGAATGTGTATGTTTAAGTTCTTATCATTAATCACACATAGACAGTAAATTAACTACATCTGAGCCACAGATCTCAGACCTGTGAAGTTGTCGCAGCAAAATAAAACATGGTATAAAGCCACTCTTGAATTAGAACAAGCTTCTTGTTTTTTTCACATTAGTTGTATCATAATTAATCAAACCAAATTAGCATGTTGAATTGACAGTACTCACTCATATTTGAGCCACTGTATTTCCCCCAAAATATATGGAATATGGTATAACTTCAGTAAGTGAGAATGGGTCCCTGTGGCTGCAATTGAGATGTCAGGATGTACTGAGGGGTCACTAGGTTCACTAGGGCTTTTCACTCCAGGTTGACCTTGGACCAGACAGATTTATCCTCTGTCAGGTCTGTGTTTGAGAGGGGGACTCCAACAAACCACTTTTTGGCTGTAGGACAACCTCATAGCAGGTGCATGCTTGTGACGTTCTCCCTTTGTTCTCCGACATGTTTGTTTCAAACATCTTAACGTCTCTTTATAGCTCTCTCTCTTCTCTCTTTTTCTCTCACACTCAATTTTGTTACACATTTCTTTTCTCTGTTGTCAGATAACAAATAATGCTCTCGGCTATAAGAGTGAGGTGCGGACAAGAGGGGATAATCTTTTTTAACACTCTGTCGAAGGAAAGCAAATTAAAAACAAGTCTACCCATTTGCACGCATAATCACAGCAAATTGCCCATAGCTCATTTGTGTATTGTTTGTCGGGTAAGATCGAGCCGATTCTACTCGTTTGACAGCTTAGTTAGCAGTTGATAGAGCTGTGAAATATCACACTCTCCATAACCATGGACTTGTTTTCAATTTGGAAACCACATCCACAGTTCTGCATTACAAGTTTTTCAAGAAGCAGACACAGTGTTTATTCGATTGCACCAAAACAGTCATCATAAAGATTTTTTTTAATTAAAACCTGGCAGATTTTTTAGTATTTTATTTCTCCTACTTTGCTTCACGCATAATATTTTCAAACAATATTTTATTCTAAACCATTTCAGATGTTTTAACCTGCCGTCTTTCACTACAACCCCCCTTTTTTATCCTCACCTTGAATGTGCATGTGTGTGTAAACTGCGGGTTGACATGAGTTAATTATTGATTAAACATGAGGGAGGCACATAAAAACACTGAGGTCTTCCCTCAGGACCAACCAAAACTCACAGGGGCAGCCGCATGCTACACTGCCACATCATTTTCCCAAGAGCCTGTGCCCCGATGAGACCACTGGCTCGGTAATGAGTTGTTTGCAGACCTCAAGAACACAGTGATGATGACCTGTGACCTCCAAGCACATTGTCTGGGGAGTATGAGGTAAGGGAGAGACAACAGAGGGAGAGCACAGAGAGAAAACAGGAGGAGGGAGAGTAGTGTTTTAGCTCAAGTGTTTTCTTGTTGGTGGTGCCTTGGCTCTCGTGTTAAACCCCTGTGGCCTGGAGAGCTGTAAGGATAACATGGTGCTTTGTCTTTGAGCTTGGATCGATTCGCCACTTGATAAAATGCATCCAGTTTTTGTTGATAAACTGTAACTCTGTCATTGCTTGTTTGTATGGCGGACCCGTTCGCACACCGGAACTCAAGGACAGACGCTCTCACATCGATGCACAACACGCACGCACACACACACACACACACTAATGGCTATGATTAATGTTCTGTATCTCTGAGAAAAATAAACCAGTTTCTCCCGTGTGTCGCACAAAGGTGCTAAAGGAGAAACAGTTTATCATCCGTGTCACGCGCATGTTCAGTTTGATCCCTCTGTGAGAAAAATTCTGTAATTATTTTACAGTGAAATTCCCAGAAATATGGATTTGTGCCCACATGCTAATCCTGGATCCCGGCTCAACAGAATATTTACAAAGTTCGAACATATGCAAGACAGCACGGGTCATTATTGATGATATTTTCTTGGCTAACAGGCGGTAAGAATAAACAGATAAAAGCTGAGATGGCGGAATGTAAACACATGCTGCCTCGTGCTCCGTAAAATTCCTCGCAGATGGAGCGAGCGTTTCCGTGAGGATGTCCGTGGCGTGCAGACAGGTCTGCGTCGTTCATAATAATCACAGTGACAATCTGACTGAGAAGAGATCTCTGTTCGCATCCTAGGATGCCAGTATTCCAGGCTGGCACCACTGTGCCCAGTGAGGGGAAGAGCCCATCTAATTAATCCTCCTGGTTCCATGTCATGTGATTAAATTAAAGAAGCCCCCCCATGGGCTCGCCCTGCTACAAACACTTCCAATAATCATCTGTTTTGCTTTCCTATTTAAGCCTGTTTCAGCTCTCTGATGAGGAGATAATTACCGCCACGGTCTCTCTCGCGTTTCCCTTACGTTCGATGTTCATTAATAACAAAAAGAGGTTGAGGGTTAAAAACTCATTTAATTGCCTTTATGTTAATGACATTATGAATAGCCACAGAGGCAGAAAATCTAATTCTGGCCAGTATTTGGTTCTAACTCCAGGCCCCCTAGAGGGCTGCTCATTTCACTAGCATTACAGATGCACTGCTCAGCTCTCCTCTCTGTGCAGGTGGGTTTCAAAGACAGAATTAATGTTCGTAGCATTTTAGCATCCATGACTAACACCTTCCCGCTCTGCTACCCGAAATTGTCTTGAGAGTTGGCCAGGGAATTTAAAGCGAGTGCACATTTACAGGCGCATTGTATGGAATAAACAAACGTAAACAATGAAAAAAAAAACTGAAATGAGATGTCTGCATAACGCAATCTGTTGTGGGCTTCTGCTAAAAAGTCTACAATAATGCTTTTGAACTCCATTTGACCCTTGAGAGAAACAACAACTCAATTAAGACCCCATAGATGACTTCAATGATCCAAAATCGTTTCAAATATATTATCTGTAAAGTTTTTTTCCCCTTTTTAGTGCACTAAATGCAAGGATGTATCTTGCATAAATGATACTGTGTGTACATGTAGATAATGATTGTATATGGAATGTCCATTGCTCAATTTGCCATAAAACAGGAAGCATAATGAAGGCAAGCCAGGAGCATGTGGAAGTTGTTAGTTTACAGCCATCTCCAGGCAGAAACCAGGCCAAGGGGGTGATGATGAATGAGTCCATCTCCCCAAGCAAAAGAATGACCTGGATCCCCCTCTCCTCTCCTCCTCCTCTACTCCTCCTCTCGCTTCCTCGCTCCACCGGCCAACATTTTTCAACCGCCTCGCTTTTAGCCGAAGACAGGCCCTCCTTCCGGTAGCCCTGACCCACCACGACCCCTCCTCCTCCTCCCTCTTCGCTGCTCTCTTCTTCTCTTCTTTCTTCCCCCTGAAGAACAGTAATCCTTTTCGCCAGGTCCCCAGTAATTTGATCAAATAGCATGCGCCCTTCCTTACCACTTATTGGCCAATTAAGTCAAGTTCTCAAGCAGGGGGTCCGGCTGCTAGCGTGTTATCTGTGGATGAATTGATTGAAGCCATTCGGCAATCGCTGAACCCTGCTTTAATGATCTAGGTGATAATACTTGTAATTCTTCTCAGTCAGGGGACCGGCGGGCGCAGCTGTTGGCACGGTAATCCCTGTCCTGATACACTGAAGTACCAGAGAGGCACTAATCTGTCTCTCTGATTCCTCGCTAGCATTTTTCTTCTTTATCTCCCTCTCCCCTCCTTTTTTTTTCTTTATCTCTCTCCATATGATCATGACTAGATCTGTGAAAAGTGACATTTAGGACTTCAAAAATGACGAAATATCAACAAAGCATTCATGTTATCTTATCAGTAACATGTGTCACGTTTTACCGGCCCTGCACATGTAATGCCTGGAACAGAGAATACGACCAAAACAAGATTAAACCAACGGCTTTGGGAGGCATTATAAAGATAAGCTCTAAAAATCAATGGCTACATGCCTCATTTTCAAAGGCAGACATTAACATTATAAAAGAGACAGCACGCATAATCCAGCCTCCGGCCATTGAGTTAAAATATCAAATTATCATAATGAAGTCTAAATGCATATAAATGTTAAGCAGATTTAAGCTGAGGGAAATTGCATGTAATGGACTAAAATTATGTTGCTAAATGTGTCTTTTTGCTGTGTAAATGAAATCTGGATAAGAAAAAAAAAGTGTTTTAATGCAGCCGTACTCAACAATAAACGACTTGCTGTACACATACAGATTTAGGGCACAATCTATTATTCTACATTATGCTTATTATCTCACACACTCATTTTCCAGGTTCCTTTTATCATATTAGACCCTAATGAGGACGGGTACGTCATTTATTCTCCAAAGCCCGATCCTTTCAGACTTGTTCGCTTCAGGTGAATATTACAACTTTTATGGCCAAATTAAAAATACAGTATTTCAGAGTGAGATTCGAAAAGAGATTATGCACAAAAAGGCACGTACATTCTTTTAAATTTACCGGAGCCGGCTTTAAAGTCGACATCAGAGGGGGAGAATTTCACAGGAAATCATTTGAAAAGAGAGAGAGAGGGAGTCAGTATGAGTCTCTAGTCAGGGTCAGACAGCAAATGACTTTTGATCTGAATATCTGAAGAAGGCCACACAGCGAGGCTGAGCTGAATCCCCTCAGCCAATTACACCTCTGTACAGAAGCTTAATCTGTGCCATCATACAGTACCCATCCACAGCATGTATAGCGCTGGCCTTAAGACATCACTTAACCAGAAAATGTACACTCTCTCTCTCCCCCTTAATTCACTGCGCTAAGGCCATACAGGCGGAGGTCAGACCCTCATGTCTCTGAGGGCTTGCCCCATTCGCAGGTGTCAAAGGTGCCTATAGCCAGGTGGAGGAGGGGACTTTACCAGGGGAATAAGATCATGTGTAGTTTTAGAGATGATCAGCCAGGAAACACAGCTGCAAGAGTAAACACACCTGCCAATAAAGGGAAATCTTGTATGCAAACAAGGATACTCCATCTGCAAGGGTGTTTTACCAGGTTTACATGTTATGTTATGTCATTATGTTTCTCCATTATTGTCTGGCAGTGTTGAAACACTCTCATTAAGTGTCAAAACAGTACTTCAATAATATTATATAATTTTACAATACTTTTCTTTTAATTGTGATGAATATTGATGCAAGATTTTGATGCATTTGCACTGTATAGGATTATTTAACTTTAAGAACATAAATTCTGAAAAGCAGAATATTTTTTCTTGATAGGTTTAGGTTTAGTTTGAACAGAATAAAAATCATTATATCTATAATGGAAATCCAGCATGAGTGTGTCTTTTAAAGTGTGTGTGCTTTTTTTTACATGTAGCTTGTATTGTTCGATCGCAAATCAATGGTTAAGCAAGATGTGAAATTTAACTTGTAAAAATAACCAATATTAGTATACAGTGACTTAAAACTAAATGGTCGCCTCAGTAGAGTGGTGGTTCTGTGACAGTGATTCACACAGACATGTAAAACTAACCTCATGCATCTAACAACATTACCAATTTCTGGACAATATAACTCACATAACCACCCAATAATTGTTGCAAACCTGTGTCATAATAATTATTCTCTGAAGCATGATTTTCATGTAGATAAGACACCGAAACTCAATAAATCTGTAAACTTGAGAGTGATGCCACAATTCACTGAGCATTCTGCTGGGACTGAATATTACATGAGTCCTAAATAAATGAGGGCAGGATGGGATTTAGCACAGATTCAGATATGCCCCCTCTCGAAGTACAGTGTCGGATGCCACAGAAGATATAGCTGTTAAGGATGAGAAATTGGGTGCGTAAGCACTACTGGCAAGCTTGATTAGTCTCATGGCAAACAATTTAGCGAGGGGGCATAATCACAGAGCTTAGACTCATTTAGAAAGCCTGTTGGCTCCCAGATGAATGATGTCGCTGGCCGCTTCATCCTAGGCATGGCGATGCCCACATTCTCGTGCTGACACGACTGACAGAAAAGTTGAGCTGCGATGATGCTAGACTTGCCCTCCCCCTCAAACACGCATCCCACGCCACCAAAAAGAAATCGTTGCTAATGTGCTGTGGCATGCTATCCGAAGTATCTTAAATGTCTGAGCATTTCTACTGTATGTCTGGTTGTTAGCAGCGATTTTAAAAACATGGATGATCAATTTACAGAATGGGGTTCAATTTACAAAATAATGGTAACACTTTATTTTACATACTTGTGCTTGCCTAGGCAATAACAGTAAATTATGCCTAATGCAACTAACCCTCAAAAAAAAAAAAAAAAAATCCTAATCCTATACCCTAACCCAATAGTAAGTACATATACACTGATAAAAATGATTTTGTGGTGAAGTAAATACTGCAGAAAAAAACAATGTAATTTACATGAAAAAAGTTAGTTCAGGCAAAAATTAAAAAAAGAGTAAATTCTACTCAATTCAATCGTGTAGAAATGAAAGCGTAAATATCAACATAAAATTAAGTAAAATTACTCAACTTTTCTGATACTGGTGTTCCCATCATGCACTGGGCCATGAATAATTAATGAGGTTTATTTTTCACTGTTTTCCATATGTATTTACACTATTTTATCATTGCTTTTGTTGTTAGGATTAGTAACTTGCCATTTTGTGACATTTGGAGTTCATTTTCTTCTTAAAATGACACATTCAAACACAAAAACGATCCATCAAATTTTACCGTCATTGTGTATTGTCTACCAAGTATTGAAGTCTGCGTTCACACACCTAAGTTCAGATGACACACACTATATGTATTACATGATTACTTAAACAATTCTGAGTAAATCATTAACTTTAAAAGTGTAGTCTAAAGTTTTCTAATTGAATGTTATATTGTTTGAGTGAAATGTTGTACAAAGAAAAATCAATTAAATAGAAATTACTTAACATTTAATTAGCTAAATAAAAATTACTTAATTTCTTATGTTAGTTTCACTTAAATTAATTAAGTATCGTTTACTTAATTCAATGTGTGAAATTTACGCAAAAAATATCAATGCAAAAACTTGCCTTAAAAAATTAAGTAAATTTTACTCATTGTTTTTTTGTAGTGTAGTTGCTTAATATTACTCAGTACTTATAATTACACTGTAACAATGACACCTTAAAATAAAGTGAAAGCCAAATTATTTGCACAAATTATAGGATTTGATTGGGTGTGTACATTTAAAATATATGCTAGTCAAATGATTGCCCTTGTAAACAGCATATGTTAGCATGCCTTATTTTGGTCAAGGCTGCATATGTTTCCCTCTGCCTGCTGGAGTCTGATTATCATTCCAATCAGTAGAGGCGGGCAGAGTCACATTCATTTGTAGTAATTAATAGCACTGAGGCATCAGACAGCGCATGTTAACGAGAGCCTTTGATTGTTTGGATCACTAACTGCCGCTCCTCTTGTTTGCATCACCTCCAAGGAATTTGTAATATCAAAGCATAGCACTATCTGATACTTGTCAAAATGCAATTTATAAAAGTTTAATTATTTTATTGATTTAGTTTGGGTTTTGATGCCTGCAGTGTCAGCTCCCCTGGTAGAACTTAGTGGATTCAAATGCTTGTCACCAGCACAGCCTCCTTTTTACTGAGAACAATTGCCATAGGCCAGCCCAACAGGCATGGTTTAATTGCCATTAATTAAAAGCATAAATCTTTTTTTTCTTCACTGGCTCTGCTCTTAAACAGGGCTTTACGTAGCTGCCCCCCCCCCCCCCTGCTTGTCAGAATCCCTTCTGGCTAGTGAAGGTTAACCCCCCTCCTCCTGATTCCCTCCGCCTCCCTCTACTCACCAGACGTTTCTGAAATCATCTTTTTAGCGTGCTCCTCTGCATGATATGATGTGAAGTGTGAGTGGTGCAGTGATATTTAGTAAACCGGTTTCTTGCTTTATTGCGGTATAATGAGGTCAAATGAATCCCCTTGTACGCATGCTTAGATGCCTCCTCATTTTAAATGCCTTCTGACAGCTAGTAAAACAGCCGGCAAACACAACACCGGCTCCCAGAGAGAGTGGACATTAGGAAAACATTGCTGAGGCGAAAAAAAGGCAAATTCACTTCCTTATCGTTGCCCTCCCTTTTTAATGAGAATTTTTTTTTCGCATTCCCTGCCCATCCATCCGTTACAATTATTGTCGTACGATTGAATTGAATTTAGATTCATTTATACCTCCTTACGTTTAAATTTGAATCACAATTCATAAATGTCATGTGATGTCACGGTACGTGTGTGCGGGCATGCATGGGTGTATTTCAAGGGTGCAATTAGCCTTCCTTCGCTATGGATGATCAACTGCCATTGTCATGTCAAAACAAATTTTGTCCCCCTTTGAAAGCTTACTGACGTCGCCCTTGGCTGTCAACTGAGATGCAGACACAACTTCTCTGTCATCGCATCGGCGACCGCCGAGCCGTTTACGCATGTTAGTCAGTGCCACATCTGGTGGCTTTCGCAGTTATTTCCTGAGCAAGAGGGTCCTGCACAGCCCCTGGTGCTGGATTAAAATAAGCGACAACAGCAAAGCCCAGCTCCAGGACACCAGGAGAACGGCAGCATAAATATGCAGGAGATATCAGGCGGTCAGTTTAGCTAGATCGATACTAGCCCACGTGCACTCCAAACAAATGTCTTAAGCGAAAGCAGTATTGCTTAATTGGGGGCTTTGCAGACCAGACTCAGGCACATCCGCACCCATGATTAAGTCCCTGGAAACCACCCGTGAGGATTTTTGTAAACTAATGTGTTTGCTCGCCATCTTCATTTGTAAAATAGTCACAGCTCTAACCTGTCAAATTGACCTACATAGCATAACACTTTAGAGCTGATTCCCAAGGTCCTTCACTCTCTTGACTCGACATAGACACAGCATATGCTCAAAGCAACGCGCGCACACTGGCAAGGGTACTTTTTTTTTTCTTATTCTCGCAGTTGCTATGAAGTGGGGAGGAAGTTCCAATTAGAATTCAAACAAGCTCCTTTAACGGTCTCTTAAATTGACAACTGAACAATGATTTTCGTATTGGTATCTGTCAGAGGTCTGGGAAAATCCTCAGTTGATAAGGCCCAACGCTTCCAATTAGGAGCTGAGCAGGACCTTATCCGGTAATGATTTCCAGCTCCCTAAAGATGTGGTGTGGACACTTATTGCAAATTACTGACAAAAAAGCTACGATGTATTGATGAGGAGGAGAACAGCCAACACTCCATGTTCCCATCTGGAGAGTGTGTAACGAGGAGAAACTGTAGGAGATGCCTGCCCCCTTGTTTTTTTTTTTTTTTTTTTTTTTGTATATATCTCCTTCTCCCCCTCTTTCCTCCTCTCTCTATCCTTGACCTGGGCGAGCAAGGCCTCAGAAACATGGTTTCCTGCTGGTATGACATTGCATCCACTGTTCATTCCCCGAAACTCCAAAGACTCAACAGATCAGTTGTGTGTACTACAAATTGGGGTGGTCCTCTTTCTCCTCCTTAATAATATTTATGTTTGAAAGTGATAATATGTGCAATAAAGGATGCTGACAAAATCTGAGTGCAAGATAGAAATGTGAATATACCATATGATATGACATTAGTAAATGTCAAATGGATTGTCGTTGCTCCTTTTGAATTATTTTTAGAGTTAAACCTTGTTGAAGATAAATCGTTTTCTCTTCTTGACAATAAATAATTGGCACCATGATATAGCTGTCCATAAATCCATAGTTCATTGACGTTACCTAAAGCTGATTGATTGTAGTGCATTTCTACGAGAGCAAACCTACTTACATTTAATTTTGTTGGTGTAACATAATGTATTTAAGTTGGTTTAGTGATTGATTACATAATATGTTGGTAACACTTTACAATAAGGTTCATTAGTTAACATAAGTTAACTACATTAGTTAGCATGAACTAATAATGAACAGCACTTATACAGCATTTATTAATCTTTGTAAACGTTAATTTCAATATTTACTAATACTTTATTAAAATCTTGTTAACATTAGTTAATGCGCTGTGAACTAACACGAACAAACAATGGACAGCTTTATTTTTATTAACTAACATCAACGAAGATTAACAAATTCTGTAACAAATGTATACACCCCATGGGGTAACACTTTATTTGAAGGGGTGTGCATAAAACTGACATGACACTGTCATAAACATGACATAACACCTGTCATGAACATGAAGGAGTCTTTATGAATGTTTATTACTTTTGTCATTAAGTGTCATTCGGTAAATTATGACACTTTTAATGCAAAGTTAACATTGTTTAAAATGTCTTTGTTATGACAACTTGACATTAACACAGACAGAAATGTCTTTGTTATGACAACTTAACATTAATCAAGAAATCATAACATGTCACAAATATGTCTTAACAGGTCTAATTATCAAACTTAAAGAAGTTATTTAGCTTGTCATATGTGGTTGGTTTTGACTTTGGCCGTAATGACACCATTATAACTGTGTCATGAATATTTTACTTGTCCTCAAGTAAAGTGGAACATATTGTACTAGTTATAAAGATGTCATTAAGGGTGTCAGGTTGACAGGTTATGATTTCTTGGTTAATGTCAAGTTGTCATAACAAAGACATTTCTGTCTTTGTTAATGTCAAGCTGTCATAACAAAGACATTTTAAACAATGTCAACTTTGCATTAAAAGTGTCATTATTTACCGAATGACACTTAATGACAAAAGTCATAAACATTCATAAAGACTACTTCATGTTCATGACAGGTGTTATGTCATGTTTATGACAGTGTCTTATGCACACCCCTTCAAATAAAATGTTACCTTTAGATGTTATCATAAAGCACATTTCTGGCGTAGTATTGCAAATTCAAAGATCTTGTGTTTTGGGCACAGTGTGTAATTACAGTATATCAGGACTTATTTTCTTTTATGCTGACCTTTATGATACAGAAGCACCATAAATCTAAAGAGGCTGGCATCTTTTTAACATAATACAGTCAAATTATGTTTGCATAAATGTTTTTTGCATTAATTGTATGACAAATAAAACACCTGTGTGAACTTGTTGACTGCTGCTTGGATGCAATTTTCTTTGAGGGTGAAAATTTGTCTGAACTTCTATCGTACCTGAGCTTCTTTGAGATAAAAAGTCCTGTCTTCCTTTGATATCCACCATCCTTATGTCAGAGTGAGTGACAGCTCAACTGACAGGGTGGGTAGAATTCCTGAAATTGCCAGTGAAAATCCTTCTTTGTCACAATCTTTCGCCCTGGGCTGTAGGTGTCAGAAACAAGAGCCCAACTGCTTTATGCCAAATGTTTATCAAAGCTACTGATTAAATGCCTTGCTCATCGTATTTTAGATCAAATGCCCTGCCCAACCCTGGAAAGCGACTCAAATTTGAGAGACAAAAAACAGGTCAAAGGAGAAAAACGGCACATTTGCACACACAAACACGCTTCCAAGGTACCTGTGAGACACATGACCATTAAAGCACAAACGTGCCACACAGCCTGAGATTTGTTGTTGTTCTCACATTCCTTTATCTGTACTTCCACCCCATCTTCTCATTGCTTCCTTTTTCTTGCTGGAGGTAAAACGTCCGACCCTTGTGGTCAGTGCCACGATGGCTTCCTCTGGTCGCAGCTCTGTGTTTTGTTTTCAAAAAGGCAGTGCAGTGCAGGCGAGCGAGTGCCCTGCAGTGGCAAGCCTGGGGCCATGTCAGCCTCAGCTGCTCCATCACCAGGAGACTGGCCTAACATCTCCTGACTGCACTTAGCTGTGTTTCCCTGATATGGTCATATCACATCTGCCCACTCTCCTGTGACAGAACCAGCACTTCCAACTTTAAACATTTTTCAGCAATCTCCACCTTTCCAGTTTCTCAGCTGTATATGAACGGTGTTTGGACATATTACCCACAGCCACTGAAAGTTGATATTACATACCAGAGCCTGTTACAACTCACAATGGCAAGAGCGAGTCCTGCAGCCCGCCATCGCCCCCCTCACACACGCACACCCCCCCGCGGCAGCCTTTCCTCCTCCTCACCACTGCATTTGAATTTCCAGATAATAGGCTTTGACTTCTGGCTGCAAGTTTATAGGTCTTTTCATGTTATCTGCTTAGCTCATAGCATGGAGCTCAAGAACACAGACTCCCTGTGACAGGCCAGCCAGTCAGCCAGGCAGGCCTGTCAGGAGCTCTCATACACTAATGATTTCCCTTTAGTCTATTTTCTGTCTCATTGGCCGTTTCCTTCAAAAACAAAATTGCTCATTTAAATTCTTATGCCTGGGGCATTTTGGTCTTCAAATATTGTTGGAAAGTGAAAGGATTAGGCAAAATATGTTTTTTTAAAATGTTAATATATTTTCTGGTTCACTTTCTCCTCTGAGGCCAATTAGGGAATTTCTGCTGGCTGCATTAATGTCAAACTGACATTCCCAGCTATAATTACACTGTGCTTGAAACCTAACTTTCACTTGTAGGTAGATGAGTGTGCTTGGCAGTGACATGGAGACTCACTCCGCCAGCTTTTGATCATTTAATCATTGCTTTGCTTTCCCCCCTCTTTTTTTCACCCCTGCTCCCATTCATTGATGATTTCACCTTTATTTTCGGTGTTGCAAAATGCAGTGTTATCTCTCATTACTCGTGCCACTGTTTTGCCGGGGTTCATTAGTGACGTTCGTTCTGCTCCCTTCAGGTGCAGCAGCCATACACATACTGTTTACCCGCTTGATTCTCAATTTACATTGTGTTGTTGCCGTGTTTCTTCTCTCGCACACAGTGCGACATACACAGTGCGATGGGATATAATGAATATAAATGTTCTTGACAGGCGGTCGTCATCATCTTCCTCCCTGCCAACTGTAGCTTAGCTGCTATAGGGCAAAATTACTATATTACAAAAAAAGTAATAGAACAGTAAAAGTAAAAAGACTTTTTCAAAATGAAAAAGTAACGATTTGTGCGACTATTTTGTGGTAGGCTTACATAAAACAAGATATTTATATTGACACCATTTATTCTACTTGTAATACAATTTAATATAGTGTATAAAATATATCGACCAATAATGTAGCCTCTCAAAACATATATACATAGGCCTATATATCAGCCCGTTCTCATCCCAAGGCGTCATATACTGGCACTTTTGACAATTCGTACAACGCACATAGCACCCTTTAGCGTCAATATGAGACGCAGATATATGTGGGCCAGAAGGCACCTCCTAGTGGTCTAACCCTAACCCTACCCCGGACCTAAGCCTACCCATAACCGAAGCGTGTTAAATTGACGCTAAAGGGTGCCATGTGTGTTGAATATGACACCCTGCTGAAAATGTGTTAGCCTACAACTACTACTGCAGGCCTACTACTATTACCTTCTAGTGCCATCAGCTACTATTATTAGCCTATATCCTACCTTTTTTGGTCTCTGCACAGAAATTCTTAAGGTCAGCCTTTATTATTCAACTATTTTGAATCTGGAAGGTTTCATTTTGCCTCATTAAATTGTGCTATTGAAAAGGGGTAATGGACAAAAGCCTTTTTTTTCCTTCACATGGTACATTATTGCATAAACCCTCAATTACTTAAATTTAATTTAGTTTGATTTTTGTAATTAGGCCTGTTAGACAGATGCACAGTAGCAGTAGGCTACAAACATAGCCTAGCTAAAATTAACCAATCAGCCCACGCATTGTTTTGTAAAACCTGGTTTTGAAAGCCGGGTCTGCAGGTGTCGAGCTACAATGGATTGACAGAAGTGAAGACCTACAGCTAACATACAGATATACCTATCCCTGATTTAGCCTCCAAATATTCTGTCAGTGCTGATACCTCACTGTAGGTGCGAACAGTTTTAAATCTGACTAAAGCAGTGCTGGACAATCTCAATCTGGCTTTTGTTGCTTTGAAAGGAAATCATTTTCGCGTCTTGCTCAATTGCTCGCCCGCCCCTGGAGCAATGCAGTCTTCACACCCATCACCCCTTATTCTCCCACTCTTCTGGCTTATTTCCTCGTGATTTTTTGTTTGCTTTTAGACTTCAGGTAATAGGAAATGGCATTGACCCCTCCTGATCCCCCGATTACCTTTGTGAAGCGTGCACGCGCCACAGAATCACACGTCATGAGGCGGCTCGACGCCATCAGCACGGATCAATCACGCGCTCAGCCGCGCGCAGGAATGCAGCTCGCGGACACGGTCAGAGCCAGCCGCGGCTCGCGTTGATTGACAGCTCTGGTAATTAGGTGATTGTAAAGACCCTTCTGACTGCTAGAACAACGTTGTCAGGGCCTGTCTGTGGCCGGAGCGCACAAATCAATGTGCTTTCCTTGAGCAAGCACTATAGAGCTAGATCAGAAAACCTAACAAAGAGATGCGATGTGGGGATGGGCACTCGTGTGATGCATGTGCCATCGTCACTTACTAGAATTTACATTGTAGCTAGTTATTGGATGGATTGGTGTTGTTCGTAAACAAAACGAGACAGCTTCGCTGATACTCTTGCTTTCGCTCATATTTTAACATTTGATTTGGGTGTTGAATTAAAACTGTAATTGATGTTCCACGGGCCCGTCTGTGTCCTTCTCCTAGGCTTATTATTTCCCCTCCTTGTTTGCCTTTGGATTAATACTAGCTGCACTTCAAATTAAACTTGAATGTCACATGTTTTATTACAGTGTAAATTCAAGCACTGTTGAAAGGAAGAGGGGGGATACTGTTAAGATCTAGTTAAAAAAAATGTAATATTGGGATTCTGAAAGCCATAGCTGTAAATGTCACAGCTCACAGGGAGCACCAACCTTCCATACATGGACTTCTGAAATAATATTTCCTGTTGAATTTTGACTTTCATAACAATTTTGTGTTAGCCTTTTTCCTGTCCGCTCAAATAGAGATGTTAGACATGTTTAGAGAGAGAGAGCGAATTTGTCTTCTGTCAGACCCATGATTCTGTGAGATGTATTTTTCTCTGAGACTGTGTTCAATGCTGTCCCTGCTCAAGCGCACTGCCCGTTAAATACAACACTTGCAAATTAAATACGCTTTAATAAAGGACCTTTAATTTTTGGACAGCATAAATGATTTGAAAATATAATCATGTGAATATTACCTAGTCTACGTGCACAAAATTTTGACTCACTAAAATATTTCGTTGCATGTTATGTAACATTTTTCAGCCTTTTTCTGCTTTTACTTGTAATAATAGCTATTTGGTATCGCTTTAAAATAAGGGTTTAATTAGTTAATATTAATTAATTAACTACTTTAGTTAAGATGAACTAGCTACTTCACAACATTTATATTAATAGGCTAATGTTAATTTAATCATTTACTAATGCATTATTCAAATCAAATGTATTTGTTAACTTCAGTTAATGAACTGTGAACTAACATGAACAATGAACGACTGTATTTATATAATAATGACTTGTTTGTATTCATCGCATAGGCTAACTCCAAAGTAGGCCTAAATACAAATTCTGATTATACGTTATTAAATCCATTTCTAGATCTAGGCTACAGCAATATTTGATCTACAACACACATTTGATATTTTGCATTTAAATCATTCATGATTCAGATTTTATGTTAGTCCATACTTGAAATATATGGGGGAAGTCCGTTGATAATCTTTACTGTAAGTCTTTCATTTAAATAGTGTCATGAAGTCGTACGGGTGCAAAAGAATTATAGCAATATTCGTGTAGTGAAGCGTGGAAAATAGCTCGCGTTCAACACAGACGAGTAGGCTAATCAGTTCGTTTCTGTTAATTTAAAGACCAATTTAATCGTGGGATAAATGTGGTTGCTTATTTGTTGCCTCACAATTCGGTAGGCTACTAATTGCATAAACTTAACTGATCTATGCATAAAGTTTAATAGGCCTTACGTCTGATGGAAATCATATTGTAATAAACAGTTAAAGTATTGAGAAAAATAGCTTTGTAATGCATTTTAAAGCATCCCAGCAAACATTGGTCCGACGGCGACGTCGTGTCCCTGGCCAAAAATAGTTGCGGCCAGGACGTCATAAATCGGTAAAAATATGTAACACAGAAAAAATCCTAAAAATGCATTCAGATACATTTGTACATGTCTACAGTTGCATGCATAATCGTTATTTTAACTTTTAGGTACGTGTAGTTTATACAGTGTATCGGGTGAGAGGACGTCACCTGGCGACGTCTTTTACACGTGCATTTATAGTCCATCTTGACCCTCTATGAAATCCTTGTTAAACATGCAAAGGCTGCGCTTAATCCTCGCATCGTTTATACCGCAATAATTAATGTAACTGACGAAGCAGTTTTTAAGAAGTTGTGAAGACGTCCAATAGGCGTCCTTTACACGTCTAGACAGGCTGTGAATATACATCCACTGACGTCTTTTGCACGTCTAGTCTAGCAAGACAGAAAAAAAAATTATCAGGAGTTATCTTTATGAAATACACGATTTGTATACAATGTAAATATCAATTATAATCACAAAATGTCCAGTGTAGTCAAGTGACTACAAAGCCACAGCATTTTATTCATGTTATGGATCAGTTGTGAGTTGACGTCCAGTAGGTGACGTCCTTTACACGTGCATTTATAGTCCATTGGTCACCTCTTTGAAATCCTTATGAAATATGAAAAACAATTATGCTTACACCTTGGCTGATATTGAAGTAAATAATTTAAATGCCCCAAGTAGTTTTTACGAGGTTCTAAAGTAATTACGTCCTCAACCTTAAAAAACTGAGCTACCGAGATTTGATAACAAATCCCGCGATATGGCAAAATCCCGCGATATGATGGATTATCTCGCGATAAAGCGATAGCCAATTTCCTGTTGTTTTTTCTTCCAACCACTACGAGGCGAGAAGGATTTGATAATCGGGGGCAAAAAGTTGACGAACTACAACAAATCTGCTGTTTGGTAAGTACATTTTTTATTATTTTATAAATGTGATTTGAGTTTTGTAATTTGACTCGAAGGAACCGGAATAAATGATGCGTACACTTTCAATTGAAAGGTTTGAGTTTGGATAAAATTAACAAGGCAGAATTTCATATTGCGACCATTTTTTTCCACCGGTGGGAACAGATTTTGTTATAAGTCGCGCTTATGCGACCGCAACGTTGCAAAAGCAGCAAAAGTCAAACAAAATCAAAACGGAACGAATCTGCGAAACTAATGCGGAACGATTCTCCGCTAAACCTGTACGGACACTTCATTAATTCGGACCATTAAGGATGTTTCCATCATGATATTTCAGGTCCAAATCAGGTTGTGTTTTGCAAAATTGTTAACATAATATCCCAAAACGGCTCTGTGATTTACTGTGTTTATATCTCATACTACAATAAAATTTTATTTTTTTGTGCAGGTGAGGTTGTTGGCACATATCTGGAAGGAGACTACCTGATTCCTCACCTATGGCCTCAGCTTTAAATGTTAAGTATGACTGTAAATTTTTTTGCACATTGATTATAAATACTGTCTGTTTGCAAATAACAAATCTTGTGTTTCTGATAATATTTGTAGTGTATTGTGGATGTATTATTGTTACTTAGAAGGAAGTTAATGTGCTCTCTATAATAAGGCAGATTTCCAGTTTTGCTCTGTTACAAGTCTATAACCATACTCTAAAGATTACCAATTTCAATCACTTTTGTGAGGTGAAGTGAGGGTAAGTATGTTAATGTTTTATTTAGCCATGGGGTTGTCCTATCTAAAACTGAAATTACATTTTACAAATATTTACATTTTGAAATAGGTGGCACCAGACCCTCAAGGAGTGCTCACCCCATGTCAACTCAAAGTATTATAGACCATTTCAAAAGATGTAAACAACACTGGCCCAGAAGCACTTCCTGTTTCAGTTTGTAACTGTTTTCTTTATTTCACATGTAAAGAAAACATCTGAAAGATGTTTGTTTAACTCTTTGATTCAGTTTTAAATGTTCTGTTGGTTGTATTTTATCACAGCTTTGTGCTTCTGGGCCAGTGTTGTTTACATCTTTTGAAATGGTCTATATGTGGTGTGGAGTTCGCTGTCAACCTTTGTTAGAAGTACAAGTATTTAACTAAGTATCAAATGATTATTGATACCATTTTTATCACTCGCTGTCAATTCAGTCTAACCTAAATTGACCTTTATGTGGACTTTTTTGTTTTGTTTTGTTTTTTGAGGTGAAGTAATCCTGTGTAATTTCTTTCAAAGAATCATGTCAAATGTCTTACTGGTGAGGGGTGGTGGCCAAATTGATAAGATGCTTTTCCACGCAACACCTTTGTACTAAGTAATTCAAGGTAATTTTGGCCTAATGACATTAAAAAAAATCTCTTGTTCCTTGTCTTAATATTAGTGTAATTTTTATTGTTAGCTTTTATCAAATCAGGGGACATTCTTTAAAAGGCCACCTGTCTGAATATTTTATTTTAATTATTTCACTATTCAAACGCATTTAATCCAGAAAACCTTTTATTGGCATAAGATTATTATGCAGGAAAATAACATTGCTATTTTCAGACATTTTCGAAAAACGTATGTAATTAACCTAAAAATTAGCCTTTTTTATAACCGCATTCTCTTCCTTCAGATGCTGTGACGAGTTGGAACCCAAACGCCACAGATTAAGACGTTGATGCACTGCAGCAATGACGGACACCTGAAGCACACTTAAGAAGAGCTGGATATAAAAATTGCCATAAACAAAACCAAAACCTTAAAGCCATAAACAAATTTCAAAGACTCTAAATAATTTTATTTATGCCTGTTTAACAGTAATGCAAGACTGAAGTAACTGAAAGTTAGTACTGCCACAGCTCTGACTTCTATTTATCAATGGTGGAATATTTTTAGAAAGACTTTTCTGTAATATTATAGAATGTGTTGACTGTTCCTGTACTTTTGTTAGGCTATATTCTGGTTTGATTAATGGCTGCTTAACCTTAATGTGAAACTGTTAAGGAAAATGTCATTGTACTATTTTTATTTTTTTTTTTTACCAGTTTAACAACTGTAAGACATTTCAAATGTAATATTCTTAATAAAATGTTGTTGTAAATTATAAGTTTTTTTGCTTTAGTCCAGAAGTAATGTGTTTATGTACACGTGTTTAAACGGTTGTATAGACATCCAGGTCTGACCGGACCGGTTTTGGACCTTATTTAGAACCTAGTCAAGCTCAGATGTGTAGAAATATCCTGATTGATTACCTTTCACGAACTTACACAATATGGGTGTAATTTTATATGCAGGAATATATATATACACACATACAATAGGTAGCAACAAATCCCGCAGAACTAAAAAAATAAGCCCATAGAGACGTCCGTGGACGCGCAGAAAAGACGTGCAATTCACGGCCAGATGACGTCGAAGACGTCGGTTCAACTTCCATTTTGGAACTATTTTTCAACCATGACGGGACGTGTCGGATGGACGTCTTTTCAACGGTCAATAAACGTCAAAATGTTTGCTGGGATCACTAAATGGCTCTATACGGGATTTAGCATTAACAGAGTAAATTTCCTGTTATTTGGCTGCATGACAGATGTGGAGAGACCTGTCTGCAAACAGCGCGAGGCCTTCAGCAGTCGCTGACAGTTTCCACAAAAAGCCGTGAAGGGAATCGATACAGGGCAAACTACAATTTCACTGTCCGATCATCGACCATCAGCCCCGGCTGACCAGATGATACCCTGACTGGTTGTATTCAATTTGTTCCAGCGGCGCCCTTAAACCTAATAAAGCGATTGATTGAGGCTCAATGAGTTGCAGCAATTAGTGAACTGTTAATGAACATGCTGCTGTAGTCTCTTGAGATTGACTGGCGTGTTCAGTCATCGCTTTGATTTTCTTCAACGGAAAGATATACATTGCCAATAGACAATAGATCGTTTTCACATATCTTGGGGCAAATCGCATTTCATTCTCTAACTCAATTAGTTTGTAAATTTGAATTCATTTTAAAAGGACAGGCTAGTGCAGCAAATATCACCTGGCCAAATGAGTGTATTTTATGTAAAATGTTTTCAAATAACCTTTGGCCATTTAGTACCTTTAGATGTGACTGTAAAAATGTTAGGCTATGTTGCCTAATTCTGTAAAGTCAGGGTAGGCTAATCTATTTAACTGTTGGCTATCTTATCTTTATGGTTCAGTTTTACCACGCTTAGACAGGCCTATTCAAGCCACCTATTTATGCATTTAATTGAATTTGACTGTTGGTAAAACTCTATGTGGTATGTGTATATAAAGTGGCTTTGCCCTGCATTAACCAGCACTCTTCAAATGATTATTGACAGGAATTCTTAGATGACTTTGTCGCCGCCTAGTGTTATTACTGAAAGTGTGTAAAATCATGTCAGGGGTGCGTGTTATACAAGAATTTACCAATTAGCCACGACTTAACTTCATTATTTCAGTGCAGAACAGAATCCGGACATTCTTAGAATTTCAAGCCAACAAGCCAAGCACACAATTTATATAGTTCATACTAACTCAAGCATATGCAGCAACGTAGATATAGTGTTTAGTTTCACAATTTGCATTACAACCAAATTCTATATTATGTGTAACAGGTCAGATATTAGGTCGCCTCAAGAAATAACAAAACACGTGACACGTAAATAACAACATTAAACAAAAATAAACTAAAAAAAAAAACTTTAAAAAGACGCTCTCGCGTACAATCATGTAAATCAGTATGAATTATTAAACAGTGTGAACATTTCAAGAGTTTGCCAAGTATATCCCCGGAGAAACAATTGTTATATGAATAGCTGGTAATTAAAACAATACAACGAACATGCAATCTCTTATATTTTTGATTGTAATATTTAGGCTATAATCTGCTTCCAAATGACCTTTCACTAAATCATTTACAACAAAATAGCTAGGCACATAGAAAACATAATAAACGTAAATGCAAATTACAAACATGTAAAACCACACAAAACTGTTTTCTAAAAACTATTTATTTTCTTTCTTTTTTTTTTTTTTTTTGTGAAGAAAAATAATAAATTGAACCGGTGCGTATAGGACAAACCTAAATGATGACTCCCACGTCGATCAGCTAAATAAAACAGGTTAACAATCTCGGTTCGATCCGTTGCAGGAGGAGGTTGCAAGCAGGTTTGGGAGCACAGTGAAGTGATCCACGGAAAACTCGTGCGTAACCCACGTTAGAGAACGCAGCAGTCTGATATAACCAGAGTCCGTCTGTTGGCGAAGCCATCACAGCTCCATACACCGCATCATCATCATCATCATCATCATCATCATCATCATCCTCTCAGTAAAGCCTAAATCTTGGCACTCAGCGGCAGAAAACATTGTGAACTGTAGTTCCACATTAAAAATCAAGAGCCGCGCATTGGACTGTTAGGCTGAGATTATTATTTCCCTTACAATATTTAAGGAGGGTTGATGGCTTAAACGCATATATTCGTTAGTTCTTATTTTCTGCTCCCTACTCTGAAAATATTACCATTTAACGCAGTTTGTACTAAAGATGAATTATGCTATAAACCAGAATGTGCCCAGGGTTTATTTAGAATAAGAAGGGGGGAAAGAAAGAAAGATAGTAGCCCGTCGTGTGTCATGTACAATATTCGCCATCATTTCATTCCCTTGAGCTATTTAGAAGCAGTGCTTTCACTCAAAGGCCCAGACACACGCAATGACTATCAGCTCAAAACGGGCTTATTTCTCTAGCACGTTTCACTGTCCCTGTGCTCTTAAAAGAATAAATGACACAATTTTGTTTTGCCAGTAGAGATTATGGTGAGGTTTTCTTTTGGAGTAATCTTTATACACTGAAAACACATAGGCTATAAAGCGGAATAAACGCTAAACAAGCCAATAATGCAATGGTACAATTAAGTTCACAATTTAATTAATCCATTGTTTGCTTTTTTTAATTCAGTGGCGTCATAACAGCAGTCGATATTACAGGGTAATTGATTAGTTAACATAATTGGGTAATTTAATGAACTAAAGTCTACTTTTTGTGTAACTATTTTGAGGAACAGCTATTTCTATGTGTGTGTGTATATATATATATATATAGGCTATACTTTTTTTTTTTTTTTGCAACAAGCAATATGTGTATCACGCACACAATAATGTAAAGTGTTATCATAAACACATTTATGTATGTCTAATGTCTAAGATACCGTCTGAGAAACTAGTGGAGGGAAGGTTTCAAAAGAGCATTGAGGAATCAATGAGTGGCTCTAACGTGTAATGATGAAGTACAAATCGCTGATTGGACAGGCGCGTGACCATGTAACCAATGAGAGGAGAGATGGTGAGCACGAGGAATGTGTTATAATAAAGGAGCAAATATGACGTCAATGTAGGAAGTCATTGTAGAGCAACACTACAACGATTAGTGGCAAAAGGGAGCGTGATGTCGAGGAGTTAGAGCATCCCAATCTCTCCACAACTCAACTTTGAAAGAAAGTTCAATAACCATAACAAAAAGGACGTGGACTACACAGATCCACTTGCTTTCCACATTTCACCTTGAATGTAGCAACATCTTGGAGCGCAGGCTATATTTCTCTTTGCTTTAGTGCAAGGATTATTTCATTTGCGCGTAAGAATTGTTCATTTTGTACTTTTTCGGGGTTTTTTTTTTACTGCGTTAACCTTTGAGTTCTGTTCGTTGATTCCGTTTAAGGTTTTATTCTTCTTCTTCTTCTTCTTCTTCTTCTTCATTTTAAAACATTGTGCAGGAAAGTTGTTATGAAGACGACTTAAGTGCTCATACTTTTTCTTGTACTATGGAAGGATCCAGTGGGTCTAGTTTCGGAATAGACACTATTTTGTCCACAACCAATTCTGGCAGCTCAGTACTGATGAACGGGGATTTTCGACTCGGTGACAGTAACAGAACAGCGGATTTCAGGAGTCAGGCGACCCCATCACCATGTTCGGAGATAGACACTGTGGGAACAGCCCCCTCATCCCCGATCTCAGTCACGATGGAGCATCCCGAACCGCATCTGGTCCAAGACAGCCTTCAGCATCACCACCACCATCATCATCATCACAATCAGGCTCAGAGTTTGCAGCTTTCACCCCAGCCTCATCCGCTCGGTCAGGCTGGCTGTGCCCCCAGGACTGCCACCTCCTCCTTTCTAATCAAAGACATTTTGGGCGACAGTAAACCGCT
Source organism: Cyprinella venusta (assembly GCA_038021265.1). Taxonomy (NCBI): domain Eukaryota; kingdom Metazoa; phylum Chordata; class Actinopteri; order Cypriniformes; family Leuciscidae; genus Cyprinella; species Cyprinella venusta. Next base: position 18,352,598 of record CM075868.1, read on the forward strand.
AGCAGCTTGCGCTCCTTACAGCACCAGTGTCCCATCTCCACATCACAGCCCCAAAACAGAGAACGGAACCACCCCGGACGGCATCAGGCCCAAACTAGAGCTTGATGACAACAGAAGCAAACTGGACAAAAGAGATGACATGCAGAGTGATTTGAAATGTAACGGTAAGAGTGCGTTTTACATACAGAATAATTAAATAAATTAAGAAAAACCTTTATATCACGGTATCCGTTTGACATTTATTAATACTAATAAAATTGATTCAATTAGGCTATCAATAACAATGTGATGGCCTTTTTAGAAAAGGCACCCAGAAAATGACATTCACAAATATTATTGTTGCATTGTACTTAGCCTACTTGTTTAAACAGTAGCCTAATATTAATACTGCATCGTACAATGACGCAAAATAGTCTACATTAGTAAAATAATAATAATAATAATTCTAAATGTTTATAAAGACTTATCCGTGTTGTTTAATATTGAAAATTTAAGCATATGAGTTTAAAGAGTTGTATTCTTCTTCACTGTAAAATCAAAAGCACAAAGAATTATGGAATTCTTCGGTTCGGAACTAATTGGTCATGCGTACATTAAACAAAGTAATCAAAATAAAACGTAGGCCTATTTTTTGGGAAAAATATTAAAGATTTCTTAACTGGCATGTAACAATATATGCTGTAAATCTACCACTGAAATATTACAAGCATTTAGTGGTACAAAATACCTATAATATATTATTTTAATATTATATATTTTAGGCGCGTTTTATTAGCCAATTATTATTATTATTATTATTATTAATTTAATTATTATTAGTTTAATTATTATTGTCGTCCACATTAAAGTCAAATTTAGGGATTTGTTTATTGGTCTGTATTTTCATGAAGAACCAGTATTACAATACAATATTGTTAGGCTGCCGCTAAGGTTATTCTCTTATATTAGCATAACAGATGTAAAGGCTGGTGAATTTTGCCCGGTGTGGGATCCTCCCTAGTGAGTCAATTAGAGAGATTATTGTTCTTCCTTGAGGGGGGATCACGGAGCCCAGCAAAAACTGCTACAAATAGAGATAGATTGACATCGATCCTGCTCGTTTTGTTGTGATATTTTCGTCTACATGCGACGACCCAATTTGTCTGTGAAACAAATAAGTATATTTTTGGATAAGACAACTTGTATTGACTTTTCTAAAGATCCCGATATTTATAATACCAAGACGAAATAATCGAATCTAAACAGGTTTAGATTTGTGAATAAGATCGAGGCCTTTAGCAACCACAAGTTACCAAAATAAAGCTTTCATTTAAACAGTAGGCTATTTACTAAATTATTAGACTGTGTTCTCATTTTTTAGTAAACTCGTTTAATGAACAGCTTGTTTAATACATTTCATTAACTTTCATTGCAATTACTTCTTTAGGAGCAAAAGAAGAGGGCGATCGGGAAATTTCTAGTTCCAGAGACAGTCCGCCCTCCCGCTCTAAAAAACCTCGCAAAGCGCGGACGGCCTTCTCTGACCATCAACTTAACCAGTTGGAGCGCAGTTTCGAGAGACAGAAATACCTCAGTGTACAGGACCGAATGGACCTGGCAGCAGCCCTAAACCTCACAGACACACAAGTCAAGACGTGGTATCAAAACCGACGGTAAGTCTCCACATAACATATCATTCATGAAATATGTTAAAAAATAATAATAATAATAACAACATATTTTGTACAATATATCAAGTAGGCTATTTTGATTGCGCAAGCATTTTTAGTATACTTTTGTATCTACTTATGGAGATATTTGCAGTTGCCAAAATCCGAGATATTAGTTGGCTCTTAGGCCTATTTATTGGTTATTCAATTATTATTTTTACTATTATTATTATTAAACTAAGTTTTAAATAAGCGAACGGCGCAACAAAATATGTAGATCAAATAATTTGAAAATTTTGTCATAGGCTATTAAATTATTATCATTCGATTGCAATTAGCTGTTCATGAATAGCAGGGCCCCAAATATATATATTTTTTAGATCTTTACTCCTGAATAATTTTACATTTTGTAAACAATTAAACAATTTTTTAAAAAAAATTACATTTATTATAACAATGATTTATATTTTTAGTAGGCTACAGAAAATATTTGGCATAAATATAATCGGCATAATGACGGGGGAAAATATGTTTTATTATTATACATTCTGATTATTTTACAAACAATTTGCACCCCATTTCATTCGTATTTAAATGAAGTTTACCTTTTTTTTGTGCCAGAATCAAACATGCACGCCTCGAATAATCTTGCCCATAAGGAGCCATATGTGGAGAGTTTAATAATTGATTTCTTGTATTTTGATCTCATTGCAGGACGAAATGGAAGAGGCAGACGGCTGTCGGATTAGAACTGCTGGCTGAAGCTGGAAATTATTCGGCCTTACAGAGAATGTTCCCATCCCCGTATTTCTACCACCCGAGTTTATTAGGCACCGTGGACAGCACGACAGCGGCCGCAGCCGCTGCTGCCATGTACAGCAGTATGTACCGGACTCCGTCCACACCGCATCCATCTCTCCAGAGACCGCTAGTCCCCAGAGTGCTCATTCACGGCCTGGGGCCCGGGGGACAACCGGCACTAAACCCAATACCGGGTACGCAGCACCCTCGGTAAAACGAAAAGACACTGAGAGACAAATGTATCACAAGTGATGGGACAGATTGCGCTGAACTTTCACAAGACGCTTTTGTTTTCATCAAGAAAACAATGAGAGACGATTTTATCGAAGAAAAAGATGTATTATTTAATAAGGACCATTTCTGACTTATAGGCCAAACTAAACCAGAAGAGCCTGTGACCGTGACAGTAAAATGACTGTTCATTGTCAGATTGTTTGTTTTGTCTTTTTTTGGTACAAAAACACTTATACTAGAACGCTTATAAACTTTATTAGATTTAAATAAAGGGTGGAATAAAGACAAAATGTAAAATAATAATAATAATAAAAAAAAGTCAGACGCTGTCTCTTGAAAGGGGACGTAGGCTATGTTTATCACTTTTCATGTGATCCCTTTAATAAGTTGAAATAATAGTTCCCGTAATTGCATCATGCTAAATAATTTAAACATCTTCAGTGTGGATTTTTAAGGCCAGGATTTTTAGAAAAAAAGAGAGAAATGTTTAAGAAATTTAGAATAGAAATATTAAATGTCTAACACTTAGAATTCTTCTTGGCACTTGTATCTAACATATATAACGTTAGTTTTAGAGGAATCACCAGAACTATATTCATAAACTGTGTAGGCTATTGCACACGATTTAGGGCACTGCATAAGTTCTTTGTAAACTCTATAAGCCCGTCTGAACTCATTAGCATAGGCGTGCATTCAAGTAAGGCTCGGGACCGGTCTGCTATATGAGAATAGATGGTTTGATGCATTTACTCTGGGAATGGCGAAGCTGCTCCCGGTCTGGCAGCTGTTCTGTGGGAGAACCGCCGCGGACAGACAGCAGGCGCAAACCTTCTCAGCGTGAGTGAATTAAAAGAAACATTTCATATAAACAATTAGAGACCTTTGAAGATCTCACCCGAGATTAATATTCACTATTTGTCATTCGTTTAAACCAAAAACACTTGCTGTGAAGAACACAACCAAACTTAAATCCAACTTTATTTATTTAGGGAAAATAAGCATTAGCCTACATATTTATTTTTGTTATTCCACCAGTCAAATCAGTATTTAATTCCCAGTTCGTTATATTTGTATATTTGTAACACTGAGCTGGATAAAATTAAAAAAAAAAAAGGTCTTAGTGAGTGGATGTGTATACATGTGGTATAAAATGAACAAAAGACGCAGTAAAAATCGAAATGAGAAACATAGCCAAAGATTACACAATACATAATACATGACCGCAATACTTTACACTCCTTGGTCAAAAATGACTTAAAATATGACTTACACTAAATGAGGCGTAACTATAGGCGTAATAAACGATACGTAACTATAAGTAATCACGTGGGTTTTCTTATGGGAATGTAATTAAGTGAACATTACAATGCTTTTCTTTTTGAGCTTGATAACGTCCCCTGGAGGACTGAAGAGACTGCAGGAAAGAATAGCCTCGGGGCGCGTTTGTTTGGGCTCCTCTAATTGGAGAAAAGGTTGCTGATTTCTGCGCTACTAAATTCTTATTAAAGCCAAGTTGACCTCTGCTATGTAGTTTGAAACAATAAGACATTGGCACCCTGCATGATGCCTTACATTTTCTCCATAATAATAAAACATAATAATAAAAGAGACAATTAAAAAAGTCAGGTCTACTACAAATTGTTATAAAATTATATACAATCGAAGCGAAATTTAATAGTGTAAAATAGACGAAAATTAGAAACAAAACACAACACACACACACACACACACACACACACACACACACACACACACACACACACACACACACACACACACACACACGCACGCACACACACACACACACACACACACACAAATAAAAGAAATAGAAATTTGGAACCTAAAATAAAAACAAACGCAATAAATTCTGTAAAGACAAAACTGTGAAGCCTTCGGGTATAGACAACTAACAAAGATAGTAGGTATCGATGTCGAGTTAGATTTATGTGGTGTTGGATTCTTTAGTATTTGGTGGGCACGCAAAACAAATGCAGTCAGTTGGGAATTTAATCATGCACACTCAACTGCAGAGCTAGTTGTAGCCATTTCTAGACAACTATTATTTTTAAAAGCTTGCGTTCAGCTGGAAAGCTGTTCCCGGCTTGCACGCACTTTAGCCAAATAATCTAATTTAATATGGGCCAATAATACAACATGGCTGCGCATTGGTGCTCTAGGCTGCTTGCGATATGAATTGCTTGGAATGAGTTAAATAATTACATATTTTCATTCGTTTTTCGATCATTTGATACATTTAAAAAGCATCAAAGAATATTTTCAAGAGTTTATATGTAGCGACTAACGAAAAATGTGCCATATCCTAAGAAGATTTATGCCGTTAAAAAATACAGCCATGCGTAATCTGACGCATGAATGGTTGAGCTTTATTAATGTAAATTAGTTAAATGGGACAATACTATGTTATGGTACATTTGTACGTTCAACACACGGTTTTGCAATTACGACAAAGTGGCATTTTCAAACGCATCTCTCTCTTTTTAAAAGCTAATCGAAAGCGGAGCAATACATGTTTAGAGTAAATGATACAACTCGGAGTATAAGCTATGAGATAGCCTTTCTCAAAAGTGCATTATATATATATATATATATATATATATATATATATATATATATATATATTATTTAGCATTGTTTTGGCAGGTAAAAAAAAATATTATGTTGGCATATGTTGTTTCACTTTTATATGCGCCACCAGCAACTTGACTGTGGAGACCATTAGCCTGAAAGTAGCTATAATATCAATTTAATTCATAGAAGTGATGCTTGATAGCAGCATCCTCAAAACATTGTGGGTCAGGAAATGCTCAATTTGCTGTGACCTTCTGACCAAGATCTGTTCGTTTTATTTAACCTTTGGTTAAAATTGACTTCCAAATGGCGGAAAAATGGGAAGCCAGGCCCTGGTAACAAGCTAGGTGAGAGGAGGGGTGTTGAAATTAAAAGAGGATGTTCAGACCTTTCATTTACATGACACCCATTATACGGAACAGATTGCTGCAAGGAATTGGTTTGTTCTTGTTGCTTCCAGGAGCCCAAGTAAGGTTTTGTAATTGCCACATTTTCCAGCTGATGTCATGTTAGGGATGTCTTACTTATTATCCTAATGAGGGAAACGCAGCAGCTCTCAGAGGCCCGCTCATTACCGCATTACACTCGCACTTTTTTAACGCACCATCTTTCATACTCAAACGGCATGGACACATACAGATGAACTTCTCGAAGATGGGCACGTTGCAAGGTCACTCACTGAATCGTTAAAAGGCGACAATCAGTCGTGTGGGATTTAAATGACGCACTCAAGGCCCGAGTCATCGCAGTGCCTCGCAAAACAGCACGGAAGTGCCACATTAAGCATCTGGGTGTCCCTTAATTACCATGGGTTGGATTCTTAATCTTGCCCTGTGGTGATGGCGAGGTGTCAGGATGATGAATTTTAAGATGGTAGGTTGTCAACGTGTGCAATTTCAAAGCTGACTGGAATGGAGGAACGGTTGTAACAAGGTTAGAATCGTTTAAAGTGTGAAAGCGGATTTCTGCCAGGAGGCAGAAATGGTTGACAGACATCGTGGTATACCTCGCATTAATAGTAAGTTTTAGAAAAATTTTGGAAGGTGTGAAAAAGACTAATACCTTTAAAAAGGCTTTCAGGTTCCTGCTATCATGATTAAAAATAGCTATCTGTTCCTAAACACTCAAATTATTCATCAACACTCAAAAATGTTTCTTATCAAATGATTTTACCCACTAATATTCATGGCAACATTGCTTTTAATAGAATCACAAGCAGAAAATCTGATAGCTATCTGGCAGTATTGGAACTCAATGCTATTAGATTACAAGACAAAACTGTTGTTATTTGAAACGATTTTTTCCCCCACTTCCTTTTCTAAACAAATAATTGCAATCAAACTGCCAATGAATATGAAATGACAACCATTTTGAGTAAAAGATATCTACATTACAATACATGTGCCTCAGCTAATTCATTGTTTATTTGATAATACTCATTATTCAGAGCTGATGGTTGCAAGAATGTGTTAAAATCATGGCACCAAATCTCTTTCTCACCAGTTATCAGTTCAACCATTAGAGCAAACGTTTATTTGGGTATTATTCACAGATGATGCATGTGTAAAACCGCCATAAAAGAATGCAACTGTCAAGTCTGAGAGAGAAAGACAACTAAAAAATAATTTCACAAGTAAGCTCAGAACAAAATGTTACTGTAGGTCGCCTGATTGGCCAATGTCTTGATCGTTATTCCCAGAAAACACACTATTAAAATATACACTTAGTATCACTTTAGATAAAAAATGTCTGCCAAATGCATACAAATCTAAAATGGGATGTACAAGACATTTTCAGGCATATGGAATTTTTGCCATAGTGTGCCACGGTTCTGTGCCATGAGTTCCAATGCCCAAACTGAGATCTTTCCATTATTATTCTTATTTATTATTATTTTTGTTTGACTTTACAACAAGTGAAATGGCTATTTTTACTGCAAGTATACTAGTGGACTTCCACATCTAAGACTTTGCGTGGTTCAAGGCGTAAGTGAACTCTTTTTTCTGTAGATCCCACTTCACTCAGTCCTGCCAGGTATTTAAGGAGGAAACTTATTACACGTGTCCTGAGCCATCATTTCATCAGCCTTTTCCTGTCTAAGCTGGAACAGTCATCTTCCTGCTCCTGTCGTGGCATTAACGCTCATCCATGACACTTCTGCTGAATGATGCATTAGCTGAGTGCTATCATGGTTTAAACGCTCTCATCATTTCAGCAAAACCAGCCTTTCCCCCTCTCCTTTTTTCTTTTCTTTTTTTTTTTTTTTTTTTTTTGCTCAAGTGACGGGACAGCTGATGGCGAAGTTCTACTGGCTTTCAAGTTTCAAAACCAGCCACCGTCATTGTACGTGTGGCCACATGAAGGAGCACAAGAAAGGAAGGGGAACAATTCTGTCAGCAGCAATGTCAAAATCTTCAATTCTTACAGAGCAATTAGGGGTTTCATCATCTCCGAGAGGTGTCAGCATTCATTACGGCTCAACAACAGCTAATTGCTTCAAGGTTAAAATTACAGATCTGACAGCATTATTTTAAGTGACAGACTCAAGCTCTGTGATGCTTCACAGTGGCAACACACTGACATTAAGAGAGACGAAAGAGAGAAAGAGTGCAGCTGGGTCATAGAGAGAGAGATGGAAAGATAAAACGCACGAGGTAGAGAGAAAGGCAGGGGAGGAGAAACGCTGTTGAAATTACTGCACATTAAAAGTGAGATGTGGTACCAGTGCTCTCGTAGGAATCCACTCAAGGCCAGATTTCAAACTGCCTATTAAAAGGCTCATATGATCAATTCTTCACATGCTCACTATACAGTGTTTTCTTTCCCCTTTCCCCAACCATTCCCATCTGCAAAGCAATGACAAGCAGGTAAATAAAAGACAAGTAAGATCAGACTGAATTGAATGTGGATAAAATGATCAGTTTTGTACAGGGCTGCTCATCTGTGTGCTCGTGGTGTCTATTAAGTGTGTTCTGACCGTATTTTGAATGAATTTCTGGAAACCTGATCTAATTGTGGAAAATACTTTGCACCATAGGACTCAGCACAGTTAAGATGGTTGTCACCTTTATTTGTTTGCCATGTAATTACTGCAAGCTGCGTGAACTGTATTGTTACTAATGGCCATTCTCTTTGCTTTTTTTTTTTTTTTTTTTGGAGTTGTGGTCTGGCTTTAGCCCACAGCCATCATGTGGGTAGGTGTCTGAGTGTGTGGACTACACTTCAAATTAGAAAGCTGGTGCATGGGGAAAAATTGAGCGTTTTTGAGTGAAATGAATTATAGATTGCTGCATGCATGCTGGGCAACGGCTGGAGTCATTTCTTTCAAGTGAGCAGTTGTTTACCCTTCTCTTTTTCCCTCTTCTTAAAGTGGAATACCTGATCCTTTGAACTGATTGTTTGTTTAACCGCTGTTGGGAACGAAGAATCCCTGAGGTCTGAGCAAGTGTTGATCTAAGATTGGATTTAAAATCGTCTAATGAGGAACTCTTTGGATAATTAGCACAGACTGAAATGCTTGTGGATAATTTGAGTACCTCACTACGCAGTTCAGGGGAAAGGGGTGTGTGTGTGTGTGTGTGTGTGTGTTTGGGGGGGGGGGGGTGGATGAAAGAACACGGAGTGCAGGGTTAATGAAAATTATCACATCAACTTGGTCTCTACCTTTTGCTGTTATCCTTTGTTCTGTTTTGACTGCGTCATTAGGGGAGCAATGGAACAATTAGCTGTGTAGTTCACCGAGAGGCTCTCCACGCTGGAGAGCTGCTGATGTGGCTTTAGCTCCAGAGTGGTAATTAGACACTTGGAAGTGTCGCTTGCCGAGGTCCGACAGGAAATGAGGCGGTGGCACCTTGTCCGTAAGGGAATAATTGATGTCCCACCCTGTACCCAAACCTTGAGCGGTGCGAGACCACAAACAAGAGCTGTGCCTATTTTCGATAATCATACAAGTCTTGACTGGCTTGCCATTGAGCAGATTTTTTTTTTGATGGGGTTTACCTTAGGTTGATCCATTTGGGATTGCCCTGTTGACACTGACTGACTTGCGTAAATAGAATCACTCCCCGTTCAGTTTACGTGTAGTCAACCTTCTCTCTCTCTCTCTCTCTCTCCAGTCCAATATAAGCATTGGTCCATTGGCCAAGTGTGTCTCTCAAGAGCTAAACAATCACACCACGTGCGCCCGTTATGCTGTCCGATAGTGCCTGCATAGTTTGTCTCCTGCTTTTCACTATGTTTGAGGGGTGATAGGTTGGGTGTGTTTTGTTTGTTATTTCAGTTTTTTCCTCAGAAGACCCTGAATGTAGAGCAAGGAGAGCTCATGCGATGTCAGAGTTAATTACATTTTTAAATTGAGGTTTTCTGTGGGCCGGCTGCTGGGGAAGAGTGACAAAGCCAGGCTATTAAGAGCATGGAGGGTGTGAGGAAATAGGGCTGAGACGAGTTAGCAGATACCTGTGAGGTACAAGCCCGGGCCTGCCGCATGGCAGAAATGTGATTAGAAGCCGGCGTTAAGCATCAGCAGGTCTTCCTCTACCCCTCTCGACGGCTGTGGGGATCCAGCTAGAAAACAAGTTGTTGATTGCTGCTGAATTGTCAGCTTTTTTTATGTCACGTAACTTCCTAGGCCTGTGAGGACTGGCAGTGGAGCTCCATTCTATTAATATCCACTTCTTGCACCTGTGTGGACAACTGGCAAGATGGAGAGAAAATGGAATATGGAAAGAAATGCTAAGAAGCAGCCCTTCAAATGTGTTGGTGACAGTGGATCTTCTTGTTATTTCAGCTTGGTGTTCATCTGGTGCAGGGTTTTCAGAGTTGGCAACAATAAACCTCTCACCATTTGTGGAGGTATTTTTTTTTTCTCTTTCCTTTCCTCGCTGCCTCCAGCCAGTAGACATCAGATTTAGAGTTGTCTGGAGCAGCTAAACAAAACCGATCTGCCTCTCCCAAGACTGCAGGGATGCTCTTTTTAACCAAGTTATTTTCTCCGATGCTTCACAAAGAAACTGGCCCCCTCAGCTGAAACGATTTGCAGTCCACAATACGTCAGCTTAACCAGCCAGGTCGGGTCAAGTTGAGCCAGACAATGGGCTAAAGTCTCTCACCCAAGACTACTCTGAACCAATTCCCCCAGACTACCAAAGCCGAAACAAAGTATTACACAAACAAAGAGCTACACATTGAGGGACACAGAATGTGCACATTCCTAAGATGGAAAAAGGAGCTTTGTACTTGAGATGGATACTTTAAATTCAAATTTCAAAATCATGCTTGTAATCAAATGACGTATTCAAGAATTGAGTCAATTTGCCTCTTAGATTAGTTCTGAAGATGCACATAGGAGGGGCAGTTGAGCAAGGAACTATAAATAAGAAGACAGTGCACGTTTACTTATAATTATATTTGTGTCCTTTTCTATGGAATGGGATTCAAGATAATGAGAGAGAGAGAGAGAGAGAGAGAGAGAGAGAGAGAGAGAGAGAGAGAGAGAGAGAGAGAGTTTTATTTTCTTTACGTGTATGGTGAACAGCTACCAAGTTCTTTCTGGAATTATACATTTCAGGACATTGTAATTAGTGCTATCAAATTGATTAATCGCAATAACATAAAAAGTTTTTGTTTATATTATATATACAGTGCATATGTGTGTATATACAGTATATATATATATATATATATATATATATATACACACTGTATGTGTGTATATACAGTATATATGAGAGTGTGTGTGTGTGTGTATATATATATATATATATATATATATATATATATATAATGTACACGTGTGTATATAAACACTTTTATGTTAGACGTGATTAATCATGATTAATTGATTTGAGAGCACTAATTACAATATGTCCTGAAATGTATAATTTCAGAAAAAAAGAACTTGTTAGCAGTTCACCATATACACACAGCAAATAAAACTATATATAAATTTATAGTTTAAGTTTATTTCACCTCATCACTATGCATGGGGGATGTTTCGTTATATATTTCACATAAGGGAATATATAAAAATATGATTTAGTTTCATTTTTGATCTCTCCAGGTTCCATGCGGTTTATCCAATGATAAATGTGTAAATAATCTCTATCTCTAAATAGCGTATATAAGCAATACCTCATATACACATAATAGCACTGGTTTCATATCTCATGAAAATGCATTTATATAATCCTGTGATGTAAATATTACAAATAAACAAGAGGCAAGTCCCATCCAATGGCAGGATTAATCACTCTGCTGAGCTGATTGCTACTGAAGGAGGGCCAATTACAGCCGCTGTGCTGTGATAATAAGGAGGTAATTGCTTATTGTCAGTTATACCCACTTAAGGCCTTGTGTCCTCGGGTAGTAGACAACAGCTCTCGCTCACGCAGCGAACAAAGACTACAGCTGAGTTTCATCTCAATCTTGCTGGTCTCTGTGGAACAGAGACACACTGTGTGTGTGTGAGTATGCATGTGAAAACAAATTGCAGTTTATAGCATGGCGTACATGTAATCAGGTAATCAACATAATCTCTATAAATGGGCAAAAAATGATGCTTGTTTGTTACACATGGTCTCCCACCGCTTGCTGATGGGCATAAATAATTTCATGCAGGTATGATAAACTATGATAAATTGTCCAGTGGTAGCATGCTCAATCAAACGTTAAATATACATATGCATACTCATGCATACATTCACCTGCCCACGCACACACACACACACTCACACACAAATACACACATCAAAACTGTAAACACACAAACTCATGCAAACCTCTCCACATGTACATCCTTCCGGCAACAACAATGGAGCCAGGATGCGGGAGACGAACATCTGATTTGTCACATTTGAAACGCTAATGTTTAAACCAAAAGGAAGAGCACACAGTAATGTGTTCATTCATCTGCATAAACACCACCTGTCCCGGCACAGACAGCTCCTCAAGCACCGAAAGTTTAGTGGCAGCCTACGCGCCAGCCAATCAACGCCAGCCCAGCTGTGGTACCACCATACCGATCGTTTTCAAGTGTCAGAAAGCGCTCAGAGTGGTGCTGTCGGTGCTGGAGAGAGAATGCTTTCATTTCATGTCATCCGCCAGTGAGAAGAAGATGCGACACACTAACACAAAGAAAAACAGGGCACACAATCACAATTGACATCCAGTGGTAATTTATGCTGGCCCCTTTATTTACGCCTGCAATGAATCCATATATTCCCCAGGACCTGCTTGAAGGGTAATTTGGATCATATCTGGTATATTGCAAGCTCGTTTGCTGCAAAAAACATCCATCAGTTGTCTCAGGTGTGTGCAATGAGTTATCAAATTTCATAGTCCCATTGATCACAGTGGGTCTCTTTATATCGTAATCATGTGTGGAACAGATATCTAATGCCAAAGTCCTAGTTTATTTGTTTATTTTTGTTTCAGTGTTAAAGTAACTGTCATATTTGGGGCTTTGTCTACACTGGAGGCAATGATTACTATTCTCATTGTAAAGTTTTAATCAGACCCAGCTGTCTTTAGAGACAACTTATCAAGCAGTGGTATACAGATTTGATGATCTTTGCACACATACATTTACAGAGGCTGATTCTTGTTTTAGTAGAAAACCTGTAGTATTTTCGAATTACCATGCTTTCCACCCTAATATCCCCTTGAGATGAGAGATTTTTTTTTTTTTGTCCGGAAAAAATCCTCAGATGACGCAAAAAACGTAATTTTGCGTCATTGGAGGATTTTTTTGCCCAGAGGCTAAAGACTACAGCCAGTAGTAGGGGCTATCCCGCATGTTCTTAACCCACCCATAGAGGGTGGGAACTCACTCACAGAATGTACACATAGTGTCAGCCATCATTTTTTTTTTTTTTTTTCTTTTTTTTTTGGAAGCTAAGCTAGCAGGCTCTTGTTCTGTGGAGAAAGCTGAGTAGTAGGGGTTACCATTCTCCATTTCCCGGGATTCATGTCCGGGATTCATGGTTTGCTTTCTGGAGTCGCAATTCATTGTTTTATTCATTCATTCTGGGAGTTGTTGTCTTCCATCCACATAATCCAAAAAAAAAATGTTTCTGGCTTTTCTCAATCTAGAAAGCTCCAAAATCAAAAGTAATTTCACATTTCTTAAATGACCCATTTTAATACACATTCATCTTTCCAGAGGTGAAGTATCCCTTTAACCAGTAACAAAACACAGTTAACCTTTTCTACATTACAAATCCTACATTGAAGTTCCTAAATGAAAAGTGCAATGAAATTGTAATGTGACATTGTTTTATAATTAGAATTAGAGTTATAAAGAGAATATTCTTAACAAAATGTCATACAGCAAATGGAATATGTTTTATGAGCAAGTAGACAAGTTCCTCTTCTTCTTTTGCATAGCCATGAATATTGCCAGCAACTTTTATGACTGTGACTAAAATAGATATCAAGAGGGTGACTTCTGTGACCCCTTAAATTATTATCTTAATTGATCCATTTTTTTTTTTAAATAAACAAGTCTAATTAATGAGTGTGCATAGTTAAAACTTAAATAACAGACATCAGCCTTTTCTTAAGCAAATAAAGCGGGCTCGCTAATGGTATGCTCAAATGGAAAATATCAGTATCAGATAAACAATAAACAATCGGAAGTAGTGCAAAATATTTCAAGACGGTTTTGGTCCCAAATAAAACGGCTTGGGTGAAAGAATCACTGATTTTAAACACAAGTGAATGTTTCATTTTTATTTTTAAATAATAATAACAACATTATAGCAATTTAGTATAATTTTGTTATAGGGATTCAATATGGGGAAATAACAATATTAAAAGGTCTACTCTAAATACTTTTGCAAGACACTGTAGTTCTCATAAATGCCTGCTCACATTACTCCAGTATTCAGTTTTCGTTACTTTGATGTAGATGTTTAATACAGTACATTGGAAGTCCATCTCAGTCTTTCTCGGTACAAACATCTCTTCATAAAACCAACAGTAAATATCAGCTAATTTTAATGCTTACTGAAATGCCCTTAGATATTTTCAGACTGAAAGCAATAGAAATAAATTACACTTTTCCTTTGATAGATACAACACTGGAAAATTGTCAGTTGTCTGTTTTTATGGAAGTATGATATAAGTAATAGCCTTCGTCTCAACGTGACTCTTCTTTCAAGAGAAGCTTTCAGAGACACAATTGCGGACAAAGTCATTCAACCGCCACAGATATCATACTGGGGATACAGGAGGAAGAAAGGAACAATTAGAGATCATTTGGTGAAAGAGGCTTTCCATTGCTTTCAATCCAAAGGCCTTTGTCTTTTGTTGACCCCTCTAAGAGCAGAGTGGAGGAAGGAGGAGGGGGGGCGTGCCCTGTACTCAGAACTGGAAACACATACCTGACTCTTTCATCTTTGTGCAAGGGAGAGAGTACAAATACTACTGTCAGCCAACCACTTTAATCAACTTAATGCAACCAGCAGTCACTTACAAAGAGCTCCACAGATGGAGGTCTGAGACGAAGCTTTCAGGAAGTTCTGTGGGCCAGCAGAGGGTGGAAAGATTGGGCCATGGGGTTCAGGAGAGGACAGGGGCTGCAGGACATAGGGGTGACACTCAGAAAACCTGTCAGCAAAATCATACTGGTTCTTGATGATTTTACTCTTTTTCGAACTTTCTGTCTTCCTCTTTCGCTGCAGTCTCGTCTATACAAGGGCTACAATCACTTCTGATATGAGGTGCGGGTGATGGACCTTTGTTTAGTTCAAAGGTCTATACCTCTTTATTCTATTCCCTTTGTGGATACTAGAGCCCTGAAATATGTATCACTGTCCCCTTTTATTCTTGTCATCAGAAGGGGAAGGAAATCAAAGCTCAAACTTTCTCTGAAAGTCAGTTTGGAACCAAGATTCCACTCAATGTCATAAAAGGCCAGAATCCAAAGGGTCTTTAATTTTTATATTTGCCTTACGCTGAAACTGGTTTCACCCATTCTCACTCATGCTCCTATTCCACATTTTTTTTTTTTTTACGTATTATTGAAAGTGCAATGGCACACATATACAAGGTTGAAAAAAAAGCAGGACAGACTGTGGGAATCTTTTTTAATTGTAAATCTGTGCTGGAACTGGGGAGATTGGCAGACCCCAAATCTGGAACAATCAAGACAAGTGGTAATTTGTCATCTGGTCAGTATCACCTAAAGCGTCGGATGTTGAAGCATGGTCAAAATTGTCAGTTAGATGACGCCTTGGGATGAGAATGCGTTGTCTATATGCTTCGTTTTTTTTTTTTGTTGTTTTTTTTTTTTACGTGAATGCAAGCGTACTGTTGAAAGCACAGCCTTGCAAAGTATAATTCATTTGACTTGTACGTGTATACAAGCATTCGACGCTTGCGCAGTTTTGAGCAATCTCTCTCCACAAGTTACAACCCATGTAAATATCTTTGTATGCTAGAGTTGTACAAATGAGAATACTTTCTATCCTCTTCACACAATCTCCCGTCTTGTAGCTTGCATTTGTTTTGGTCTATTCTGTTTATTCTTCTACTAACTTGTGAACCGATGCCCCCATGATGTTAGTTTATTAGTAACAAACTAATTACTGCAAACAAATGAAATGTGCATGTGCGACAGTACGTGCATACTCTTCTGATGACGAAATTTGCATCACACGCACTGTACGCTGACCTTTGCATGTGCGTAAACAGTGAAGTATTCTTTGGCCTTTAGGATCATTTTGGGGGGCCAAACATCACGACAGACCAGAATTGTTATTTCTCT
Source organism: Cyprinella venusta (assembly GCA_038021265.1). NCBI lineage: Eukaryota > Metazoa > Chordata > Actinopteri > Cypriniformes > Leuciscidae > Cyprinella > Cyprinella venusta. The sequence goes on from CM075868.1 coordinate 18,368,639, forward strand.
AAAGGCCTTGACACACCAAGACGATGATCGACTGGCATCCAAAGTCGGGTCGGTGTTCAATGTCTATCAGCCCAGTTTTTGCGGTGTGTTCTGAACCGTTAGCACTAGTCGGACACTGTGTCGGCAGCTTTTTGGCCGATTGAACATGTTGAATCGGCATCATGCAGTGGGTGAGAGAGATTACTGTGTTTGCTATTCAGGTTAGCGAACCAATCCACAAGAAAAAAAAAAGTCATAAGGGAACAGAAAGACAGTGTTTTAAAACTTCACCTTACCTGATTGAATATTTTATTTTGACATTTTATTTTGATGGTTCCCTTTGAACATTCTGTTGACTTTAAGTGACTTATAATTTCAACTACATGCCAACTAACTCTCATTAGAGTATTAGTAGACTGCTTAATATCTGCTAACACTTAATTGTGATGTACCACTAACACTCTATTAATACTCTAATGAGAGTTAGTAGACATGTTGGTGCAATGTTACTTAGAGTCAACATAATTTGTTAAAAGGACCATCAAAATAAAAACTACAAACATGACATGTCAGATGTGATACCGACGCAGTAAAAAGGTTTAGATAAAGAGTGTTGAGTGACTAATAATCAACATTTAACCAGACAGAAAAAAATGTATTTAATTTTATCCATGTTATCAGCAAGAACAAAGTGAAATTTTATAAATATTTGTTTGGCCCTTAACTTTCAAAAGCATCATTTACAAAAATATTAGGAGAGTTCTCTGCATGAAATATAGAGGATGTTAACTATGACAAGATGATTGACAGGCCAGTTTACGTGACAGTATGTGCGTAACAGAACATTCGTTAAAGATGCAAATTTATGACCTGATAGTATGTTCCAAAGCTTTTCTACTCTTCTGCTACACACCCAAAAGTATGCACTTTTACTAAACAAAAAGAGTACATACATTTAGGACGTAGTATAAATTTAATTGGACTGCATCTACTATCTCCTGCTGGTAGACAGTCATTTCCTCTCATATACAGGCTCAGAACATACATGCTAGATGGCCGTTGGTTGTAGTTTTTGTGGTGTGCATCTTTTTGGCCCAGACCCAGATGACGTGAGGTGGCAACACACTCAACATTTGTTGCTGCTTTTTCTTAGATGTCTATCTAAAGTTGTTGTGGTCACTTCAATATCTTATCAATTTTAGGAATACAACCATCTAACTTGGCAGCTTGTTGAGTCATCTTCATATACAGTTGCAACTGAGCAGTTTCTGGCTTAGAAGCAGAGGAACCACCATGGGGCCAGACTCTCTCCTCCATGCATGTGTGATCTTATAAACTCAGGGGAGGGGTAGATAGGATTACAGCGGCTCCATTGTCTCCCCAGTGGGACAACTAATGATGTTCCTCAGTCGTGACATCTCTTGTAGACCGTGCAAGCATCTCCCCACCTACCATGCGTCCTACGAAATGCACCCAACACTGATCTTACAGTAAGCTCTCTAAAGCTGCTCTCAGAGTTGAAAAGACACCCGGTGTAAATACTGGGGGCGTCACCAACAGCAGCTGCAGTCAGTCCACTGAGAGGCTGATTAGCTTTCCAATGGATACCCCAGACACAGCTATCTGATTCCCTGCTCATCCAGTGATCCCCCTGCATTGATGTATAGTATTAGATTCGACACCTGCTGTTAGTCAATTAATTCAATTGTGTACATCAGGACATCTTTTAAGTTGTATTGTGATTTGAGGAGAGCAGTGTAATCAAAGATTAAAACAAGGCTTACTCTAGATGATTTAAGGAACAAATCGGCAGGATCAAGGGAGTGTAATATTACATGAACTTAACTCCTGCTAAAGATTAAACAAAAGATCAGCACACAATACAGCCTACAGTTCTGCAGTAATTAATACAACTTTCTTTTCAAAAACAGAGAAGCCACTGGGCCTTTTCTCATGACGTATGCAAGCTCTCTAATCACGGCGGAGCTTTTATTAGTTTCTAAACTAACCAATTGCATGGATTCAGGCCCTTGCTCCAATTGCTGTGGCCATAACAACTTATCCTGAAACATGTTAAGATAGCGGTACAGGCTAACATTCCCCTTGTGAATGCCATTTGTCTAGACATAATGAACTTTCAATAAATATGTGTGTCAAAAACTAATTTTGGAAAATGTCTCGGGTTATGACTATAACCCTTGTTCCCTATCGAGGGAACTCAACACTGCGTCGATAAAATCGACTCTTTGGGGACGCTCCCTAAGCGTGCGCCTCTGAAGTATGAATGAAACTAATCCAATCCTGATTGGTGTTGCGTCGTGACGTAACATGTGACGGCATACCCGGAAGTATAAAAGTGACGCTGTCACAACACACACTAGCCTCGCGATGAAGCAAGACGCTCAAGGGTCTTTAAGGGGCGTGGCGACACGACGCAGTGTCTCGTTCCCTTCTCAGGGAACAAGGGTTATAGTCATAACCCGAGACGTTCCCTATCGAGGGAATTCAACACTGCGGAGCTATCAGGAGTGATATTATGTCCGAGAACCATACTCGTGTCGGCCATCTTGGGGCAACCAGAAGTAGACTGATGCCTTCCTGACGGACCCTCTCCAGGGGCCTGATGTATAAACGTTGCGTACGCACAAAATGGGCATAGAAATATGCGTACGCATTTTTCCACGCACATATCGGGATTCATAAAAAATAAACTTGGCGTAAATAAGTGCGCACCGTAAGGATGCTCTTGACCGTGCGTACGCACTCTTTTAGAAGAGTGTGTGTTTTGGCGACACCGATGTTGAGCTGGAGTTAAGTGTCTTTTTGGTCACTATTAGACAGAGAATCTAAAGAAAATTATACATTTACAGAAATATAATTCAAATATAAGTTCACAAACCTATCATCACTTGAAGCAAACATCCATCCCTTCTAAATGACCGCGGCACCACGCGCGTTGGGCCGTTTGGTGAAACTGACGCACATAGCCTATAGTCTAACGGCAGATGGAGTAAAACCGTAAATCTTCATTATGAGTCCAAATCATAAAGAGTGCATGTTCAAAATAACAGTTTAAATAAATAAAAGAATGATTTAAACTATGTTTTACTTCTGAAATAAACATTTAGCCTATTAAATATGTCATTCTCATTAATGGAGTTAAACACTTAAACTACATGAAATCATTACTGAGAAGTTACAAAAAATATATATATTCAATACATAGAAATAGACCTATTTGTTATGGATGCAATGCTTTTGAACTCTTTTCTTCTGGCATGCTGTGTTTTAATGTTTTAACTAGAGATAGGCCTAATTGCTAATCATGATAATAGCAGATTGTCTGAGAAAATTGTTTTGTGCAAATAAAGGTGTGGGAGGAAGCTCCTCAAAGCCCTGAACACAGCCATCATCTCCAGGCAATTTATATGCCAAGTGCGATGATGGTCCTGCCACAGACCCCTGGCAAAGCGGCCGTCCATGACCGCGCCCCAGCCAGTAAGGGAGGTGTCTGTCGAAACGGTTTCCCGGCGACATGACACCCCCAACACTGGCCCTTGGGATAGGAACCAAGGTTTCTTCCATATTTGCAGAGAATGAAGGCACCTGCGCATTACTCTGATCATATGAAACGGACTCCCTCTGGGGGAGAACCCCATGGTTTTCAACCACCACTGGAGGGGCCTCATGTGAAGGAGGCCCAAAGGAATAATGTTGGATGCCACTGCCATGAGGCCCAGCATCCTTTGAAAATGTTTCACAGTGATGGCCTGGCCCAGCTTCACCCTGGATACCATCGCCAGAATTGACTCGACACATGCAGGAGACATTCTTGCCTGCATTGTAGTTGAGTCCCACACGACTCCCAAAAAAGTCGTTGTCTGGGATGGTTCTAGCACACTCTTCTTGGAATTGAGTCTCAACCCCAATTTTTGAATATGGCCAAGGACGACATCTCGATGCCGAACCGCCATCGACTCCCTTGAAGTCTGAGTGGAGCAAGGGCTACGTCCATACATTTGGTGAATGTGCGGGGAGAGACTGCTAGGCCGAACAGAAGAACCCGATACTGGTAAGCTTCGCCCCCGAAAGCGAACCTCAGGTACCTCCTGTGACATGGAAGGATGGAAATGTGAAAATAGGCGTCTTTTAGATCTATCGTGACAAACCAGTCCTCGGACCTGATTTGACTCACAATTGCTGGAATGGTCAACATTTTGAACTTGAACCTCCTCAGAGATTGGTTCAACACCCCGAGATCTAAAATTGGCCTAAACCCCCCATCCTTTTTTGGAACTATAAAGTACCGACTGTAAAATCCGGACTCCCTGTCTACCGGAAGAACACGTTCTATGGCTCCTTTCAACAGCAGAGTCTGTACTTCCTGTTCCAGCACCTGAGCCTGCTCTGGGACTACTGTAGTGTGCACTACCCCAGAAAAACTTGAGGGGGGTGGTGCGCGAACTGCAGCCTGTACCCTGCTCTTATTATTTGCAGGACCCATGCAGATATGTTGGGAAGATATTTCCACTCCTCTATAAAATCTACTAAGGGTACCAGCCTCTCGGGGCTGGCCTCTGGTGTTTTCACAATAACTTTCTCGACTACCCGAAGCGGAATACCGGCAGGCTGTAGTCGATCTAGTCCCTGTGACCATAACCGATGTTTTAAGATCGTATTTTCGCTGGAAGCTGACGCGGCCCGAAACGCTGCTAATGGCGGGCATGCATCTTCTCCTTGAGGGCCCCGCTGCGAGAACAACCTCGGTTGACTCACTGCGGAGGGGGCGGCCCTTTGAATATTTTTTCTATCTTTTTTAAAAATATTCAGGACCTATATATATATATATTTCTTTATCATTATTTATTTACTCATCTATTAACCTGTCGACGATTGAAGTTACAGCGTCGGAGAACAGGCCAGTTTACTTTATTGCAAAATGAACTCGTTATATATATATATATATATATATATATATATATATATATATATATATATATATATATATATATATATATATACTTTTTTTTGAGTCACTGAGGTTTCTGCATTGCAATGCAGACCTTAAATCTGCGCGCTGCCTCGACAAACGCGAGATCTCAGCCACAGAATCTTTATTCCCACTATAGATTCTACATTGCAATGCAGACCTTAAATCTACGCGCTACCTCGGCAAACGAGAGATCTCAGTCACAGAATCTTTATTGCAGAGTAGACTCGTAACGCTGCCTCGGCAAACGCAAGATCCGAGCTACTACAGATTCTGTATTGTAATGCAGTGCAATAATTTAGAACACTGGGTCTGGAGACACGGGACGAATGCGGTTCATCCCACGATCTCGTGATGTTTTTGTGGAGATCGGGGAAAAACGGCAAACCCCGGCGCTGAGGCTGTGACTCGCGCCGCATGAAACGCTCATGATGCGGCTCATCCAATTTACTTTGAACTTGCGTTCCCTGCTCATCTTGTGGCCAGCTGATGTTAAGTCTGGCCACGGCACGAGTCACAACCTCACCAGTCCCTCATACACTTGGCCGTGAACTGGCGCGCCTAAGCCACGGTCATCCGCATCGATACTGAGCACGTCTACTTCCTCGGAAGCGGAGAGCTCGAGTATCGGAACCTGATCGTGGTCAGAAGAAGGGGCTACGAGACCATTCACAGGGGCTACGAGATCATCAGACGAACCCCACGATCTCAGTCGCCGCGCCGCCTCAACGGACGCGGGACCAGAACCGTGGGGAACGCGAGCCTGACCGCACTCATCAAAGCACACCAGCCGGGAATGCAGCACTCTAATAGGCATTGCATCACAGTCTGCACAAGCAGCTCAACACAGTGTGTGCGTCCCCACCCGTGAGAAAACGAGGGCAGGGACGCACACATCTCTTAAATTGTTCACTGGCCATTCTTTCATATATAGACAAACAACACCAAATAAGACAGACAGTTTCAACATAGAGCGCTTGCTGAAGAGCGAAAGCTAGTGTGTGTTGTGACAGCGTCACTTTTATACTTCCGGGTATGCCGTCACATGTTACGTCACGACGCAACACCAATCAGGATTGGATTAGTTTCATTCATACTTCAGAGGCGCACGCTTAGGGAGCGTCCCCAAAGAGTCGATTTTATCGACGCAGTGTTGAGTTCCCTCGATAGGGAAGGGAACAATAGTATAAAATTGACTTCATTTCAATGTTTAATTGTTATCAGTGTTTGGGGAAAGTTACTTTTAAAAGTAGTGCTTTACAATATTGCGTTACTCCCTAAATAGTATGTTTTTATGGAAAGTAATATGTTGCTTTTGCGCTACTTTTTCTCACCTTGGCTGATTTTTAGTAACAAGGTCCTTTCATGCCAAATAGCCTCAGGTTAAAGGAAATGCTACTTCACACCTGTACATTAGAGGGCACAGCTCAAACATTTAAGCAATGCTGCCATTCTGGATTGCAGAAGTATAGAATGCAGAAAAAGAATTGGTTCATCCAAGACATAGGTTAATAAAGTGAGATTAAATACATAAAGTAGCCTATATTTGTGTTATTTAATATATTTAATCAATGCAGGTTTGAGTAATATTATGAGTTTGCATTTCACTGTTTTTATTCATTTTGAAGAATACTGAATCTGTTTTTGTGCAAGTGAGATGAGTAAATACCTGCAATCATTTAGTCTAGAACAGAAAATCCATCATGTTTACACAGTGCACACAACACCTTTGTACTTACTCTGATTTCTCTCAACATGGGGACAGGAGAGCTGCCTGTCAATAAAGGGTAAAACAAAGCAACTTGTGTTGCTTTGTTTTAAGAAAAAAGAAGTAACTATATAATGATAACTAAGTAACTATATATTTTGTTGTATATTTAAAAGTAATGCTTTACTCATTACTTGAAAAAAGTAATCTGTTTACGTAACTTGCTTTACTTGTAATGTGTAACCCCAGCACTAATTGTTATTTATTTAAAGCTGCACTGTGTAACTCTTTTAGGTTATTCTTAGCTAAAAAACACTTAGTTCTTTCAATATATGTGCTTATTAATGTATATTTACTTTGTTCAAGTAATAAAGTATTCTCGTGAGTGTATAATATGCCACTGAAAATACATACGTGTCAGGGGTTCTAATGTCGGTCGCCATGTTGCCCCTCCATCTTGAAAGTACATTAGCCAAAGAGGGACATACCCGTTAATTCAAGCTTCGCCTTTTGCGTTTACGTTTCAGTTTTACACTCATGGACAAGGTCAAACTGGAAGCCATGTTAATCTTGGACTACATTGGCCACCGTAGGTAATCGGAATTGAGAGGAACAGAAAGTAATATGCAATGGATGGTCATATATCTTTTCACCGCTATGGGGGTAAAAATCACACAGTGTAGCTTTAAAAAAAAAATACTAATTTGAACTCTTGATTTCTAAGTAAGGTATTTTTTTATTGACATGTTGGGGTGATCATAAGATTCATGTAAGCAACAGTCTCCATTAGATTTGTGAACAATTACTTCAATTTCTAAATTTAAAGTTCATTACTGAAAATCAGTTAGCAAAACACTACAGCAGCTGAACCTGGGTATAGATGTGACTGTGAGGATGATGTCTCCTTGTCTCTGAGATATCAGAGAGCCACTTTAACTGTGTGGTGTATAGGTGCCACTGTGAATTGGAGCGCTTGAGGGCATGACATTGTTTTTAACTTAATAAAGTGCTGAGTTGTGCACCTGGCTGAAGATAAGCAGTCAGACACCTGCTGAAAGGAAGTTTTGCTCTCTTATGCAGAGGTTAAGACTTGCTCTTTTATACAGAGGTTGCTGAAACGGCTTCAATCATGATACATTCTCAACATATGCTTTCTTTTATTTTTAGCCTTATCTGTCATTGTTGGATTGGTGGCCCTGAGTAGGTTTTCACAACATTCATAATTTGTTATATTGTCTTGACATCACATTTTTTTTTTACATTTTTACCTAATTTTTGTTGTTTACTGGTGAAGATTCGCTCTAGATTTTATACATTGCATATTTTAGCACAGAAGCTTGAAAGACTTTATTGATTGTCATTTCAAAAAAGGTCATCAGGTTAACTATATGTGACTTGATTTTTCTTCAAATTAATCATTTATCTACTTGTTATTATTACCTTTTTTAAAATATATGTCCCATTTGGGATAAAGGTTGTGCAATTTTCATGCTATAGTGTCATGTTATAAAGTGTAATTTGATGTAAAATGCCTGATGTTATTATTACTTTAAAAAAAAAAAAAAAGATATATATATATATATATATATATGTCCCATTTGGGATAAAGGTTGTGCAATTTTCATGCTATAGTGTGATGTTATAAAGTGTAATTTGATGTAAAATGCCTGAGTTGAAAGCTCCATTCTAATATGTATAATTTAGGTAGGTATTTGGTTGTCTATAAGTGACAAATTGTGATAGTTTTATTCTGAGTAGTAGTTTTATTAAGATCAAAATTAGCTTTGGCTATACTCTCTATGATAATAGAGTTAGTATTATCTATTAGAGTACATAATACACAATACATATTTTCCAGTTTTGACTGGGGTCATGTTTTTTTTTTTTTTGTTGTTGTTGTTTTTTGTACTGTCCCTATACAAAAAAACTTATAAATAAATAAAATAAATATATTCCGTTTGCATTTGTGAGTTAATACAAATATAACTAATGGTGTAAAATGTAAAACAGGCACATGATATTGTAATATCGTTATTTTTTGAGGCATCGGCAAATATATTTTTGCTGGCTAAATCTATATCAGATTGTATCATGACAATACACCTGCCTTACTCTACTACTGTAAGGATCCACTGGAGGAAAGTTGTAGCAAGAGAACCAAGGTGCAGTTTTATTCAAAATAACACATAACAAGATAAAACATAAAACAAAAGCATAACGTGGCATGGAACAAAAACTGTGGACATAGACTTCCAAACCAACATGACATCACGACTTTTGCGTAAAAATACACGCCACTTTCGAGTCAAGTGGCGTGTTCTCTCTACGCATTTTGAGCTATCCACGTGTATCCGCGTGTATGCGTGTATGTCTACGCCATTAACGTCTGCGTCATTCCGCGTGTCTGTACACGTGCGTCAAATGTCCAGTCATAAACGCCATTAACCCCAGTGACGGTTAAGTTTAGGGATGGGGTTGAGGTAAGTCATATATTTATATAACGTTAAGTCAACGGCGTTCATAAACACGCGGAAAAGCGATTATGCGTCTTGATAGCACGCCAAAAATGCAAATACGAATTGGCGTGTCATACACACGCTACTGCATGAGATCAGTCTGTCCAAACGGTGGTTGCAGGTAACAATAGCTGACATGGCAAGCATGAGGGGTTAAATACACAAGACTTATGACTAGACAAGACAAGACAAGGGACACCTGTGAACAATGAACAGACGATTAACCAATGACAAGACACATGGGAGGTTCACATTACAAACAGGGATTCACATGACAGACATGGAACATGACATGAACAAAACCAAAACGTGACAGAGACAAGACCAAATCGTGACAGATCCCCTTCATGGCGTGGGCGGGCCTGGGCCATGGCGTGGGCGGACCTGGGCCGTGGCGTGGGTTGATCCAGCAGCGCAGGGATAGTGGACCAGGCAATTCAGGTTGCCATGGCACTACTGTCCCCCTATAAGTTTAAATGAAAATTTTCCCTAGCCATTTCATAGCACAATGGTTCATTTAATCCATGACAAAATATTTTAACGGCACATCATTAAAGTCCACTTGGTTGGAGATTTCCAAAAATTCAAAAACATAGTTCTCAATAGTTTTGTTACCTTGACGTAGGCTAAGTAGTGCAACTGCTGGGATTATGGTTGAAGGATCCACTGGAGGCAAGTTGTAGCGAGAGAACCAACCCGATCTCACGGGAATTCGTACGAATTTTACGAGGTGGCTAATTCGTAACAATTCGAACGACCTCACTCGTATGAATCAGTACGTATTTTGTGAAATCGTACATATTTTACGAATTGGCCAATTCGTATGAATTCATACGATTGACCTACCCCTAACCCCGCCCCTAAACATAACCATCACGTGGGTTTAGGCAATTCGTACGAATTCGTACGAGTGAGGTCGTATGAATTAGTACGAATTAGCCACTTTTGAATCACTCGTACGAATTCGTACGAATTGGTCGTGAGATAGGGTAGAGAGAACCTAAGTGCAGTTTTTGTGTTTTGTGTTTTATGTTTTATCTTGTTATGTGTTATTTTGAATAAAACAGCACTTGGGTTGTCTCGCTACAACTTTCCTCCAGTGGATCTTTACACCTACTCAGTACAAGTTAAATTACATTGTAACTACACTGTAATAAATGTGTGCACTCACATTGACATTATTTTATCAGGTAATTTCTTAAATTAATTAGTACTAAATTAGCATATCAATTTAATGTGCTCCCACCTGGAAAAAAAGCAATAGCATCACTTGCTTTTTTAAGTTTTTTGTAGGAAACAAAATGCCCTTCCAAATAAATCTTCAGTTCACATTTTCCAATCAATTATCTGGATACTTGCTGAGTATCTTATTATATTCTGCTATCAATGCATTTTTGACAAGCTCTGCTGAAATAAAGAGAGACAAGGTGTTTTCTTTCTTGATCTTTCGTGAAAGCAAGCTTAGGTGCCTCTCAAATTGGCCAGTGCATCTCACCAGGGTCAAATAACAGATTAATAGGTTCAATAATGAGCTCCCTGGAGTGTCCACTGTATGAGGCACGTCTCCCTGGCCTCCCTAGCCGTTCTCTTGATGAATGGTGGCAAGTATCATTCACACATCACAGAGGAACAAGACTCAAATGCCATTTATTTGACGGAAAAAAAGATTCTCGGTTGCACTGACATGTTGTTCTTTGTGTGTATGTTTGTCTTGTGATGTCTCATTGTCAGTTCATTGCTATGTCTCGAGGGCGGAGCGACAGAACAGTTTAAAGTTGTTCATAGTTTTATCTGTATCTATTACTACAATAGAGATATCTAATGTCACATGTTGTCGGTACTTCAAAAACTGGAAACAGTATTCCTATATTTTTCTCTTCATCTTTTTCTACATGTAATCTACAAAGTCATTTGTAACTGCTCTTTATATGAAGATATCTTCCCTTTGGATTTGTAAACGCTATCACATACACGTCATATGATGTATATAATGCACATAATACACAAGTCATGAACCAATGTTATGACACTTGTATTATGCTTTTGCTTCCGTTTTCACTTTTCTTATTATCAGGAGTCAGGATACTATTTAAACATTTACAATTTGTTTTCTATTCAAGATAGAAAATCATATAGGATTGGAATGACATGAAGGGGTGCAATAATGACAACATTTTCATTTATGGGCGATCCTTACGCAATTTTATAATAATGAGGTGTAATTATTCTGTAATATGAGAATATGAAACAGTCAGAATATGTAGAGCTGAAACCAAACAGAAACAGACCATTTTTTTTAAACAGACCTATTTTAGCTCCCTCACTAATGTAAATGATGCGTAGGTAAGGCTGTACCTCACTTGAGCATTACTTCCTGCACAACACTTTAGTGCTTGTCAGAACCAATAGAAGCAACTGGCTTCCGTTTCAATCATACTTGACACCTTACTTGCCCCCCTGCAATCATACCACAGACAAACATCAGAACGAACCTCAGCTGAAAATCCCGGGTATCTTGTCACTGATGAGGAGGTGCAGGGAGAGAAGCATTATCAAGCCAGGCTGTGACTTCTGCAGTCTGACGTCTCTGTCCAGCATCATTAGCTGCTGGTCTGTGTGCTGAGCGGCTCTGCAGGAGGAGAACAGGCAGGGTGTAAGATGAGGGAGACACCCTCTGAGGCTGATTGCTTTATGCTACACCATGCGGTGATACTAATGACCTCTGTGTTCCTGCATTAATGCTCTCTGTACCATGTTGGACATTTGTCTGGGCAGATTTTGGCATTTATAATGGATTTTGGTGGGTTCTCATGTAAAACAGAGTCTGCTCTTGTTGATTTTGGGACTGAGGAGCTTCTGTAATAAAACATGATCTCTGAAGGATTATTAGGCTCCTGAAAGAAATAACACAATCATTATAAGTGTTGTACACCATTGTCCTCTTCAAAGTGTCTGAACTCACTAGCAGAGTAAATACTTTGCACACATTAGTAAAACAATGTAAAGGCCTCAATATACCCACAGCAATGTTTTGTTCCCCCATTTCTTCATTTCGGGGTTAAAATAAGTTTGAAATACCTTTGCAATGGTATACTATTACTGCTGCTTATTGGATAAGAAACAAAAAAGCACATGCAGAGAAAATGGAGAACAACATTTGAAATGGTTTTAAATAATAATAATAATAATAATAATAATAATAATACATATTACTTACATGTACATTACCATTAAGCATGAAAAAAATAATTATTGACATTAATTATTGCAGTCACTATTTAGTCACACATTGTTTAACTAGTACTAATTTTCATCAGATCAAAACTCCCCTTAATGTCTGTATTGCAAGTTGTTTTGGTAATGGAGCTATATTCTCTGTGGCATCTTCCTTGTTTTATGTCAAGTGGGGCCAGAACATTTCTCTGTGTGTGCACTTGTGTATGTGAGCTGGGGATGACCAAGTGGCAGTCCCACACCAAGGTTGATGTAAACATGTTTCTGTCCCCGTTGTGTGCAAGCAGACCCTGGGGGCAAGACTGCCCTTAAATCCATTGGGTTGGCTGGCTAAAGCTCCACGGGTTAATGTCTCTGAAGCACACAAATCAAAAGAGCATTGCACGGGGGCAGGCTCCTATTGCACATACCTACCCAAACTGCTCATGTAGTGCTGCCCTCCCTGGCAAAAGAAGAAACCAAATGCCTGTAGTTCATATATAATTTCTAAATTGTAATTATTATTTTGTTGCACAGTCAATAGAAGAGATATGCAATGACTCCAAAGCGAAGATTTAAAAGAATTTCCTCTCTTTTAGGAGGTGTGATTGGTAAACCCAAGTCCCCCTCCCCTCCCTCTTGCTCTCACTTTCTCTCTCTTTCTCTTTATCTCTGCAGTGTCTAAATGACCAGTATGTGATTCTTGAATCGTTAGTAGATCAAGCCCGGAGGAGAGGCTACACAAGCCTCTACTTTGAAATTGCTGTAGAGTCTCATTTCTCCACACGGCTCACCCTTGAAGTTTTTTCCCTCCCGCTCTCCAAAGAGATCAGGATTGCTCTTTAAAAAAGACTGAAAGAAAGAAAAACCTAGGACTGCTTTTAATCTGGGGAATGAGTGCTCTGCCATGAAACACAACCGATGAGCGAGTGCCTACCAGGCCTGGCCAGAGTATTAATATTTAAATTCCCATCCAGATAATCAATAGTAGGGAGCACTTCAGTGCGTGGTTAGCCCCGTAAGGGAGGCGATACGAGTGAGAAAAACCTCCTGATTAAGGCTCTTAGAGGCTCTCCACACTGTGTTGCTCTCAATACTTTAGCACTGATTATAACCTATTGAGGCAGAAAACCTGATCGAATATAACCTCTTTTGAATTCCTTGTTCCCTCAATGGCGTGTCAAAAAGAGCATTCAGGAGTTCGTGTAACAAAATGGAAGCCTGTCGAAATTGTTCGCTGTTTCGTCTTTGCATATGGTGCGCGAGAGAAAATTTCAGGAGCATTTATGTTTGAGCACAATGCTTTGATTTGGGAGCCAGTGTCATAACGTGCAGCAATAGGGAACTTATATCTTATTCTTCTTTTCAGTGTACATAAAAAATCCCAGCTTAGTCCTCTTTGTCTTTTGAATGCTTTGAACTCTTTTCAGCCTTAAAGGGCACTTTTTGTGCTTTAGACTGTGGTGTGCATTCACTGTAAAAGCACTCAATGCCACAAGAAGACCACAAGCAAAACTGCGAGTGTCTTCGGCCAGACCACACATCTGAAGCATTTGCATAATTTAAGGAATAATAAGAAAGAGAGAAAGAGGGAAAACTCCGTTCATTTATAAACTAGTGGGCGAATCCTCGCCGCATACTTCCACCAGCCTAAAGGGTTAACCGGTGCAAGTTTCGGTCAAATTGTGCCAACAACGTCTTGGAATCCAGACCTTTGAGAAAGGGCCGGGCTCTTTTGTCATTGTCTGCGCTTAGCTAAGACATCATAGATGGAGGAGAAGAAAAGCGTCATGGGCTCATGCAAGTGCAGAATCTGGGGATAATATCTCGTTTGAAGGGCCAACAGAAAGGAGAGCAGAAGGCGCAGAAGAAGAGGCCAAGAAGATGTTGAAAGAGAGCAAGTCCAAAGCTGAACTGCTCAGTTCATTTTCCAGCTCACTGGCCTTCGTAATCCATCTGGGCCAGCTGCTAACAAGATTGGGTCTGAAGTTTACCTCCACAATGACTTAATCAGATTAAGAGCCACAAAGATCAAATAATGACCCCGCTTTGGGGCAAGTTCACTTGGCCCTTGATTGCGTTGTGTGGTCCTTGAGATTTATTAAGGAATTATGTGTAGTTGATGCGTTTAAAAGTATTTTATCTTCCTTGAAGATAATATTAGGTATCAAGAATCTCAGAATTAGAAAATAAGGCTGCAACCATGTCTATGAAAATCCTACACATTTAAGTGAACTCTCTAGCAGGCCTTTCAAAGACACACCCTGAATTAAATAACTTTTGCTGGCAAAAGAGCATCTTACAGTAATTACCACTCAGCAGTTTCAGTGCTCTAGGACCCAAGGCAGGATTGTTGTTAAAAAAAAAAAAAAAAGTTCAGGAGAAGGTGCTGCTTCTCGTGCAGAGTGGAGGCTAAATGACTCACATGACTCCATGATTTTCGGGATCCCACTGTTTTGTTTTCCGAGTTTATCTCTCTCTCGCACTCTCTCTTTCACTTTTCCCCGCTCCCCTGTTCTTAAAAGGGGTAACGGGATTATTGGCAGAGGCATAGAAACGTGATTGTCTCACAGCAGATGGTGCGCACTGCTTCACCTTTGAGAAAAGTTAATTAAGCCCGCCATATTGTGCCCATCCAGGGGAAAAATGTAGATGAATATTGAGCAATCGAACTCTGTGTCTCCTTTTCAAGCCCTTTCTGTGGAATGGAGGAGCCCATTGAGGGAGAATTATGTACAGAGCCAAACTAATTCAAGGCCAGCCCAATCCCCCACCCCAGTCCCTTCCCACGTCTGCACCAGCCAGCCCACTAAGGCCGAAAAATGGTTTGCTCTATGATAAGTATGGTGTCCACCAAATTATTCCAGGCTGTTCACAAAACTATGATGTGCGGTGCAGATGGAGCAGTTTATTCACATCTTGCCACAAAGTGAAAGTGCAGAAGAGCATGGCTAGTTTAACTGTTAAAAAGAATTAAGCCAGAACCTGGTGCTAATATAATGAAGTGCTAACTTTCAGCTCATTTGTTTGAATGACTGGAGAGTTCTTTAAGGCTGAGTGAGGGATGAGAGAGAAATTTGAAAGCTTTGAGACTGGCAGCGTTTTATTGGGAAACAGGGAGATCTGGATTAGGAGCCTGAGTGAAATCAGAATAACAAAATAGTGTTCAAAGTGCACAACATGGAGGGAAGAGCCTGCTGGGCGTAAAATAAAAGTTGGGGTTAAGCTTATTGTAAACTCCTTCCACTACGTTCCAATGGTAGATGTTACATATGATTAGAGGACCTTTGGTGTGGAGGTCCTGTTGCGGTACTTCCGTTCCAGTTGAGCATTGCTAATTTCTTAAACCCCTGACCATGGCTTTTGCTACGCCTGGACCTGTTTTTACCCACCTCCCCGCTTTCTTTTTCTCTTTCATTTTTTCTTCTTTATTTTCTAAGTCTAAATTGAATGGTGAATCAGCTACAGTACTTTAGTAATTTCCCCAAATGTTTAATCCTTCTTAGCGCACACACACTGTGAAATGAAATTCGGTTTGGTCACGAGTGCTTGTGTTTAAGACTTCTTAGAAAATGGAGAGAAAATGGATAAAAAAAGCTTTCTCGGATGAAAAAAAAAAAACAATCACATCTTTAGAGGAAGCATCTTAGTTTGATAAATTATCACATTTTACTATTATATTTAAAATGTAAGTGTAGTGCCATATGCTCAAATTATTGTTTTTTTTAAGACTTTGCAAAAGTGTGATGAAGGCAAGCAACAGCTTTGCCGATTAGAGGAAGTATACCAGTCAAAGCGCAGTTCTTGGGCAGTGTTAACTAAGTCAATTGTCTCTTCATTGAAAGCAACTCGTCCTCTTGAATGTGTTTGTGGAGCGTTCCACAGTATTCTCTCCAGCGACTGTTTGTATGGGTATTACGTCCCCTTGAAGTGTGGCCTCCTCCCTCCAGAGCCATTGATATCTCTCTATTGATTCAGAAAGCTGTGGACAGACCTACCAGGATAAAAGTGACTCACACTAATCACCCGGTCACTTGGGGGGCCAAAAGGAATCCAGGCAATAGACCTTATTTCGCTTTCCATTGAGTCTATCTCTAGACCTATCAAAATGTATAGGAGAAGTTATAGTTTGATAAGTGGCACATTAAATTACTTCTGCATGTGAGCTAAGTAAAGGTAAGCTAGGTGTACAATATGTATTAATAGTCTAAGTTAGACAGATTGTTTTTCAAACCGTGCAGGCTGACCTTTCGATGTGTGAAATTACTCCTCACACCAGCCACAAAGCACACGATGGAGCCCAATTAAATCAGAAGACAATCTCCACATCACGGAACAGTACATTTGTGACAATAAAACCCAAAACGATCCTAGTTCTTAATTCATAAATCTACATTGTAATGGATGCAAAAACAACAAAAAAATAATTGATAATTAGTAGTAACTACCGAGTGACTTCAGTCACTTCATTAATATTAATTACTTATAACTGATGCAAATGTTTAGTTTATAAATCATATACAATTAAGGCCAGTATACCATATGCTTCCATTGGCACAGTTAAAGGGATAGTTTACTCAAAAACAACAATTCTGAGAGCATTGATTGATTTGAGCAATTAGATTTTTTTTATATATATGTGCCACACAATGAGAATGAAGAAGATGGATAAAGACTGACTACAAATATAAATGTGATTTGATAAAACAAAACAGGCATAACAGTGTGCATAACATAGCATACACAAACAACAACCGACAACAAAATACAGAGAACAGACACAATGAACACAGAGACAATGAAATGATAACAAACAGCTGTGATAATTAGATGATGTGTGCAGGTGTGAGCCAGGAAGGATTATGGGAAATGTAGTGTGCTTACTGGTCCAGTGACTAAGGATTTGGACAATATGGTCATGAAAATGAACAAGAGTTTTGTATTTGTTGCACAATATGATAGAAATCAGATGGATGACGTTATACTAGCCTATTTGTAGTAGGCATTTGTAAATCCAACTCACATTGTTATTTAAAGCTATTTAAATACATAAAATGTCATATTATTCAAAGTATTTCTGCAATGCCACGCAACTCAAACATATAGCCTTTAAATAATGTGGTATACACATGTGAGATGTCAGTCATTAGAGTGTGCAAGGTCTGACGAGGGCAGATCTAGCTCTAGGGCCAGAGAGGTGTTACCTCATCATCCACAAATTGACAACAAGATTTACCCGCATCCATAATTGTAGTTCCTCTTATCCACAGTAATGCCAACTAATGACAACAAAAACTTGAAGGCCTTTCTAGGCTAGTTTTAATGAGACCCCCTTCTTTTAAAGACCACAAAATGCCACCAATTTAAGTTCTGCCAATTTTCTTCACTTCTACTTGAGAACCACCCTTGGAGAGGAGAAATCATCATACTGGTCAGCAGCGGCGACACTTAAAGAGGAAGTCAGCATGGGTCTACTTTCCCTGAATGACCAGGACCAGATTAAAATTCAAGAAATAATGGCTTTCTGTCATGTGCTCATCATGATGTCCTCACCAACTTTTAATTAAGAGAAAAAATAGTTTCTCCTTCCATTCAATGTGAACAGTGTGGATAAGGAAAGAAAAAAAAGAGGAAAGGCAGGAATAATCAGAGTTCTGCTACTTTTTGAGCCTTTATAAATTAAACCCTTTTGTTCTGCAAATAGTAGTTTTATAAATGTTACATTTCTGCTATAAAGTTTAAAAATAATGTTGAAAATATAAATTTCCAAATGTTGAACATTAGGCCCATATTTTGCTTAAACTGGAATGCAGCTTGACTCAGCCTCCAAATGCATTTAATTGTTTGGGGATTGTGTCTTTCTCAGGGTTCTCTTTAAAACCCTTAGATCCTTTGAGCAGTGGCCACCTTTTCTAAACAGATCACAAGCTTAGTTTGCTTTAATCTGTTTGTACTCCTTACAAACCAAAACGAAACCAATCTAACATCAATCTGGATCAGTTAGCGGGTGTAAATGAGAATACATTCGTGCTTGCAATGGATAAAACAAGAAAAGTTCAAATCTGTAATGTTGAGAATTTATGTAAATTTTAAACAGGCATTGCCTCTTTTTTCTCATAAATCCTCAAAATTAAAGATGGGGAGTTTGATTGCTGAACATGCTGCAAAAAAAAAAACAAAAAAAAAAAACGACTGTCTTTTTTTTTTTGGTAGGACCCATCTTTGTTTTGTATCCTCTCTCTCTCTGTGTCTCTCTATGAATAAACGTCCATATTGAACTGATCTGAACATGTTACAAAGCTGTCCAGACCAACAGTTTTAATATGCACCATTAGACGTCATAGATATGTGTTAATTGAACTGATGTTTAGCTGCTTGTCTGTTATTGTTTTGTTTTACTCTCTGCATATTTATTTATCCCACAATTCCTAAAATTGGCAGCAGCTGTGTGTTTAGCAGATGGTTTAGTTTGTAGATGTGTCATCAGAACCACACAGCTCCTTCTGCCCTGCGTACACAGAGTGCTGTTGGGTAGGTGGTCTGGGAATATGGAAAGAGGACTTAAATTCCTTAATGTAGATTGCACTTGCGTGTATATTTTAACATGACAGCGAAAAACAGGCTAAATGTTGTGCTGTTAGGCTTGCAGCTCACAACACACCCTCCACCCCCACATGCTTTTATTGAGTGTGCGGGGAGAGAAAAGTACAGAATCATAGCTTGCAGGTAGTGTTGAGGGTATGTGGTGAGTCTATGATATATGACATGTGCTCCATGCAGTCTTTGTTAATTTCCCAAGGACCTGTCAGTGCTCCAGAGCTGTCAGTTAAAGGCTCCGTTATACTCCCTTAAATCCCCGTTTACCGCCCGATTCTGCTGACAAACATGAGAGACGAGACAAATGAAAGACTCTTGACTTCCCCATCTCACATATTAATTTTAAAGAGTGAACTTCTCACGTTAGAGTGTTTTGACCTGCCCAGTGCAAAATTTGAAAATCACACGTTACTACATATGACACATCCTATGTTACTTAAAATATGAATGCGGGTTTGGTGGTATGATCTGTGATAATACAATGCACATGAATTTTAAATGATTAAATTATGCTCGGATTGTAAACACAAGGACACTTTCCAGCACAGCTCTCTAATTTGCCAACCTCTAGCATATGTAGTTAAGTAATTTTTCTCTTTTACATTTTAAAAGGGTCCCCATTAATCCTGAGGTCATAGGCCCGTGGCCCTGTCTGATTATTGCTGTTGCATTACTCACTCAAGGTCGCGTCATTGCTGGAAGCACAAACCTTGTCTAATGTATTTATCTCAAGAGATAAAACTGCACACAGCAGACGCACACATACACAGAGCATTTTGTTTGGCCTCTACATTTTGTTTGCCTAATTTGTCAGTTAAGTATATGTCCATGCGTATAATTTCAAATGCATTTTCGAATTGTTCAAAAAGTGTTTGCAGAGAGGCATTACATTGGCGCAGAGTAAACAAGATGGCACATCTTCCAGAATGCAGTTAGAAGGTGTCTGCCCAATCACAGTGCACGACCCGTATATGTGACATTCCACCAGGCAATAAACAGCACAGCTCTCCAATTCGGGGCCTATTAGATGTGGGAGGGGGAGGGCAAAAAGGCTAGGATTCTTTGCCAGAGACTGACGGGGGTCCTTGGGACAATTACAGTAGAGAAAAGAGAGAGAGAGAGAGAGAGAGAGAGAGAGAGAGAGAGAGAGAGAGAGAGAGAGAGAGAGAGAGAGAGACTTTCTTCGGCCCCCGCGGCCTGCTGGTGCTGAGTAAGATTCATGCCCAGGCAGAGGAGGATGCCAGTGCACTAATACTGCCTGACAGTAAATGTCATCAGAATTTAAATTACATGGCCTGCTCCCTCTCACGGAGCATGAGAGTTTGCTTTAACCTATATCGGCCACCGCAAACAGCAGCGGAGGAGCCTGTGGGGGCCTAAGAGGAGGGGTGGGGGGGTTGTGGTGTGGGAAGTGATGTTTTTGCACTTCAAGACGCCTCGTGGTTTGAAAGCACCAGCTCAGTTCTTTATCTTCCCTTGTCATGTATGTAAAAGCAACGAGCTGATCCACCAGGCGTGTGCACGGCTAATTAGAGGGATTCAATTAGCCTGATCATTAACGATGTGGACAGATCTGCTGCTTTCACAAACGAACCGCACATATGCAGACCACCCCCCCACCACCACCCCCCCAACCCCTTTGTAAGCCTTTGTCCCTTGGCTTATATTAGCGTTCACAAATGGGCTCTGAGCATGGATGGCGTGTGCAGATGACCAGGCAAGGCCAGGATTGTGAGGAACTCAAAGTGCTAGGAGGTTCATCCGTCTGACTGAGCGTATACATGCAAATATGCTTCAGTTTAACAGCTTCATATGACAAGCATTACTGTAATGAGTTGATGATGGGCCAGATCTAAAGGAATTCGGTGGTCAAAGTTTTTATTTCTTTATTTTTTGTCATGTGATACGTGCTAATACAAGTATTAGCCATCAGTCGTGGTACTGTGACAGTCAAGGTGACCTTATTAATTTAAGGTGTTTTCACAGTGTTATCCTGCAGTGTGCTCAATATGATGGAGTGTGCGCTTATATGATATAATTGAACTATTCCAGATGAAGTGTTACTTTTGGTTTCAGCATCTTATTAGCATATGTCAGTATGTAATAATTATGCTCAGTCCTGTCACACAGTTTACTTTCCTGTATAAGATAATGAGAGTGAACTTTTACTGCAAGTATCTTTATTGAAAGGAAATAGAGGGATTGTTTTAGGTGTAGAATATATGCAATTACCTTTAACAGAAGTAACGTTAATAAGATAAGTGACCTTTTCTTCATTCACCCTGACCAGTGTGGGTCTTCATGAAGGTCTGAGCATCTCTAATACGCTTGTATCTCCCTGAAGAGTTTTTACATTGGTGTGCAAACTCAAGTGTAGATCTAAACATTTTAAAGCAAATGCAATCGGTAAAGATTATTTCACAAATTAATGAGATTAGCATGTATCTTAGTTGGTTTTTAATTGGATGTTTACCGAGCCTTTTTATGGTGCCCAAAATATTTTCTTTATACTTCTCAATGTATAAGCAAGAGGGTGAAGAGCACTTATTAAGCTATTTATAACGAGGATACAATAGATAAATGTGTCAGATGCGATTTGCTGCTGTTGTAGCTCCATGTGTTCCAGGCGAATTTCTTTCTCTTCCGTAAGGAGGTTACATTAAACCCTATAAACTTCAAAATTTGAAGAAGCTGTAAACGTTTGATTCTGGAACGGCATTCGTGACACCCCTGGAAAGAGTCCCAAACTGGATTAGTTTAATGCTCTTTAGTGCTTGTCTCTGAGCGTATCCACATCTGTCTGCAGTATTGCTGTCCTACAAACTTACGATGCTGAAAATGTCAAGACAGATCTGGACTCTGCCGCCCCCTCAAATGAAAACGCTTACCCATGCTGAAGTTCATCCTTTCTGCAAGCACGTATACTGTATAAGGGAGGACGCTTTTCCACAATTTGGAGGAGCTCCAGTGTCCGAAGCATTAAGTGTAAAGCCGCCTTCTCGTTGCATTTGTAATTTTCTGTGCAAATGTGTGTTTTGTTTACAGAGGGAGAGTGCTTCATGGGGAATCCAAGCATGAAGTGGAAAAAATATGACTCTGATGGAGAATGAGTGGTCAGTTAGGAATGTGCATTTCCTTCTTTATCCAGACTGTCCTGAGGTCATTTCTTCACTCTTATTCTCTATCCCCCATTCCATCTTCCTCTGCCCAATAATATTATTTTCTATCACATGGGGCTCTTCTTAAAGGAAAACTCACAGTGTTCCTGCGTGAGAAACACATAACTGTTTTTTTCTTCTCCTGAATGTGACAGGGCCCACATTCACGCTTTGTTCTAGACTTGGGGGTAATGAGCGATCCATATTTTGCCAAGTGTTGTAAAGAGATGCCCCTGGCCACGGACAGCTGTAATGGAAGGCAATGGCATGTCTGGGGTGGAATGAGCATTAGAATAAGTGCAAATCCGACCGTTATTCAGATACTCTTGGGCCCTGTCATTACACAGGCTGCAAGATGAACAAGATCTAATTACTCCAGTGGAGCTTTTCAAATGTGATTCTAAAGTGGGGAAACATAAGGTTTTATTTCTGTACTGTGGTGTTCAGTTTAATAAACAATCATAGTCTGCTTTATTTATCCCCTGGGTACATTCAGTAGGACACAGCATATTTATGTACAAATTTATTTAAAACAGTATGCACAAATATAAATAAAGTTAATTTCTGGCAAATTAAATTCTAAATTTAAATATTCAAACTGGGTATGTTTTTTTTTTCTCTAGTGTTTAATAATATTTTATTTTGGATAAAGGTCTGACCGAGCCTCAATTGTTTATCTACACGTGAACAATTATCAAAGGATAAGATCACCAAAAAATAACGATTCTATCATAATTTACTCACTATTCAATACCCTGGTGACTTTTTTTGATTTGTAAAAAAAGGTGAATTTTTGAAGAATACCCTGACACTCAAAATAACAAAAGTGAATGTGAATTGAGGCAGTCAAGTCGTAAAAAATAAATGATTTTAAAAATGAACGCATTTTTTAAGATATCAAAAAAAGTAGCCCACATGATTTAAACACTATATTAAGTAAAATGTTAACTGATTCAATGAGCTGAACTATCTTTCAGACCAGTTTAGTGAACTGGATCAATTGATTCTTCTCAAAATAAACTCAAAATTGAAAACATTCATGAATCAGGTAGCGCTAAACGTCTCATGAACTCTCATAAACGTGACAAAGGAAGCTTCGGCAGATGTCATTTTTAGTAAATAATGAGACAAATGTCTGTTTCGTACTGTCACCCCTGCTCTTGATGTTTGCTTTGTTCTGGTTTCCTATTTTGCTTGTAGTCAGTTTGTAGTTTTCTCTGTTGATTGATTGATTGTTTCCCAGGTATATCTTGTTATGCTTGTTTGCACTTTACATTGTGTTTTCCATGTTCAAGGCCTGGTTTTGTCCTGCCAAGGCATTTTTTTTTCAGGGCTGTTCCTTTTTTATGGTTTTGAGTGTTTTACCTGTCCCTCTTGTTCTTTACGGCATTCTACTTTCCCTGACAATGTCTGCATCCTCATCATGTTACAGAATGGGTAAAAATATAAAACGTGCCACAGCAAGAGTCAAACGGGCTTGGGATGACATGAGTGTGAGTAAATAATGACAATTTAAATTTTTGGGTGATCAGTCTCTTTAAATGAACTTGCACTGTATAAGGATTTACTCATTGCATCTCTCTGGTTTACTTTGTGGCTGTGTTGCCTAAACCTTTCTGTGCCAACAAGGTCATGTGATTGCTCTGCCCGCTGCAGTCACAAACACACAGTGACAATGGCGTCCTCCTCTCTTTAATCTGAATGCATTCACCGTCACTGTTCTCTCGCTCATCCTGTCTCCAGGTTAATGCCCTCATACAGCGTGTCAGCTGCAGTGTGCTCCCTGGTGGATGTGTGCTCTTCCATGACTGCTATGCCCAGCCTGTTTAGGAGGGGAAGTGTTTTCCTGCGACCACGCCAGAGGAGAGGAAAATGCGTTATTCTGTCACTGCATGTCACTAAGGTCACAGAGGTATGCTGCACCTCTGGGCTAACATGCATTCCAGTGGCATGTTTCTGTGAGCTGTGTGGCGCAAATGTGCATCAATGAAAGCAAACAAAAAGCATGCTTCAATTTTTAATATACATTCTTATGGCTAAAGGGCTTTCATGAATAACACCTGATGACCTTGGTACCAGCACTTGATTTCTACTATAGTTTTATTCTAGTCGGCTTTTTATTGCTCAGTTTTTCACTCACAGTAAATTAATGGTGCACTCAGTATTTTTTTGTTTATGTTGCCAACATGACATAATAAAACCTAATGCTGTGAATGTTGCATTAAAAGACAGTATTGCAAAAATGTGTGTGTATATGTAAACTCATGTGAAAAAGAAAATAACATAATAACAATCATCTGGTCATTAGCAGGTCTTAAAATTAGGTAAATAAAACCTAATAAAAAATCAGCTGACAAAAGTATACCTTATGATTTAATTGCTTGTAGATCTACTTTTAGCAGCAATATGCCAGTATCAGTCTCTCGCATCGTTCTGGAGGAATTTTGGACCGCTCTTCTTTACAAAATTGCTTCAGTTGATTGAGGTTTGTGGTCATTTGTTCATGCACAGCTCTCTTAAAGGGGTGGTTTAGTCCTCTTTTTCTTTGCATGATTGTGTTTATGGGGTGCAATATAACATGTATTCGTGGTTTTTCTTTTTTAAAAAGTCTTATTTTTCATAAACTTCACCTTTATCGTCAGCTGCGCTCTCCTCTGTCCCCTGAACGAGCGGTTTACTTCCTGATTCTATGAAAACACTCCCTCAGAAACACGCCGTGGGCTCAGATTGGTTCGTTTGGGCGGGTGTGTTGTGATTGGCTAAACTGTCGCTCACGTTGTCCGGAAGGTTAACGCCTATTACCTTACGGGAAACGCCAGCTCCGGTCCAGATGTAAATAATGGTGTCGAACTGCAGTATCAGTGAGGCAGAATCAGACCGAGAAAGCCCCGATGAAGCGAGTCAAACAGAACCACACCACACACGGCTCTTACTAAACGTTTCTGAATGATAAGTTGACATTTTTTAACCATATACACGTTTGTTTTACACAATAGCATCTGACTGGCAACGATAGCAACTGACTGGCTACTAATGTTAAGCACAAACAGCGGTGGCAAGTTTACGTTCTTGATCAAATCGAAAATAACGTCCTAAAGCATATATACATGAAAAATACGTTTAAAACATTAGTACTTATACAAAATTCAGGTCCATAATGTTTGTACGCGTTTGTCGTAGACACAAAATACTAGCATAACTAGTAGCCTAGTGGCTAGAAAGCCATCGCTGGCATTTTGAAAAAATAAAACATAAATAAAACACAGGCTAACGTTACGTCTGGAATTATACATGCAAATACATTTAAAACGATTAAGTCTTAGCCTACTTACAGGTTGTGGTCCAACAACTGCTGCCTCTGGTTTTAAAGTTGGATCAGCTTCATTGTTTATTAACAGTTTCTTGCTGCATTGATCTCGTGGAGATTCTGGAAGCTGTCTTCCGTAAAATGCGCAGCACAGAGAGCTAGATTACGATCGTCACTTTCAGAAACATAATCAAACATAAATTGTATCCATTGTTGATGAAGTAGCATTCCGTGGGAAGCTTGAAACACAGAAGACCTGACAGCTGCGTGAACACAACTCACTCGACGTGCTGCAGAAATATGCACATGCCATTTCCTGCATATTCCGAAGGGAGTGGTTGATGCAAATGTGCTTGTTAGTGACGTACCATAACTCGTTGTAGTCCCAATCGAGTCGTTTTTGTAGGCGTTTACACTTCCTGGTTTTTAAAAGACGATATCTCTGCTTACATTGAACTTTCAGCGCTGCAACTTTGCAGATACTGTTAATGCACCATCAGCAACATTACACACTATTTAAAATCAAAAAAGTGAACCTGGAATATACCACCTCTTTAAATTCCCGCCGCAACATTTCAGTCTTGTTGAGCTCTGGATTTTGACTGGGCCAATGCAACACCTTGATTATTTTCCTTTTCAGCCATTCTGTTGTAGATTTGCTAATGTGCTTGGCATCATTGCCCTGTTGCATAACCCAGTGTCGGCCAAGCCTTAGCTGTTTGACAGATGGCCTCACATTTGACTCTAGAATACTTTAGGATACAGATGAGTTCATGGTCAACTCAATGACTGCAAGGTGCCCAGGTCCTGTGGCTGCAAAAAAAACAAACAAAAAAAAACAACAAAAAAAAAAACAATATCATCAACCCTCCCATCAGCGTGATGGACAGTTGGTATGATGTAGTTGATTTAGTAATTGTGTGTAATAAAATTCATATTAAACCATTTAAGCCTCTTTAACTAGAACTTACTGGTTCTTGGTAATTCTAGTTACCTAGGTAACACTTAATGTTCTGTAGTTAATGAATAACTACACAGGAACAAAAGACTAACGCAATAGTTATAGTACTATTTATATAGTTGATTTACGCATTCAACCGAGTGATAATACTTTATAATTTCTTAATCAGTGTTTCTTGTTAGTTAATATTAGCTATTGGAATGTTAATATTGCATTGCTTATTTGTTCCTGTGTAGTTATTCATTAATGATGGAACAGTATTTTAAAGTGGTACCATTATATGTTCCCAACACAATGAACGTGCCATTACAGAGCCATAGATGTCTGTGAAGGTCAGCAGTGATCCAAGCAACTGCACAAATGTGCCAAATTACATGTCACTTCAAGTGTACATTGCATCCTTTTAGGACTAAATGCTCATTTTACAGCAAGTAAATATGATATAGATGCATTCTGAGTACTTGACACCACTGCGTCTTCATCTGACCGTGTACTGACAGTATGAGTGGTCATTTAGTCCACATATGGAACAGAAGCAGCACAGAATGAGACTGCATTCATGCGCTTTGTCAAATGTGAAATTGCATCTTGGTTTTATGTGAATGCTCTGTTTGAAAATAGTTGCCAACAGGCAACGAATTTCATTAGTTAGGGAAGTGTAGCCCTTAGAGCAGCAAACTATTACATTTGAAACGAGCAGTGATACAGAGAGGTGTGTGATTCGTCTATAAAGTGCCTGTTTCCTCCAGCTTTTTACTGGTTTAAGGCCTGCTTCGTGTAGCGGCTCTCGGCTTCAACGCAGGGGGTGGTATGAAGTGAAGATGAGTGTCAGATCCAATGACCAGAATAAAAGTCTTATACATCAATTACATTACACTCCATGGACATTTATGCTATACCCTGTCAGGATTCAGTCACTGATCAGAGTGTAGAACATACAAGACAGCAATGAGAAGGAAAATGAGTCTATCTCTCTGCTTTTGCTAGAATGATGGAGTGACTAATTAAGAAACAGTTGCCAAGTCATAAGTCCATTTGATGCATTTACCATGCAAATGTTCTAGTATGTGTGAAAAACACTAATGGGTTATGTTATAGCTCAACTCTTGAATGTGAGACCTAACCATACATGTAATTGTGGCACCATTAGAGAACTCTAAGCAAAGTGTCCAGGTGTTTCTGTCCAATAATATGGGAAATAAAGGATTCAATGTGGAAATATCTAAGATGCAGTATATCCCTGGCAGTTTCAGATCCTGAATGACACAATGTGGGATGTGTGAAGATTTAATTGACAGGCTATAGATCCCCCAGATCCAGCATGATTAACAGTTTAGAGGATGCTTTGTCAGTGAGACTCCTACTTTATTTAACTCATTTTCACGTGATTTTCCAGAGCCATAGACTCTGTTTAATCAGTTTAACTCAACTTAAGTTGGTGGTGCTGACGCCTCTGTGCTTTAAAGCAGGGATTTCTTTGCGTCCCCACAGAATCCCCTTTCACATATCTTAATATGCCATCTTGCTCTCTCAGGGCTAATAATTGAATCCAGGCAGAGTTTAAATAGCTTAAAGGACAGGGAATACAGATGGGCATTGCCGTGATTAGCGCAAACTCCGGCCCATGGCCTCTGTGTTGGCTGCAGGATTAGGACATTACGAAGAGAATGACAGGGCTTTTTTAACACTTTATTCCCTCTCAATAACATTCTTTCACATATTAATACCACCCCTAGGTAGCTACTTTATCATGCAGAAGAACTTAATCCACTGGTGTTGAGTCCATCTCACTCTGTCTTTGATGCAGCCCCCACCCTCTGCTTTAACACTGCTGCTGGAAGCCCTGTGTAAGACAAAGCACCCGTGACAGAGACAATCAGAAACAGCTCAGGCCCAAAAAATGGGCTTCAGCCTTTGGAGAGCAGAGAAGAGAAGAGCCATCGTTGAAATAACATTAAGCCAAAGAGAAAACATCAAAAGAGGCAGAAGTAGACAATATGAACTCCTGAAGAAGAACCTTTAGAGCTCACATTGTGCCTGAGAAATGTATCATTTTCACTCTTTTCTTCGCCTCTGATTTGAGTCAGAGGGTTAGGCCCTAGTGATCTTCTTGTATGCTCCTTTATCTAAAGAGCACCTCTGACCTCTGGCTGAAAGGCCCTGGATACCGTGATGGGTGTAAGCTGGGGGGTGTGTGTCTGATGTGGGATTGCCTCTATTGCTGGCATTTAGCTTGCCTGTGAGCAGCGGTGGTGGCCAGTTTCTCCTTGAGAGCCTCACCCTGGGAAAAATTATTAGGGTCAGAGCACCCGTTGCATGTACAGACATGCAGAATTAGCAGACTTGCAATGGCTGGTCATAAAAAGGCCATAAGAGTATTGTCATTCTTGAATATGCTACTCACGCTGTATTTCTCAGATCAGAACTGGACATTTATCAGTGTAAAGACATAAAAAGCACCATTTTATAGTTAACAACCAACACCCAATTACTTCGTACAAAATCCTGACTTTCTACGAGTGTAATTTCAGCATGAATTCAATCACCTGTTTAAACTTAAGCTGTCCGTTTCATTGTCAGAACTGGCGAGAGCTCTAAAGGGGTTTGATCCATCTAGCGCTAACAGATGGTTGGTGTGACCGGACCCAGACTGGGAATCACTACCCAAACTCCCACTGAAGGGTTGAGGGGCTAAATCCTCTGTTGCTTGCCCTAAGAAGACCATAAGCTTGAGCAGAGCAAGAGAAAGGCTCTGCTACTGGTGCTAATTACCCAGAAACCACACAGAAAGTGCCCACTGTCACCCACTGAAGAGGTTCACATCCCTTCCTCCACAGATAAAAGGCGTAGTATGAAAACATTTCACGAGGGACAAAGGGGGGAAGATTAACATAATCTTTGGGTTTGTATCCCTGTAAGCTGTCCATGTGTGAGCCTCTGCCTCTCTCTGTTTTCTCCTCTCTCGCACTCATTTCTTTTCTTTCATTTTCCTCATATCTTACCTCCTAAAGTCTGGTTTGTATGGAATAGGCACGATGGTAAAAGGCTTTGTTGTCTAAGCCTGACAGTTGTGTTTTTCCCGCCTCTTTGTGATCCTCTCTGTAGATAGTAGGCTGATGTTTGGGCAAAACAGACAATAGTGAGCAAAAACGAGGTGTCATGCTGCTGACATACAGTTCTTCATGTTATGTCACTGCTAATCCTGAGCCCACGGCCTTCTCACTTTATTTATTTATTTATTTTTTGTAATAAGACTTCCATCATTGCGTCATTGCCCATGTGGTAGGGGTAGTAGCACTACCATCATTGTTCTGTACATCAAATCAGGAGCTTTTGACTTAAGTGGTATGGGACAGTAGAGCACAAAGCTCTTTAATTCAGCTTGTTTTTTTATCTTTTAAGAAATCTTAGTGCCAAGGAATCTTTAAATCTTTCAAGGCACTGATCCTTTTCCGCTCTTTCTCACAACTTTCCAACTCCAAAATCATAGAGGCATGTAACTATACAATTGCCTTTTGGTAAATGTCAAGAAGTCCAAATGTCATTAGTTAAAACATATAATATAGTAACATTTTGCAGGGATTAGATGGGGAAAGAGCCCCCATGATTTTCACACATCTGCTGTCTCTGTGGACTCTTTGAAGTTTTCCGTGGAATCCAAAGGTGTATTACTTTTATATCATTGTTCACATTTTCTGTTAATTTACTGTACAGTATTCACAGTATAGTATAAAACAGTGGGTGAAAAATACCCAACTTACTACAGATGAGATTCTTAAGTGTGCATATGATGTACACTATTCTACTCACAACTGACACTGGTAGGTCTGTGACATCATGGTAAATGTAGTACGTCCGAATTACATTCATACTGCACACACTCATACCATATAGAATATACTTTTTTTTGGTTGCAAAGCAAATTTTTATTCAAAAGAAGTGGGCCTACCTACTTAGTGTGTATATGACATTTCAGACAAAGCATAGCCTTGTGTGCATTCAGTTCTTTGACGGTTATTGTACTATTATTGTATTGTACTAAATTGCAACATACAGATTTGCTGAGCATGTAAAGGATGGTAAACCATTATCCAATATAGTATTAAGATTGATAATGTATTGCTAACTTAGCACCAAATTGAAAATTATGATTGGAGCTGTATTTCCCCAATTATGAAAAGATAAAATAAATTATATCTGCTTCAGTGGTCTATAGGTTATGATGAAAAATGAAGTTTTTTGTTCGTTTCACTTCATTTTAATAGTCCGTTTTGAACATTTTGTTGACTAGAAGCAATGTTGCACCTACATGTCTACTAACACTCAGAGTATTAACAGATTCTTATAGATTGGCAGGGTTAGGGTTAGAAAAAGTTGACTTGTACTTACAAAGTTACTTATAGTCAGTAGAATGTCTGTTGGGGGACCATCACAAAAAAAAGTTAAAAAAAAAAAAGAGTTAGCAGATATTAAGCAGACAGCCCTAAAACTCTAATGAGAGTAATGGAACATGAGACATGTAGTTGCAAAGTTGCCTCTACCTGCTGGATGTGGTGGGCTGGTGTGGTTACACGAGGTTGTGAGGCTGGTTGGATGTACTGCGAAATTCTCTGAAAAGCCTTTGGAGACAGCTTATGGTAGAGAAATGAACATTCAATTCATGAGGAACAGCTCTGGTGGACATTCCTGCACTCAGCATGCCAATTGCACACTCCCTCAAAACTGCTTATAGTCTGCTTATAATTGCTTATAGTCACCAGAATGTTTCAAGGAGACCATCAAAATAAAGTGTTACTATGTGCATACAATATATCTATAAACGTTTTACATAATAACCACACTATTTATAACAATTATTAAATTAAATAATAAAGAGAGC
The DNA here is from genome assembly GCA_038021265.1 of Cyprinella venusta. Classification (NCBI taxonomy): domain Eukaryota; kingdom Metazoa; phylum Chordata; class Actinopteri; order Cypriniformes; family Leuciscidae; genus Cyprinella; species Cyprinella venusta. The sequence goes on from CM075868.1 coordinate 18,399,947, forward strand.
ACCATGCCATTGGAAGGTTTCTGCTTTAGTTTTAAGGGGGGCATCATAAATAATTTGTGTCCTTACAATCCCCCTAACCAATATACATGAACACTTTTAAAATGCATTTCTAAAGGCTGTAGTTTGAGCAGCTGCCAGCAGGGGTTAACTACACCATGCTAACCAGCTTCATACTTTACTCAGAGATCAGTCTGAGAGTCAGATTCTTTCTCATCAGCCCCCCTAGCACTATACACTGTCAGGCTTGTCTGGGTGGAGGCTGGGTGGATGGAAAAGGGGGGGTAAGGAAAAGAGGAACTGCCAGTGAAAATTGTTTCAATTAGTACAAGTGATGGGTGATGCAAGGAACTTCTTCTCTCCACTAGAACAATGGTGTCTACGAGAAACTCTGGCGTTCATTATCCTGAGATCTCTGATCCTCTAAACCCTGACTCGCGCACACAGAGGAATGAGCACGTCTTTACGAAGAAAAGCCGTAAATGCCTTTGCTCTTTAGCAAACACACAGGCCTCTCTTTGCGCTTTCTTTTCCCGTATTTCCTGCTTTCACACTTCGAGCAGGAGGTATCTGAGACCGTCACAAGATTTGCTGGTTTTAGTGGATTTTGACATTTCTGACTCTTTCAGATAGATTTCCATCAGAAGCCGTTTTTTTTCTTGCTTTTTGCCTTTTCAGATTTCCATATTTCCCTGATGTCAGGATGAACTCTGTGTGACTATAGCGGATTCCTCTGTTTGTCTGAAGCTCACAGTTACAGCACCTCTCATTGTGGTGTCTCTACCCACAGCACTTTCACTTTAATGATAATGGCACCATTTTCCCCAAACGTCAAATATCACATTTTGTTCTGTTTTATGTTTGAAACCATTTTGTAATAAAAATGTTCTTCAGATGAAAGTAAAAGGCATTTTGTATCAGGTGACTTTTTCTGTCCTCTCATGTTTCCGGAGTGTGATTAAATATTAAGGGTGTAGTTCACCCAAAAATGAAAAATCTCTCACCATTTACTCGCCCTCATGTCGTTTCAAACATATATCACTTTATCTTTTGATTGTGGAACACAAAAGATGAATCCTGGTCGTTCTTTTCAGTATAATGCAGTGAATGAAACGACTACCGAATGTCTAAAATAAAATATTCTAAAAGTGGTCCATAGAAATGAATCGACAACCGTCTGTAATCAATGAATCGTTCATAGCGGTTAAGAACCCACTGAATAAGATTGTCTGTAAATAACAGGCTAAATTGTGCGGATAGTGTGGCGCTTACAACAAATTATTATTATTATTTTTATTTTATTTTTTCAGATTGGGCCTCTGATTAAATGATTTATTTTGATGGTCCACATTAGACACTCTACAAACTATAAGTAATCTCAAAAAAACATGTTTCAGGTTAGAATAAGTTGGCATGTACTTGCAAAATTATTTATAGTCAGTATGATGTGTGTTGTGGAGGTCATCACAATTAAGTGTTAGCCAATATAAGAGACTCTACTAATACTCTAATGAGAGTTAGTTGACATGGTGTTTGCAAAGTTACTTATAACTAGTAGAATGTCTATAGTGGACCCTCAAAATAAAGTGTTACCTGATTTTTAGAAATAAAATAGCACGTCGGTTTCTGGTGTGACCACCATTTGCCTCACGCAGTGCAATACATCTCCTTTGATCAGGTTGTTGATTGTGGCCTGTTGATTGTTAGTGAGTATGCCATGCAAGAACTGGGATATTTTCAGCTTCCAGGAATTGTGTACAGATCCTTGCAACATGGGGCCGTGCATGTTGAAACATGAGGTGATATTCGTGGATGAATAGCACAACAATGGGCCTAAAGATCTCGTCATGGTATCTCTGAGCATTCAGAGATAAATGCCATCAATAAAATGCACCTGTGTTCATTGTCTATTACATACGCCTACCCATACCATAACCCCAACACCACCATGGGCCACTCAATTTACAACGCTGACATCAGCAAACTGCTCACCCACATGACATACACGCTGTCTGCCATCTGCACTGTATAGGGAAAACTTAATCCGTGAAGAAAACACCTCTCCAAAGTGCCATACGCCATCGAATGTGAGTGTTTGCCCACTCAATTCGGTTACGACGCCGAATGGCAGTCAGGTCGAGACCCTGCAGATGACGACGAGTATGCAGATGCGCTTCCCTGAGACTGTTTCTGACCATTTGAGCAGAAATTCTTTGGCTATGCAAGCCGATTGTTTTAGCAGCTGTCCGGATGGCTGGTCCCAGACGATCTTGGAGGTGAAGATGCTGGATGCGGCGGTATAGTGGGCTGGTGTGTGGTCTGCGGTTGTGAGGCTGGTTGGATGTACTGCCAAATTCTCCAAAACGCCTTTGGAGATAGCTTATGGTAGAGACATGAACATTCAATTCATGAGGAACAGCTTCGGTGGACATTCTGGCAGTCGGCATGCAAATTGCATGCTCCCTCAAAACTTGCTGTGGCATTGTGCTGTGTGATAAAACTGCACATTTTAGAGTAGCCTTTTATTGTGTGTAATAGTCGTGCTGTCTAATCAGCACCTTGATATGCCACACCTGTGAGGTGGATGGATTATCTTGGGAAAGGAGAAGTGCTCACTAATACAGATTTAGGCCCTATTCACATGGGATTAGTATTATCTGGGGACCTCATGTGAATTTGAAATTACCCACCCACATCTGAATCTCGTGTGGCACATTCGTACGGGACAAGCGAAGCCTGCGATTTTAGTCAAATTTACTGGCTTCTGTCTCATTTGGTAATTCCCCTGGTTCCACCTGACATCCCCACCACCATGACTCCACCGTGAGCCTTTATTCCAACCCTGTATCACACGAAATACGTTCTGAGGAAACTATTTTGTAAATCGCAATTACGTTACATGCCAACATAAAAGCAGTGCTATTACGTTGGTCCTTAACGTAATATGTCTCATTGTTAATACGTAGATACTAATACGTAATTTTCAAATATGTAAAACGTACGTATTGTACGTTTGGATAGATGCAAAAACGTATAATATGGACGTATTTGTAAAATTTAAACGTAACATTATTACGTTTTTACAGCTATAAAACGTTAACTATTTACGTCTATTTCATATCATAACGATATCTGTATACTTTCACTTTTAAAGATAAATGTAACAAGATCCCTTAATCCTACTCCCAAAACCTAAACATATTCATTTTATACAGAATATAAAAAGGATAAAACATAATGGACATAGATGAGTTTTAGCATTACAATATATTTTGAGCCACTAATCCTACTCCCAGACCTAAACATAACCATTCCTAAAACTACGCAATTATACAGAAAAAAACATAACAGACAGAAGTATACGTTTTACAATAATTTATTTATTGGGAAAATGTCAAAACCGGTAACGTTAACATTACCAAAAGTCGTTCACATCGCAGTCCTCTGGCAGTATTATAGTAGTTGTGTATGAGGTACAGTGCAGAATTAAAGTTATTAATATTAATCCATGAAAATGTTAATCTGATTTCGGTTCGCTCTCTGAAGGCGCGCACTCTTCTCCATTTCAAATGTACTCCACCGACTGAAACACGGCATGTCGCATACTGTGACGAAGCAGGCCAGAGCCAATGAGCGTCTGATATCACTGCCGTAAAACATGTCGTAACACTTCTTGAAGGTGCATTTTTTGAATTTGAATTCATCACCAACGCGGATTTGCGGTCGCTGCTGAGAAATGAAGATGAGATCACTGGATAAAATACTGAATTTGGATCTGTTTCTTGCAACCAACGTATGGATTCTTGAATTTAGTTTACATCAAGTTAATAAAATGTATGTCTTTTGTGAATGTATCAGTATGTTGCGTTTTATTGGAGAAAATGCTTTTTGTGTAAATACACTAAATACTACAAAATGGTTAAACAAGGTATTTTTAAGGTTAAAAGTGTATCAAAGTCAAAAATTTAATGCCACGATTATGCATAAATTGTAAAGAAACCTGCTTTGTATGTATTATGTTCAGGATAAACGTAATAGCACTGCAATAGTATTAGGTTAAGGACGAACGTAATAGCACTGCTTATATGTTGGCATGTAACGTAATTGCGATTTGCAAAATAGTTTCCTCAGAACTTATTTCGTGTGATACATTTGCTTTATTCTGGTGCTACTGCTTGGGGTCACTCACTGGCTCCACTCACTGTCATCTCTGCCCTGGTTTCACCAGGGGGTTGTCATGGTTAAGTTTGGTTTCTTTGTGTTTTAGTCTCGAGTTCACCATGTTTGCCCATCTATCTGTGTTCCTTTGTTTGTTTTCATTAATTTGCATGTCCTGTTCTTTGTTTCTTTTGATTTGGTTTGAATTTGTATTTAACCAGCTAAATTGCACTTACTCATTATCTGGCCTTGTTGTTGAAATGTTTGATAGACTCGCCTTCTGCTAATCATCATTTGAAAGGATTTACCTGTGCCTGTGTTAATGGATTATCTGGACCTGAAGCCTTGAATGAAGTTTAAGTTACCCGTTTTCTGCTCTGTTCTGTTTTGTGATATATTTACCTTTTTATTAATAAACTCCCATGTCTGGGTTCTTCTACAGTCTGCTTCCAGGTGTGCTGTTACACAGACTGTATTGATTTGAAAATTTATTGGGTGGTCTTTTATTTATTTATTCTCAATGGCAGTAAAAGTTGTAAAATATCTGATTAACTTTTATAAATTATTAGTTCACCGTGAGACGAGGTTAGAAAAACTTCCTCAAAGGGAAGACACAGAATATAGCAACAGGCACATACTATTTGACGGTGTGTTATTTTGTATCAAATTTTGGTTTTGTGTAGAGTAACAACTGTTAAAATGTGACGGTCCAAAGGAGCATAAGGCTATTATGTGTCTAACTGAACATCATGTTAGTAAATACACATTTTTTATTTAAATGTCTTGTGTTCAGGTTCATTTGCAACAGCTGTACTAGCAGTGAGAGTGAAATGGAGGCATGTTGAATATTTCATCTGAGACATGGAGGAGAGGATTTTTTGACAACAAACAGCACTTACAGTTGTGTAAGTGAGAAATTCTGTGGCAGAATCTTGTTCATTGGACCAGACTAGACACAGAAAAAAACGCCGTCCTTCAGACAGCTGCCATCGATTCAGCACTCCTTCCGTGAGGAATTTGTGGTGTAAAAGTAGCATGTTACCAGCTATTACTCCTGCAGATACAAACATTAAAATTACATCACTGTCAATCCCAATGCAGTGTAAGAGACATATATAGAATATGTTTAAGAGAGCATCTTATCAAAATAATGTTTTATCAAAATGTTTCAAGTTTAAATGTTTCTAGGGCAACAGAGCTGTCCATCTTGGGATTCCAGCAAGTCTCCTTCTGTTCATTTTACTGCAGATACACTACAGGCAGAATAGAGATAATTAGTTTCATTGCCTAAATTAGTCTTCAGAGAGAAAATTGCATCATTACCAGATTAATATACAGATTTAGACTTTTAGAGAGATACTTTCATTTTAAAGAAATCATTAAAACTGGAAATAGTGGAGTTTTACAGTAGTGTTTTCACAGTGGGTGAGAGTTTATGCATGGAATGAACACATACAGTACCTTATTAATTTTTCATTCCTCACAAACAGTTATGGAAGCAAGCAGAAGGTTCAGAGTTTGGAACCTATCTGCATTGATTTTGCTCATAATTCATAATTGAGCAGCTAATGAATGGAAAAGCAGGGCCGGAGTGGGGCCACTTTTCAGCCTGGGAGTTGCAGGTCCAAGACCAGCCCACATTTTTCCATTGTGGAGGAAATTGGATAAATGAAGCAACAGTTCAGCTCTTACTATTTTGTAGTTTTTATTAATACCATGGTTCAACAATAATCTAAAGGTTAAATTAAAAAAAATCCTTTAAAGGGCACCTATTATGCAAAATTCACTTTTACATGGTGTTTGAACATACAGTAATTGGCAGTGTGTGAGCAAAACCACCATAGAATGATAAAAATCCACCCAGTGTTTTTTTTTTTTTTACAATCTCAATAAATAATATGTACTGTCTCAGAACAAGCTGTTCTAAGATTCAGCACTTTGTGACGTAGAATTGAGCAAGGGGTTTGATTAACAGTGTGGTTGTGGCATAGACCCCGCCCTCGGTGATCTGTACAGCATCGTCCGTTGCTTCATAGACAACCGGTAATGTCTCTTGGAAACTTAAGTGTTCTGTTGTGGGATGGGATGTAATAATGACATACATAGTAGTTTTCACTTACATCAGAGCCACTGAAAACACAGTGGATATATTGTATTTTGTAAGTTTAAGTGGCGCCTTCCCTCCGTAAATAAGTTTATGTTTGAGTGAATCATGTTTTGACTGACACAAGGGTCAATTCAAAGCAGGTCTTGCTTCAAAGTTAATCCTCAACTCTGGATCGTCATCTACTTTTTGACAGTAGACTGCCATAGGTATGCAAGTACTGTTTGCGACTGCCATAGGTATCCAAGTAACGCCCTCATCCAAAGGCAGGGCGGGAATATGCAGCTCATTTGCATTTAAGGTTGTATACACCAAAACAGCTCAATTTAAAACAGGCCCCAAAAATGACATTTTCAAATGGTTATAATAAATTAACTGTAGGGTATTTTGTGCTGAAACTTCACAAATACATTCTGGGGACACCCGAGACCAATATTACATCTTGTAAAAAGGGGCATAATAGGTGCCCTTTAAGCTGAGAAGTTAACAAAAATATCATGGTCATTATCATTTTTCTGCATGGATATCAAATTGTGGTAATTTACTCCTTTACAACACCCACTTCTGAACAAACAATACATTTTGATTTATCATGTACCATCATATACTGCTCTTAAAATTACAGAGGGATTTATGGATATCTATTTTTGTTATTCGGTAAATCAGAATATAATGTCAATAGCCTTAAAATTAAATATTTCCACAATGTTTTTTTGGAATAAAATGTTATAAAATTCAGGTTACGAATAATATATATATATATATATATATATATATATATATATATATATATATATATATATATATATATATATATATATAAATCCCTCTGTGAATGTCCTCATAATATAACTAGGGACAAGACTGTAAAGTTTGGTGTATAGCTGCTACTGAAATGGAGATTTCGGACTTGGAGTATGAGAGAAATGTCACTTTGAGAAAATGGGCTTTAAAGATTTAGCATCAGTCAATGAAATTGTGCATTAAATCCCCCCTTTTGCTTTCATGATTGGTTGCTGATAAAAAGGAAATGTCCCAAAAAGGCAAATAAAAAGGCAAATATCCCAAAATCTCAAAATTGACCAGTAAAAATATGTTTTTGCCTGCTGTGCCTTGCCTTAATTACACTTAATATTTTGCTTGTGAATAGGTTGACAAGGCTACAATGGTATTTGCTGAATAATTGCGTTGCAACGTTGCTAATGCTAATCATAATACTAGGCCTATCTCTTTATCTGTTGCCACTTGTGTTTGTCCTCTTGAAAATAAATCTGTAAGCTTGGCACATTTGGCAGCATCCTCCTCCAATGCCTTTATTTTTTTTCAACCTGGCTTTTTCAGCCCCTTCCTGGCCTCTTCCTCTATCCTCCCTGTTGCGTACAGTTGCGGTAGGGCCGGCTCAGCTCTCGGTAGCCTACTACCTGAGAAAACGTTTCGAAAAAGACAGGTTATGGAACCAACCAACTCTATTTGGAAGAGGAGGGGAGAACTCCCTTACATGGTACAACACATGCAGAGGCTGCCCGCCTCATTCATTGTGTTATAATGCGCTCCACATGTGTGTAGCCCTTTAAGAGAATATAGACAATATGACAAATATATATATATAATAAAAAAAAAATTCCTTGACCGGCCCACTGGGAATTCTTCCGATCACCCACCCCGGACCTGTGGAAAAGTATTTCATCACATTGCATTGTGGTGACAAAGTTTTCCGCAAGTAGCAGGTGACTTTTTTTGTGTTCTCGCTGATGGTTGGGTGGCATCTTAACCGATTCTGTGACAGAGTTCATTTAATTTGCAGTCAGAAGCACCCTGGGAAATGCTGTCCTAAGATGTTTGACCTCAGTGTTGTGAAATGTTCTCTAGTTCTCTGGTCCTTTAGTTCCTTTGTCATTGCGAAATCACTGCTATTATGATTTAATTTAAAGACAAAATTAATGTTATTTCTGAATCGATGATATGGTCATAGAAGACTATGGGGCATTGGAGGTCCAGACTTTAAATTTCCTAAAATAACATACATCGTTTGAGCTGTCAAAATGTGTATGATTATGTGCATTTTAGGAGAATTCAAAGTAACAATTTACAATAAGGTTCTACAGAAGGTAATTAAATAATATTAAAAAAATAAAATAAAAAAAAAATGAACAAAACTTTAAAACATCTAATGTAATTACCAACCTTAGTTACCGCATACTATTTTATCATTGAATTCTGGTGATAAAAAGTATTAGTATGCAGTAACCAAAGTCGGTAATAACTACGTTAATCCAGATTAACAAAAATGTGTAAACATGAATTTGCATCAATGCATTTTACCTTGGTCTCCATTATGTTTTGTAAAAGTAAGCAAAGAACACACAAACAAGAGCAATGACGTTCAAAAAAGTGCCAATTTTGACTGTGCATAATTTAAGAAGCAGCAGGTGGTGCATTATAATTTGTTATGATGATTCCCCTAAAAGCATATGATGAAATGCACCTTTATATTTATATTAATATATGATAAAAAGCGACTGTTCATTTAAGTGGGAAAAAGTCAATGCATTTATTTTTCCAAAATATGCAGCAATTCTCTGACAAGTAATCAGCCTGTTAATATGGGACAAGTTGCACCTCTCGCCTCATGTGGCATCATGTACACGGAGCATAGGCCACAATAAAGCCTGGGTTTGTGAGGTTATTGCTTGCCCACTAAGTTCGATGTGACCAGATGGGATGTTTTGTTTGATGGGCCTCCCTCGCTTTGTCACACACAATGACAAGTCTCCCCCCCTCCCCCCAGCGCCTCCTGATGCCTGCCTTCATTGTTAGGCTGTTAAGGAGATTGGGTTGGCATTTACTGCATCTGTAGCAGTGTCAGTTCGCGTATGAGTGTGTTTGTGTCAGGCGGGAGAGGCCCCTGCTCTGCTCCTCTCGGCTCTGGCCTGCTCACCCATATGGACGGCCTGATCAAAGGCAGCTGAATCAGGCTGCAGCACAGGCGCACTGACAGGAGAGCGAGAGGGAACTGCATAATTGACACGGCCCCTCAAAACCCCGAGCCTCACAACACACCGGGGTCTGCACACACAGCACATAGCAGCAGAACGCCTACTAAACAAGCTCAATATTCACACTTACCAGACTGATTACGTATCATATGTACAACAGCAAGTCATTAGGAAGTGTGTAGCATACGATGCTCTAATGGATTGTTATTGCATGACGTAAACGAGAAATCTAAACTCTGACATTAAGCATTTGCTCGTTGCACATGCCTGACAAACAAGCCCTTTAAAATGCATGTTTCTGGGCGCCGTGTCACCCTGCACTCTCTCCTGCGGAATGGTGTCTATTTTGGCTCCAGACCGGTGGTGGTTGCACATCACTGGCTGTCTGTTCTGAGAGGAGAAATGTCAGAAGCCTCCGGTGGCAGCCATTCCAGCTCCTGCCTGCCACCCCGTCACATGCCTCCTGTAAGGCAAGAGGTTTGCCAACTTGCCCCACATTAATCAGGGCCCTCTCGCACCATTAGCCAGTCAATCATTTTCTGGGGCTGAGCCAGGCTGCTAGCCTGTGCAGCATCTTAGCCCAGCCTCTGATTGGACATTTCCCCTATAACATTCAGGGATTCACCAACTGAAAAGTGTGGTCGTGCAAAATCGTTGCATATTTATAAAGCTTAGTTTATTTATTCATTAATTTATTTTGGCTGTTCAAAGTACTGCATGTACTTCAGTGATATTATTTAATTCTTTAACCCTTTTAACCATGTGAAACCTGACATTTGATCAATTTTAACGTTTTTCAAAAAAATAAAAAAAGAAATAAGAAATACATTCAAGTACACAAGATCCTTCAGTCCAATAATTGTTCATCTTGAACTATGACTAACAATATAAAATGTAGCATTACATTTACTTTATTTAAGCATGCTTTTCAGCAATGTTTTTAATCATTTTAATGTTTAGAGACCTTTAAAAATGTGCATATCAAATATAGTAGGCTTTATTGGTTTAAGATGTTTTGTATTTTAACCTCTGTTCAAATAAAGGAATCTAACTCACCTAGAAATATATATATATATTTTTGCATTCATATTAAAACCATTAAAATATTATCTTTCTATTTCTTAAATTACAAAAAAATCATAATGTAAGGTGAACAGCGCCTGCTGTGAACAAGATATTTCAAGTTTGACATCCATTCACTTGTTCCACGGCGTGCTGTTACATACGGATGTGCATTTATCTGTGGAGTTTTGACCCCTGGGTTTAGTATCAGTGATGTGAAGTGTTTTATAATGGGGTGACGCTGTTTTACACGGATCTGGAAGGGGCAAGATAGTCTAACTAGCCTTTTGTGTGTGAGATAAGGGTTGGTAGGGGCCTGGCGTGCTCAGGAGGGGGAGTGGGAGGGGAGGGATCACGCTCCTCACTACAAAGTAAGAGCCCAGGATCCAGGCTTAAGGGACCTTCATCATTAGTTAATGACTTTGGAGATTAGTAGTATAACACACAGATTACAGAGGAGACAAGGGTTGTTCTCTGGTAATTACACACTGAAGCACAAACGTCCCCCTTCATGCTGCAACTCTTATGAGGCTTAATTGAAGACAGCATCACTGTAATGGCATCATTTGGGTCTGAATGTCTCGCTCTTTGGTAAAATACAGCATAGACGTGTGAAAATTGTATTTCTATTTCTATTTGTTTTAGTGCTATGATGCCTTGATTCCTTAATGTATATTGACAGTTTACTGTAAGAATTGTTTTACTGTTACTGATATCTGAAGGATCAAAAATAATGAAAATGACTTTGGGTGGTATAACCTAATTTTTTAGTTTATTTTTGTCAGATTAAATAACACTTTTGACCAATTAATGTAGGTGTTTTTACTCAAAATACATTTAGAGTTACTTAAAAAAATGTTTTACAGTAAATCATAGCATATGGTTACTGTCAAATTTATGTTCAATTTAATTTCATGCCATGTTCTGTTTAGTTTCTGTGTCATGATTTTCCCGTTTCTGTCAATCTCGTATGTTTGTTGCTATGGTTTATGATTAGTTACACACCCATCCCTTGTTTAAAGGTGCACTATGTATTTTTTTTAGTGGCCTCTATATGATGTTTCAGATTGCAACCAATTTTTACAAGAGCGCTTGTGCTCTTGCTCGCTCTCGAACACAAGAGTGAACACAAGAGCGAGCACTCATGGTACACCGCCACACCGAGACGTTCAACACACCGGAGAAAGCATCACACAACATGCTGGAAACTCCCACTGCAACGTTACAATAATAGGCTACTTTTATTGCTTTTTTATTGTTCAGCTTGATGTTGAACAATGCTCCACGCTCGTACCATGACGTTACATTTGTGGTGCTGTCTAGCTTAATTCAAGCATTTTTTGGTAAATAATGTGTACCTTTTTAAAGGCTATAGTGACAGCAAACTTTTTTTTAGAGTGTTTATGGAGCGATCTAACCTCTGTTTATTTATTTATTTGGTGGAAGTTAAAAATTAAATAAAATTATAAAACAAGGAACCAAGGTCTAACTATGACCAAGGAGCAGGACCGGAGCACAGACTTTTTTTTTAGCAAATTTATTAATATAAAATGACTAACGTTTCGACGCCCATGCGTCTTCTTCAGAGTCAAAGACGCATGGGCGTCGAAACGTTAGTCATTTTATATTAATAAATTTGCTAAAAAAAAAAAAGTCTGTGCTCCGGTCCTGCTCCTTGGTCATAGTTAGACCTTGGTTCCTTGTTTTGAACTTTGTTGCGTCCTGCTCCGAGAGCACTGGGGAGGCTGAAGCGCAAGTGATCCCTTTCAATTAAATAAAATTATATTTGAACTTTTTGCCAATTAAAAGTAGCACCTCTTTCTTTTTTTATTGTTTTAAGCGAGCTTCTAGTCAGGTTTACCCATTAGAGAGTTGCGAACAAAATACGTATTTCAGAAGCAATTGAGGCCTACAGCAGCACCACAGCTCTGGTTTACCTCTACCGCCCATTTATCTCAGCCATTAAGTTAACAAGCAACATTTGTATTTACCACCAGGCCTGGGTGGTTAGGAGCAATCAAAAACCAAACATCACAGGGGAACAGAAGGGAAACAGAGATGGAAAGTGAAAGAGGTGGATGGGGAGGGAGAGAGAAGGTTCAGGTTGATATGTCAAGAAAAACTGGGGTGAAGTGCTGACACGTCGACGTCTTAGCTGATAACGCTTAAATCATTTTTCCTCCAAAACTTCAGTCACCGGGCTTCAAAGAGATATAGCCATAATACAAATTTTTGGAGTAAGTAGTGGTGTTTGAAGTTATTTTATGGGATTTTGCTGTAAGGCCCAGAATTGATTTGCAGAGGGGATAAAAGGAAGATACTTTATCTTTGGAGCTTTGTCGGAAAAAGCTTAGCATCCATTGGTGGTTCCGCCAATATGCCTGCAGGGCAAGGGGGTGGGGGTGCGTGGTGGGGTGGGTGCTTGGTTAGCTGGCATTGACATTATATACCAGAATGGATTGTGCTGAGTGTACACCTCCTGCTGCTTATGAGCTGCTCTTTCATAATCTTTCATGAACCATACAATGTTTTATTTAATGTACTGGGTCAGAGAAAAAACTTGAGAAAAAACATATTAATAATGAAAGATGTAGGGCTTGGGAGGGAGAAGGCAAAAGAGGAGAGAGAAGGGAGAGAAAACTTGGTTTGAGGCTTCTCTCTGCAAACAGGTCAGAGGGACCTTTTGAAGTCTGCAGCTCCTGTGCAGTCAATAGTTTAAAAACTTGTGTTATGTCTGAATGTGAGGCTAGCTCTGAGCTTCTTTCGCTCTGCCTACCTGACAAATGCCAAACATCTCATCTGTAGTGTCCAGTGGCTCTCCACTGTGGTGGAAAAATAAGAGCGAGCAGATTCTCTTCAGGCTTTACAGTTTAAACTCACTGGACAGAATCCAACCTCAGAAATCCTCTAGTGTAAACACAGGAGGCATTTTCCTTCTTTCCCAAAGCACCTCCCATAAAATCAACAAATTTCATCGCATATTGCTTTTCGCATTGCTCAAATGCTGCTCTCACTTGTGATCTTGACCTCCGATCTATTTGTACAAACAGGAACAAGCTTGGGCGGCTTTGTGGGCATAATACACTCTATCCCCCTGTGTCTGCACATTTGCAGGCTGTTAAGTAGGGCAGAGGCAGCTGCGAGCTTCTTAATTGCTTAATTGCACTCATTATTTGAACTGAGGATGAGCTCACCTCGTGCCGTTAATTGAAAAGGTACTGCAGTGCAGTATTTCTGAATGGCACGCTCCCTTGAGGAACGCCGCGACTCTGATGTTGGGCTAGTGCGCGATGCTCCGTCTCTTTTTCTCTTTATCTCTCTCACTTGCTCCCTTCCTGACACTCGATCGCATATGCTGTATATGCTATCTGAATTCACGGTGATTCTCCAGGACATTGCAGGCCTATCAGATGAAAGAAGCACATCTTAGAAGCTCCAAACCCTCAGAGGAAGGTCCAGGGGCCATGTGACTTATTTATGACTCTTGTGACGGCGTGCTCCCCCTTCCTGGCCTTACAGTAGCACACACGTTCTCAAACACACTTGCACTGCGTCTCTCTGACTTTGGCATGGCGTGGCCTTCTCGCTCTATTTAAAGAAAAATATAGGAGACTGGTGTCTGTGCTAATAATTCATGACTGGGGACAATGAGAGGTGTTTATGTGGGGAAATGAGATGCTCTTAACACCTGCTCCTCCGTGGAAATGGTACCCCTCCTGGCCAAATGAAGCCATTGCAGGCTTTATCCATATTTATAATTTGTTGTTAGCTGAGGCATGTTGTATTCTCTGAGCTGTCCAAAACGACAGTTCACCCATAACCAGGGGAATATAAAGTCAATTGCATATATTAAGGAGGTACGTGCCTTTACTTCATGAGCGACAACCGGACAAGATACACTTCAGTATTAAGAATAATTTCATTGGCTGTCAACAAATAGGATTGGTTTTAAATTATTTGGATTGACTATTTTTGGATATGTGGACACCTCCACACATAGAAAAAAAAATGGTATAAAGCTATCACTCGGGTGGTACTCTTTCAAAGGGCTGTACGTACCTTCTAAGTATATACCTTTTAAAGAAATAGTTCACTTCAAAATGAAAATTATGTCATAATTTACATAGAACAAATATTAATCATGTCATAATAGAATGCCTCTAACCAAACAGTTGATGTACCCCATTGACTTCCTAAATAGGAAAAATAAAATACTATGGAAGTCAATGGGGTACATCAACTCTCCACATTCTTCAAAATATCTCCACATTTTTTTTATGTTCAGAAGAAGAAAGAAATTCATGCAGGTTTGAAACAACTTGACGGTGAGTAAATAATGAAATAATTTTAATTTTTGAAGTGAACTATTACTTTAAGGTACTAATATGAAACATTTAGAGGTAGGGGTGAGCAGGCCACAACCTAAAGTGGGATTAGTTGTAACACACATACAGTAGTTTAAATCTTTAAAAACATGCTACCATGATTAAACTTATTGCATTTACTAGTTGCCAAATCAACACTATATAGAGAAAAAAAATCTTTGGAAAATATCACTGAACATTTGTTTCACACAGCAAAAGTACATTTCACATTTCAAGTAAAAAATATTTGAATCTTATATCTGTTATTTTACAGTTGAGGTAGTTCTTTAAACCAGATATATATTAGATCAGATAACATTTTAATCTGTCATATGGTCATGTTATAATGTGTTCCTTACAATGTACTGTACCTCACCTATGGGGCGTGTTATTTTTCTTTATTTTGCTTCCATTCTTTCGGGGTAAATCAAGAAAAAAGTATACACTGCATTAATGAAATAAAACCACATAATTGTACTGGACATGTGGAAAATTAATGTGGGAAATTATAAATATTCTGAGCCCCATGTGAATTTACACAATCTGAGAAAGGTGTGTGCCCTCGCTCCCCTAAATATGGGACAAAGGTACCTTTTAAAAGGGTACCACCCCAGTGAAAGTGAATGGTAATTTTGTATCATCTCTTCCCTGAGTGTATGTTTCTAAAATTGTGTTTAACACTGTAAAAGTGGTAACCTTAAGCAGCTCTTTCTACCCTTCAATTTAGTTCTGTTGGTGCAACCCACTACATGTATATTAAGGTTGATTCAGTGATATTAAACAATATTTTTATTTATTATTTTAGATGGTACCACATGAAGCACATTTTTAGTTTAACATTTTCTTTCTGTACCCTATAAATCATAATAGCAATATAAAGCTTAACATTTTACAACAACGTCTAATATGTTGTTTTAAAAATTTCTAAAGCAAAATTACCTTTACTGAAACACTTTTCACTTTCTGAGATCAGAGGTTATCTAATTAGATAACAAATCATCCACCCAGCAAAAAGTTTTGAAGTAAACCATACATAATTAGCTATTTCATTTGAAACTCCCCTGTTTGCATCACTGTACAAAATCTTGTAGACTGAATTTCAAACTGTTTCCCGGACAGCTAAAAAAACCTTGGTTCTATGCGTTCAGGTATCTAACATTGCATAAAATCATCGGTCCATTTGCATCTTTCAGAATCAGGCTGGAAGCCATTTCTCTCTGACCTCATTCTAATTGAGCATGGCAAAATGCTATTTCCATATGCCTCTCCCTAACACTTTCCTTTCTGCCTTTTAACAAAGCCTTTTTGTTGGAAAATATGTTACTAATGGCTTATAAATTAATAAGGAGCCAAACTGAAGTTGATTTTTATACAAGGTGATGCAAGACTGGCTGGCATCTCTGTCATCTTATTCCCATTCCAGAATTTTCTGGCCCAATGCATTTCCATATTGCAGAATGCTATAATGCATCTTTTGTCATTCTCTCTCACTAGTGCCGAGGCAGCGCTGCGGAATGTCCTGGTGTGATTTACGTTCCCAAACCCAGTCATTAATTTTCTATCATTGTGAAAATATGATTCATGTTTTGGGGGCTGTCAGTATTACTTATTTAGATGTTCATGGGGGAAAACTCAGGCCTTCTCCTTAATGGAATATAAAGTTGCAAGGTCTCATTCCCACTCTAACATTAAACAACAGGAGCTACACATGTGTTAATGTGTGCTCCCAAAGCACCTTAATTCAACTTAAAATTCCTAATGGAACTGACTTTCAGTGCTCTGCCGTCTGAGGTGTGTGAAAGGGGTGGGGGGTGCTTAACACGTAAAATCACTTGTCTTTGTCATCTGTGTGTGTTTGGCAGCTTTACTAGTCTAGTGCTTGTGTGTCTGCTGGGAGGTGTCGGCCGAGCACAGTGTGGCCAGATGCGTGTCGGGTCCATGACCTGCTTTTGTTTTGTTTTTGTTGTTCTTAGTCTCTTTTTGCAGTTAAGTGCTGTCGGATTGCCTGCAATGACGGCCTTAATTTATTATATCAAATATGCTCCTGGGTTATTTTGACTTGCAGTTACAGTAATTTAAGGGTTTTGCAACCTCTTTTAGTTTCATTTCATTTTTAACAACATCAAATAAACAAAAAACTCACTATGACTAATTTATAGTACATCTAATGTATTGTATGGACAGCTGACATAAAATACTTTTGTTAAGTAGTATTGCACTCTGTCTAAAATTATTAGTATACGCCCAATTAGTATTTCACACTAGTATACGCCCAATAAATGCATCTATACAAAACAATCTGTATTTATTTATTTAGGCCTCATATTGAGGAAAAAAAAATTGAATAGTGAAAAAAAAATAATAGTGATATAGAAATAGAAATATAACTAAATCTATCTGACATTCTATTCAACTTGATTTAAAATGGTGAAATCTTTTAATTTTAACTTCATGTTGAAAAGTCCATGGATGCGATGTCAACTATAACTATAATGCAAGGCAGTTGTGCTTATGACTATTTATTGCGTAATTGACCTTTCACTGTGTATTTATTGTAATTTAGTATAGTAAATCAAATTAACATGTTATCCAAAACGCATGTGTGATTCAAATAGTGAGTCATGCATCATCTAATTAGTCCTCATCAAATAACTCTGATTCAAATTCAAAATCTGATGACCATAGACTGAGTCAGAGCTGAATGTCTGGTCAGCCTCTATTGCAGATGACAGCGTCCCTTCTGCATGAGTGCGTAAGAAAGTGCTGCTCTCTTTGACAAGCAAACTTTCTCTCACACTTCTTTCACTTTTCAAAGAGGTTGCAGTAACATAATGACTGACACCATTCTCAACAGTAGTTCAACTTTAGGGAAGGAAATTAACATAAGACTGCAAGTCCAATGACACAGGGGAGAAATAAACAAATATTTTGTTTCTGATGGGACAAGACATTGACTGACAAAGTGCTAATCTGCCCTAACACTGTCAAAACACTGTATACAGTTGTTGCAAATCAGGTTTTTTGATTAAACTTACAGACTTTTATCTGTTTGCAATGAACAAATCAAACTAAAGTATTTATAGCTCAACACCACAAATGTTTCAAGTGGTGTCCCCAAATTCAACTGAAAATGCAGCTTTTAATGACTTCTGCAACTCCTTCATTGGCAAGCATGTTTAGACTTAGTAGAACACCACTGTTATGACCTGCTGAAAATGAATGATCCTCATGAGCAATGGCCTCCAGTGCAGTAGGCCTAATATGCCTGGGTTTGTGTGCTGCAACAGCCTTCTCCAAATCCTATCAGAGATTTTATGGTTCAAGTCAGGTGACTGTGATGGCCACTGTAAAATCTTTCAGGGCGTCTTCTGCAACCAAGCCTTGGTGGAATTTGAGGTATTGGGATCATTTTCCTGTTGGAAGGTCCAATGACACCCAAGCGCCTGGCTAACGGCATGACGTTTTCCCCTTTGATACTTCAATGAATCCATCTTGCCTTTCAAACGCTGCAGGTTTCTAGTGCCAGAGGATGCAAAGCAGCCCAGAGCACCACCGAGCCACCATGCTTAACTGTAGTAGGCATAGAGTTCTTTTCAGCATATGCTTCATTCATCTTCCTCCAGACATACCGCCGATTCATAGGGCAGAAAAGTTCTGTTTCATCGCTCCACAGAACAAAATCCCAAAACTTCTGTGACTTATTTATATAATTTTGAGCAAATTGGATCCGACTCTTCTTTTCATTTGGGTCAGTAGTGATGCACGTCTTACTGTTACGCCTTACTGTGCAAGCTGAAACTTTTAGAGAACATTTAGTGCCTTCGCTATCTTTTTGTATTATGTTTCTTACTTGTGAACGGCAATGACATCTTCTTTTAACTTTCTGGACCATTCTTTTGACTTATTTGCCATATTTCTAACATGCAATCATGCGTGACACTCAATAAAACGTTAAGATATGTCATGTGTTCTACCTCAAGCACACCTGGTGCAACTAATTAAGCCCTTGATTAGGTGCATTAGGTATACTTGAGACAAAAAAAGTTTTGCATATCTGTGCTGTTTTGAAGGATTCTATTCAGGGGTTGAATAATTTTGAGATTTGTTTGATTTATTCATTGCAGCTGAAAGTCTGTAAATTTTGACAATAAACCTGATTTGTAATGGGGGTTGAATAATTTCAATTACAACAATAATTAACTATCTGCCACTGCAGAGTTGTGGATATTAGAAGGTTAATTAGACAACAATTAAAGACATAGATCAGGGGTGCATTTCCTGAAAGCATCGTTAGCCAACGATGGTCACAAGTTCCGCCATTATCAGCATAGTTCAACGAGTCAGTGTTTCCCAAAACCATCGTTCCAAAGAACATTCGCAGACAGCATCGCAAAGTTGTGTGGTTTGAACGACAGCTCTCGGGCTGTGGTTAGAAGCTTCGTTTCTATCTTGCATCACATTTGGATGTAATAAATCCTTATCTTGAGCAAAATAAGCAAGCTGACATTCAGTACAACCGGTGTCTTTTATTTAGAATACATACAAATGGAATTTACGTCTTTTAGTTTGTCAAAAGATTTGAAGTAACGTGTTTGAAGAGTGCGCATGTGCGAACATGCTCTACTATGTAAGAACGAGCCAAATATTGAGTCTGGTAATGAAGCAAAACAACTGAGAACAATTAGAAATAGTCCTCAGATGACATGTCTGTAATTTATATAAAACAAATCTAGCGTTAATTGGATCTCAAACAGTTTCATTAAAAGTAGTTATTACTCCACCAACGTGCGAAACCAACGTGGTTGAACGATACTTTGCGACAATGGGTTTCGGGAAACAGTCGTGACTAGCTAATTGATTTCTCCAACGATGCATCGTACTATGGTAGGGAATCAGCGAACTACATCGTTGTACGGGAAACACACCCAGGTTAGCACAGGCTTTACCACAATAGCCTTCCTCACCAGGGCCTCATGAGGAAGTGTTAAATCTAATCCTTCACAAGCTAATACACACTGACACACCTTTATTATTGCTTAATAAATTTATCTGCCTCTCACTGGTTCACAAATGAAGATTTTAGACCATATTATGTTTGGTTGGTGTCCACTGACGTTAGTTTAGTGAAGCTTAGATAGTATTTGGACTAAAGTTATATTTTTGCATTGGTGGATCTCCATAATAGATTCATATTGAATTAGGAAGCTTCTGGTTTTGTCCCAGATAAGGGGGTAGATATCTTAAAAAAAGGCCATGCAGACAGTAGTGCAAAAGCTGGATCAAGATGTGAACTCAATATCATTGACAGAGTCTTCAATTAAGGTGATGTTTTCCAATGTCACATTAGAGTGGGAGTCAATATTAAACCATCAATAACTTTCTCACCTATTCACACAGAGTCTGGTGTGTGTGACCTGCAGACTCAGGGGTTGGGGCTGGCCTTGAGATGATCCAGGGCAATGGGTCAAGGTTCTGTGACTGAGTCATCTCTTGGAGTTCACCCTGCGCACTCCTTTTCTATGCTGATTGACTCACAAATGGAGTTTTACCTTGAAGTATGGAGTCAATAAGGAAATACAGACATCATCGGCAACTGGGCCACAGGATGGAACCCATGAACCATCCACCCCCACCTGTGTCTCCATCACAATCCACAAAGCTCAGCTCTCCGTCTACTTGTTTTCAATGATTGTGTCGCTTTCTAAGTCCAGTCCCGGAAGGGCTTGGGCAGCCATGGGGTTGCAAGTTGTTGATTTCTCCTGTTTTTGTCCTATCCTTAAAACCTCACTAATCCACAAATTCGACCTTGGATTTCAGTTGGGGAGCCAGAGGAGGAAAATAATTGGGTTGCTGCTAATAATTGGATTTTCTGCTTCTTTGGCAGAAAAAAACTTTTCCAATGTCCTGACAGGAAGAGTTTGGGGCAGTAAGCCGCTCTTCGGAGCTCCTACTAGGCCTCGGTCGCCACATTTAAAATGATTAGCATTCTGTGATATGATTACTGGCTCTGCTAATTTAAAAAAAAAAAAAAGTTTATACAATTCTTTAAGTGTTCTCTCAGTCCTCATTATAAAGACTTTAGACTCCTTTTATGATGGATTTAAACAGAAAAAAGAAGAGAAGAAAAGAAAGGAGGAAAAGTTACCTCAATTACATCTGTAGGAAATCTGTAGGAAACTCCTGTGGCTTTACAGGAGTTTAAGAGTGAAAAGGAGATAAGCAGCATGATAGAATATATATATACATTCATTCATAAAAACTCCTTCATGTTCATGATAGGTGTTATGCCATGTTTATGACAGTGTCATGTCAGTCTTAATATATATTCACCCTATTTTTATGCATAAAAGTAAATCAGCGCAAGAATGATATATATCAACAAATCCCTCTGGACAAACCTTCACTATATAGTTAGGAATATGACTGTAAGCTTTGGTGTATGTAGGTGCTATAGAAGTAAAAATTGTATATATCAACAAAATGCATGTCATGACGGCGTAATGTTAACACAAAGCTAAATAACTTCTTTAAGTTTGATAATTAGACCTTTTATGACATATTTGTGACATGATATGATTTCTTGGTTAATGTCAAGTTGTCATAACAAAGACATTTTTGTCAAGTTGTCATAACAAAGACATTTTAAACAATTTCAACTTTGCATTAAAAGTGTCATAATTTACCGAAAGACACTTAATGACAACAGTCATAAACATTCATAAAAACTCCTTCATGTTCATGACAGGTGTTATGCCATGTTTATGACAGTGTCATGTCAGTCTTATGCACACCCCTTCAAATAAACTGTTACCATACCCTATTTTTATGCATAAAAGTAAATCAAGGCAAAAAATGATATATATCAACAAATCCCTCTGGACAAACCTTCACTGTATAGTTAGGAATATGACTGCAAGCTTTGGTGTATGTAGGTGCTATAGAAGTAAAAATTCGTAACTCAGACTGTGAGAAAAAACTCATTTTGAGAAAACGACCTTTAAAGATTTTTATGGCAAAATTCCACTAATTTCTATTGAAAGCCATGAATTACAAGTACAGACAAAACATGCTTTAGGTCCACGTAAAAACTATGTACCACACTGTTTAACATCCAAAACTCATTATTGTTTCATCCATCACTGATCATAACATCCAATTAAACACATCAAAAACATAAAACCAATACATCAACAGTCCATCACACAGGTGAATGTATCTACCCGGGGGACTCACAAACCTATTAGGATTGCACAACTACAGATTTGTTTAGTATAATATAGTAATTATATAACAAAAACTGAAATGTGTTGTGTAATTTAATTTAATTGTTTTGTACTGTATAGTCTAAATGGTATATATGTGACGATTCTGAATGAATCACGTTGTCAAAATTGGCATCATCCAATGAGATTGCATTACGAGTTAAATTGCCCATTTTACTTTCATAATTGGTTGCTGATAAACAGGAAATACCATATTTGGATCCAACAGCATTGCAAAGGAGAGAGAGCTTTCTAACGGTATATGTGATGACAGGGTGCAGATAGCCATAGCGGATCAGCTTGATGATTTAGAATGCCAACTTTTGGTGAATTTAGGCGAAATCTACACATGCAAACAGACAAGGTGTAGTTAAATATAGAGATGCACCGATTACAATCTTCCAGGCCGATTCCGATTTCCAAATTTTCAGAGTTTGACCAGATGATACTGATTTTAGCCGATTCCGATTTCATTTTTTCTAACCACTTTACAGCACAAACTTTTATTTTCTCTCTTTTCTTTAATAGAACATTTCACATTTTGCATAGAACAGTTTTGAACAGTAATCACTATAAAATAGGAGTATATAAATTACTCCTGGTGTGGGAAATTCACACACATTCCACACCATTTCCTTCTTTTCACATCCAATATTCAACAACAAAAGAAAAGTGTTCATTTCAAAAAGAAAATTAATTTTCTTTTCTGACATACACTCCAGTTCTTGTTAAAAACACATCAGACATGCAAATTCTGTGCATTTTGAGCACTTTTGTGTGAAATCATATTTATTTTGTCCATCAAAAGTGTGCTCGGCTCGGAAACCCGCGCTTCACCGCTGCTCCTGCTCGACACTCACGTGCTGCTCCTCTTTCCGGTGTGAATGAACTCATTGATTAACATGCATGTCGGAAATAATACACGCTGCTCACGTTTGCAGTGTGAAACGGCTAGGCTATAATTTGATGACATTTTCTACACGGTTCCGTGTGCATGTGTGATGCTGATGTTGCGCGATGTTAATTATGAGGCGCCCGAGTGCATTTGACCGACATATGTCAGACTGAGCGGCCGGTCGCCAATCATGGCTGATCACATGAAAATCGTACAATTCCAGTCACCAGCCGATCAATTGGTGCATCTCTAGTAGAATAAAGACCTAAAAGTGTATTTAGGACATTTGTGTATTTTTTCAACACAAGTCTGAAAGAAGACATGTTCTTGAAGACAAATAGACCCTTCTTAAAATTGACCAGTGGAAAAAAAAATGAATGAATAGAAGTTGGAGCAGGCGTCACTCAATGGTTATTATTATTAAAATTATTGGTTGATGTGATTATCGGTGTGTCAACTGGTGTGGGTATATAAGACTGGGTAAGGTATGATTCTTTGCACACTGAAGAAGGCACGCGCCGAAACGCGTTCGTGTAAAATAAATTGTCTATGCAAAGTGCGGCCTCTTTCTTCCAGTGAAAAAAAAACCCCTGATGGGGTTTTTTTTGCCTGCCGTGTCTTGTCTTAAGACCCTGTCCCATCACTGAAGATGAGCTGCTATCTGCTAGAATTTTTTAAGAATTTGGATGAGGATGTTTCTCTGTTTCTCCCAACCCCTACTGGTCTCACCCAGCATGAACTCTCCAGTGCCCTCGCTGGTCCCACCCAGCTCAGAGTCCCATGTATTCCCAGAATTCCCAACCTCCTTCTCCCGCCTCCTCATCCAAAATTGGCTAGTTCCTCAGCCCCACCTCTACTGGTTCCCTTTTGCCCCTCGACTTATTTATTTATGGATCTGCATCGGGCCCTCCAATCTCCAGCTCCTCCCTATCAAGGGGATTCCTTAGCTCCTCCTCCAGCCACTGTTTCCATTACTTCACCTCGGCCCATTGACTCCTGACTCTGACTCCTCCGCTTTAACTTTTCCACCTGGGACCATTGGGCTTATGTATCCACCCAGCTTCCTCCACCCTTTGGCCTTGTGAGCCTTCCACTGCGCTCTGTCTCTCCATCCCTACGACCCCACCTCAGCCAGCCTGGGAAAATCCAGACAACTTCTGGCAAATTTTGATTTGCTCTGCAAGTTAGTCTGGTAAAAAGAGCTCATTCAAGATAATTTATAATTCGTCGAAATCGCGGCACCAATCAGAAACGTTGGAGCGGGCTTTACACGATGACGACAGCACAGCGACGGTGAAGCAGATTTTGTACATTTACAAAGATGGATGCCGCCTTGGAACTAGGGATGTGCCGGTTACAGTTGAACACTGTCATTAGAACTCTATAACCACCAAAACCCAAAAGCCAAAAATATTTTTTCACAAACATTTTTTATCATAGAGAATGTTTAAATACTAAAATCAGCTTACGAGGGAAATGGAGGTGGAGTTAGTGGTGCTTACGAGGCTACTACTGCTGGAGATGATTCGTGAGAGGTCTGTGCACACCCCCCCCCCCCAACCCCTCCCAAGAAGAGAAATCTTGGAGTTCTCCCTAATAAATTGAGGTCTAAAATCTCTGCCCCTTTAGCGATCAGAGGACGTGCTGACTCAGAGTAAAGCCTTGTTTATACTCAACGCATCCGCATCAGTGATGCGTTCTGTGCGCAAGACCGACCCCATTTTGCTTGGCTGTGTGCATGTTTTTTTATAACAGCGCACGCGGCGCTGCTTCCGAGGATGAACGACTTCAAGCTGAATCTGTCCGAGCAGACTGTGTTTGATTTTGTTTAATGGAAAGCACATTAACTTCTAGTTACAACTGAGAATGGTCTGGTTCAAACCAAGCTACCGGCCATCAGCTTCTCCAGCTCAACCTCAGCCCTCTGGAACCATGGTTCCACCTCAGGAGGTCGTTGTTACAGCTCCATTGTGGTCTCCAAAGCCTGTGGTGTCGTCCAGATCCTCCTCTCCGTCTGCGCTCTGGCTTTCTCTCCACCAGCTTGGTCTCCATCAGACATCCCCATGGTGTCATCGAGGAAATCTCCACCATGGCTCATCCCTCTCTTGACCCCGGATCTGGATCCTCCTGTTCCTGTCTCCACCCTGGCTCCTATCATCTTCGCTACACTGGTCTCCTCCTTAGACTTTGTGCTTGGTTCCCTTTACTTTGCACCTTCTTCCAGAGCTTCCGCCCTCCCTCCTCAGTTGGACCTTTTACGGTACCTTATTACAGACCACACCTTTAAGGGGGAGGGGGAAGCCTATTCCTTTAAAAAAAAACATTTAAAAATGCCATTTAAACCAACAAAGACTCGAATCTCTTGAATCATAAGCGTGTTTTTAGTTTTTGAAGATTCATTTTGATGTTATTTTGGAGGTACATATCAGGGCAGTTGCCCTTTTATCATAATAAAAAAAAATGTGAAAAGTAAACTTTGGCATTATCTTTAGCCCTATTTGGATGGGACTAGTTTTCCAGAGGGGCAGTAGAGAAATTAATGTTTCAAAGACGCAATTTGCAATTTTAATCCCGCCCGAATCTGCCAAGTCAGTGTTTTTCTCACTCAACCTTTACAAAAATTCCAAGGCAAATTACTTACTTTTTTGGGCAAACTCAGTGGTCCTCTGACAACTCTGATCCCTTCTGAATGGGAATGTCTGTGATTGCTGATGTTGTATTAAGCCCTATTCGCACGGGATTAGTATTATCTGGTGACCTATAGTAATTTGTAATAATTGCGGAGTTTGTCTGTGATTTTAAAACTGTGTGAAATGTCCATATCTGTAATTTGTAAAGTAAAAATTCCCCCGCAAATTACCTACTATATTTCGCCGAACACCGAGGTCCTGTGATAATATAAGTGCGAATCGACATCTCTGTGATTTGGCCGGATCATATATCATTTTTTCAAGGTTTTTGTTTCATACTTGAAATAAAAGGATGGCTTTTTGTCCATCTTTCACGAAGAATAGAGGCTGAGCTGGAGTGTTTTGATAGTATTTTGGGTGCGGGGTCATATCGCTATACAATTTGCAGAAAGAGAAAGCTGAAAACTATCAGAAGAGTAAAAACAAAAAGAATGATTAGATGGAGATGAATGACATGTTTAGCAGCATTACGGTAAGGACAATTCTACTGTTTATTATATGATACAGCTAGACATACAAGACATTTTCAAAGCTATGGCCTAATGACTTCATATCCGGGAGATCAGTAAATTCGAGTAAAATCACAGGCTTCGCTTATCCCGTGCGAATGCGCCACACGATATTCAGATGTGGGTGGGTAATTTCAAATTCACACGTGGTCCCCATGTAATACTAATCCCGTGCGAATATGGCTTTATTCTCTTTATAACTCTTCTCTCCATGTGATTTGACCTATCTGAGTTACCGTTTGTGCGCCAATCTCGGCATGCTTTCGTTTAGTTTCAATATGGATGGTATTCGACAAAACAATTTCATATCCAATCAATAGAGCCAAATCGCGGAAACTATGAAGAGTGCTAATTTTAATATCAGTGTCAGGTAAGAGTAATAGACATATCTGGATTTCTATGCTAAGTTATTATAAACACCCATTGCTATAAACTTGTAAAGTTTACTTAAATAGATCTTTGATAATAAATTAAAATTAAATTAACAAACAATAATAAATTACACATTAAAAGACACATACGTCATGCGTAATGCATGCAAGCACAGTACATGACATTCTGTAATGCCATTGTCTAAAAAACACACATTCCCACCTCTGTTATAAACACAGAGATGTTAGTCCTGTACAAATCGGTACATGAAATCACAGATGTCAAAGGGTTTAGAATTGCAACTCAAACGTCGTTTGGAAAACTAGTCCCAGCTGAAAAGGGATTTTGTTATTATGTCTTAATAAAAATAAATAAATAAATAAATAAATAATAATAATAATAATAATAATAATAATAATAATAAAATCATATGTTAGCAATACCTCTTCACTGTTTTTGGAATGGAAACGTTTGATATATATTTCATAATTATTTTATTCATATATTAAATAATATTTATTTAGTAAAAAACAAGGAAAAATGGTATAAAAGTAAAGTAAAAAAAAACCCATATGAAACAAATATAAATTAGGGCTGTCAAATGATTAATCGCGATTAATCGCATCCAAAATAAAAGTTTGTGGTTACATAATACATGTGGGTGCACTGTGTATAATTATATTGTGTATATAAATATAAATACACACACATGCATGTATATTTAAGAAAAAAAAATATTATTTATATAAAAAATATTTATATTTATATAAAATATAAATTATATATAAATCTATATATAGTATATACATGAAAATATTTATTAAATATATACAAGCATGTGTATTTATGTATATAAAATAATTATATACTACACCCACATATATTATGTAAACACAAACTTTTATTTTGGGTGCGATTAATCGCAATTAATCGTTTGACAGCCCTAATATAAATACAAAGTGTAAAATCCTAAAAAGAAACTCAACTAAACATTTTTAAAAGATTTATTTATTTATTTATTTATTTTTATTGTGGATACTTTATTTCTCTTTATAACCCGTGTACTGTCTAGTGCAGTTATATAGAGGTGTTGAATTGTTACAAACATGCACAACCTTTCTGCAAAATCAGAATCAAGTCTAAAAAAAAAAACTAAAAAAAACCACCTACATAGTTCAAAAGACCCTGTCCTGTGTTGCAGTCTAAGAGACATTGTGTGTATGTGTTTGCAGTACAGCAGGAGCTGCAGTGTGGTAATTAGAGTTTGGTGGGGAGTCTGGGTGACTATGGCAATATGTAATTCTGCTCACCGCATGCGTGTACCTGCCGTGTACTTTGAGTCACATGTGAGACCAAACCTCAGACTGTATCAAAGGAAGGGTGCAATGTGGCCCTGACTGCCCCTCTGGTTAAGCACACCCAGGAGGCCCTCCTGCGAGTCACCTTGCCAGTGTTCCCGTGTGAAGCAACTTAAGCCTGTCGACATGCGGCTTGGACAATGGAGAATTCAAAGGGCCCAGGTTTCGACACAAGAGTTGTGATTCCAAAACAAAAACGCACAGATCTCTACAAATATCAGCCTAACAGTATCCTCCACCTGTGCACCTAAGATATACGACATGATTTTGTAAGACGATATTTTTAATGAATAAGAATGTTCCCTTGAGGTGTGCTTTTTTGTTGACAAATTTATCTTCAGACTGTAAATGGAAGTGTAAAGGCATAAAAGGAGAAGTGTTCACTTGCAACCTTCAGTCATAAAAAGGTAATTTTTTTATTACAGTCACACATTTTATTACATGTTGTTTCAATAATAAAGTGCTTCATGACTACTTTAAGATACTTTATTGAACTTTAAAATGTCTTATAATTATTATTTGCTTATTTTTTCCCCTTTTTTCAAGATGGATGATCAAAGCAATATTTACTGGAGAATCTGATCAATTTTGCATCCATTTTGCAGCTTGAATGAGAAGCCCTGCGCATTCAGCAGTAGCCTACTTCGGCAGAAGTGAAAAATCGCTTGTGATGGAGGTGTAATTGCATGCAAGAGGACACTACACCCGACAGTATCACAATAGCCCGGTGAAGGCAGACGCTACTGCGTGGAAGTTGAAATGCCGGCAACAGACGATCCTCCCCCCATCAATTTATATATTATTGCATTGTAAAGGTCAAAGCTAAAAAAGCCTCTCAGAGTGACTACAATTACATATCATTTCTGCAAGAGGATGAAGAAAATGAAAGAAAGAGCTTGAACCTTTTGTGCATTCGTTTCAGAAAGCTCTAATCTTGTCATATGGAATAAAGGCAAGCTGGAAACACTTGAGAGTTTACGTAATGAAAAAAACATCAGTCACATTATGGACACTGTAATTGGAGTGGGGTTTAAAATTGGCCTAAATTTCAGGCAAAGAGAAAGAATAAACAGTAAAATACACATGTGTGCACACATGGATGTATGAATGCATATGCACATCTGTAAATAGAAAACTGGTATGCAGATGTGATACTGCAAATGCACTTTTCATAATTAACTTACTTTATATATATACTATATTACTTTATATATAAATGTATTGGGCTTATATCATATTTAATATTTTGAGCACGGGTAAAAGTGTACATACTGCGTAAACTAATTGTGATCTACAACTAATTCTATCAGTCATGACCTTGCTGGGAGTTTTGTAATGGCAATAATGAATGATCACTTCAATTCAATGTGATGACGTGAGTCAGGGACACCACACTGTTCAAGCAGAGAGACAGCTATAAGCATTATCGCCCTCTTTATTTCTCGCTTTTACGTGGAGGGAGAGCCATAGTAGACACTTTGTTTTCATACAATTGTCCAAAACGTGTCGCCTCCTTGACTACACAAAAAAAGGCTCCCCAGACAAACAAATGACTGTTCTTTTTTTTCCCACCCTTACTTTTTCAACACGGTACCAGTGAAAAAAAAAATAATTAAAACGGAGAGATTGAATTGTGTACAAGGTGGACCCTCTGTTCAGTAAGCCACTTTCATTTGAGAAAATGGGGGGGGAATAATATGTTCTGCTCGGCTTAAGTCTGAGATCAAATGCTCTCTCATAACGCCAGGGTAATTAGATTTCACTATGTAAATGGCCGTAAAGAGTGAAAGGAAGAAAGATAGAAGGCAAGAGCAGGCTCTTGTTTGTTCACTGCTGCCTCCCTCAGGACATTCAGGATTCTGTCGTTTGGCATCGTATATATAAGCAACAGCACAGCCACCACAGAAACAGAACATATATATTATTCACAATATTACTAGAATCTTGTCAGCTGATGACATCCGTGTATGTCATCTGTGTGTCATTTGTTTTTGTCTGCCCTTATGAAGATAATAGAGATAGCAATTAAATGCCTTTCCTCTAAGGTTTTTATCTCAGGCAATCTGTCACAAACACTATCATATAAACAGTTTAAGACCTGGGGCAGTTTTGCCTTGTGTACTCTCCTGATAAATTAATACGCAAAACACTCCAAAATACATTAACAACACATTTTAATCAAATACATTAATCAGCACGGTTAGTAAACAAAGGTCTCCTTCCAAAATGGTAACAGTGTGTGTGTGTGTGTCGTTTTTTCCTGGTTCTTTGTCCCCAGTAGATTGCACAAACATATGGCTCGTCTCCCTCACCTTTAGTTAAGCCTCTCTTAATTAACTTTAAAGGGCTAATTTGCAAGCTTGACTAAGTATGGTGTTATTCTCCAACAAATACATTTTTTATTCAGCTGTAATACTGAATGAAACCACATATTATTATTTATTTATTTTGCTTTACTTTACATAAAGACAATTGCCGGAGAGACAATATTGAATCTGCAGCAAGAAGAAAAAACAAGACAGCAGCCATTGTCTTGACTAAGATTAAGGGAGTGGTAACATCATCTCTTTTTTTTTTTTTTTTTTTCAAAGATAAACAGCAGGGGCCCATTATAATGGTACAGTTTTTAAGCCTGGAAAGATGACCATATGCCATGCTCAAGGCACTGCCGTGACAAATGTCCACAGACTACAGATCAGTGACAAGTCTCCTTGCTCTTAATGCCTTGTCAAGCCACTGTTGTAAAACAATTAAGATCCTATTAACATATATTTTATTAATTGCCCTATCGGAGTGGAAACACAAAAGACATGTTGATGTACTGACTGGGCAGGCAGCTTTTGGAGAATTGGGGCATGGCATCTTTCTCACAGAGAGTGACAGCTGAAAAAATCGGGGTCAGATTATATCAGCACGGACAGCTTCACAGATTTGTTTGCCATTGATAGCAGCAATCAATTAGGGCAACCACGTCTGCAACAGCAGAAAATGCTGCAGGGACTCATCGCAAAAAAAAAAAAAAAAAAAAAAAAAAAAAAAAGGCTTTTTTTACACATTTGCGAGTAATTGTTACTGCTTGATAAATTCAGTCACTGGGTTATGTAAAAATAAATATATAAAATAAAAACAATTCCGTTGTCTGGTGATGATTATTTCGCAAATTATCGTATCACAGCTTTTTTACATTTCCTCTGAGTAATTGGACTGCCCCGGTGCATTATCTGATCTAAATTGCATTGCTAATTACAAAGCCCAACAGTTGAGCGGCATCAATACTCCATTAGGATTAATTAAGATTGGGAGTGACAGCTGACGATTAGGCACATCATTTGCAGTTCAACAATGCAGAGGTCAAATGATCACGTTTCTTTCTTTTAATCATGATTACTGTAAGCTTCTGGATAATTCTCATCAAACTGAACCATGCGTGTAAAATTATGATTAGCCAGGACATGCTCACTCATAAAAGTAATACTGTGAAGAGGCAATTTTCAGGGTTTTTCTTCATCTAATTTTCACCAGGGAAAACGTAAAGGTTTCATAATTGATTATGTGTCTAATTACAAAGCATATAATTAGTGGAAGTTATTGATAGTTGAGAATGTGCTTTTTAACCCTGAAGCTGTGTATCTACCCAGAGGAGATGTGTGTCCTTCTGATCTGATGATGGCTGTGACTTTTAACTAATTAGTCTGTCACACAAAGTCAAAAGTTTTTTGTTTTTTTTTGTGGCAACCTGAATTTGACAGGGACTGTATCTTTTTTAAAGCCCCTAATTTTCATATCACGGGTAAGCAGAGGTAAATCATCCTGTGTGACCTTTAGCTTTATGAAGAGAAGACAAACAAATCAATGTTTGCATTACTAATTACCTTTAAATACGCATGAAAAAACAACAACAACTGTGTATCCATATAGAAGTTTAAGTGGCTTTAGTGTGCTGTGCTTCTGAGAAGTACACTCAGAGATGTAAAATACGAGTGCACTTTAAGTCGCTTCATATACATTCAGATATAACAGCACTTACATGTTTAACATTACACATTTTCAGATGTTGTCAAAAAATAATGGCATCAAATCATGTTTTCCTCATGCCACTTTCACAGAGTGGGGTGGAAGAGTTGTCCTCTGCGATAGCATATATGCCCACGGAGAGACTGCTTAAAGGAAAGCCAACCCATTATTTTTTTCATAATAGAAACAGAATGTTAAATGTAGGTTATGGGACATATAAAGACAGATCAGATGAAAGTATAAACATTAGCTTCAAAGTTCGGTTGAGAGATTGCAGAATTCTGATAGATGTAAAAAGTGCTGTAGTCTCAGCAAAACAGGGCTGAAAGTCAAACATAAATCTGGAAGACAAAGGTAAGCAGTGCCCCCCGCCACACACACGCACACACACTCACAAGCCATTACAACTGTTCTTCCTTCAAGTGCATTCTTAAATGTCACCGGGGACAGTGTGCTTTCCTAATTGTCATCATTTCCCAGCTAAAGATCAGGATCCCGTCCACAGCCACTGGCTCTCACTTTAATGGTCTCTGGTGAATGTCACAGAGAGGGAAGTGTTATACACTTTACTTCTCATCACAGTACTTTTGCATTGGATGTGTGAATGCTGAATGCTATGTGCCTGAGTTGAGGGAGGATGATTACAGTAGTTTAACATTTAGTTAAACACAAATTTAGATAATCTATCTATCTATCTATCTATCTATCTATCTATCTATCTATCTATCTATCTATCTATCTATCTATCTATCTATCTATCTATCTATCTATCTATCTATCTATCTATCTAACTATCTATCTTGGTAAAAACAGGGTAACACTTTACAATAAGGTTCATTTATTAAACATTAGTTCATGCATTAACTAACATGAACTAACCATTTGTTACTGTATTTGTTATTCTTTGTGAACGTTAGTTAATACAAATCTAGCTGTTCATTGTTTGTTCATGTTAGTTCACAGTGCATTAACTAATGTTAACAAGATTTTAATAAAGTATTAGTAAATGTTGAAATTAACATTACCAAAGATTAACAAATGCTGAAAAAGTATTGTTCATTCTTTGTTACAGTTTTTCTCAGTCACTTTGGTGCATTTCTCACATCCCTATTTACATTTGCACAACAGTTAATGCAGTTCTCAAAACAATTAGTACAAACTGCAAAACCTACTTGATAACCTGCAAAAGTGTGTCACTTGCTCAAAATGGATAACTCATTCCTCAAAAGCAAGTATTCATGTCATTGAAAGTGTCAGTGTCGTCAAGATGAAAAGTCCTAACACCAGTGTTTATGAACAAGATAGTCAAATGGCTTTGTCATGTTTTCATTATGACAGTTTACTTTGTAAGTGTGTGCCAATGCAAAAAAAGTCAGATCTTGGTGACACTATACCTGAAAATGCTCAAGACAGTCCTATAAACTATTTGCATAGCCATTTGAAAACTACAGTAAAGTTTCACATTACTGTATTTAGTGAGGTACAGTAATTGAGAAAAAGACACTGAATATGTTTCACATTTTTACTGCATATGCTCTTTTCAATTCTAGTTCACAGCATTGTGCAAAAGAAAAAAATACACCCTTTTTTACTACAAATAATAATTAATAATACTCTCTCCTAAAGGAATATTACTGTAGGAACACCACACTACAGTAATACTGTGTTTGACCCCCCCCCCCCCCCCCCATCCCCCCCTTCAGAACTGCCTTACAGTAATTCTACGTGGCATCGATTCAACAAGGTGCTGAAACCATTCTTTAGAAATGTTGGCCCATATTGATAGGATAGCATCTTGCAGTTGATGGAGATTTGTGGGATGCACATCCAGGGCACGAAGCTCCCGTTCCACCACATCCCAAAGATGCTCTATTGGGTTGAGATCTGGTGACTGTGGGGGCCATTTTAGTACAGTGAACTCATTGTCATGTTCAAGAAACCAATTTGAAATGATTCAAGCTTTGTGACATGGTACATTATCCTGCTGGAAGTAGCCATCAGAGGATTGGTACATGGTGGCCATAAAGGGATGGACATCATCAGAAACAATGCTTAGGTAGGCTGTGGCATTTACTGTAAACGATTCCCAATTGGCACTAAGGAGCCTAAAGTGTGCCAAGAAAACATCCCCCACACCATTACACCACCACCAGCAGCCTGCACAGTGGTAACAAGTCATGATGGATCCATATTCTCATTCTGTTTACACCAAATTCTGACTCTATCATCTGAATGTCTCAACAGAAATCGAGACTCATCAGACTAGGAAACCATTCACCTCTGACCTCTAGCATCAACAATGCATTTTCGCCCACAGGACTACCACATACTGGATGTTTTTCCCTTTTCACACCATTGTTTGTAAACCCTGGAAATGGTTCTGCGTGAAAATCCCAGTAACTGAGCAGATACTGGTGAAATACTCAGACCGACCAATATCACAGTACATATTGGAACTGAATATACAGCATACATAGTACTGTAAATCATTCATGCACATCTCTTCTCATCAGTGAAAGCCTGAAATAAATTGTTCAGTTTAGGGGGAAAAAAGGATTAAAAAAAGATTAAAAAAAATGTCCAAACAGATTTTGACAACTAGTTTAACATTTTTGTATGTGAAGACTCAAGCAATGAAATGAGGACTATTAGTTTTATATGGAATGACTATTCAGCATGCACAAGTATAGTTAATTTTGACTGACATGACATAAGCAAATGATAATGTTATAAAACAGCAGAGAGTTGTATGAAAGCAATTGATGCATGTCCAAAAGCATTTGCAATTTGCTTGAAGGAATGAGAAACTGCTACTATGATGTGCACAAATGACTAAATGTTGTGAAGGTTGAACTAACTGTTGTGCAAATGTAAATAGGGATGTGAGAAATGCACCAAAGCGACTGAGAAAAACTGTAATGTTAACTAATGTAGTAACTAATGAACCTTATTGTAAAGTGTTACCAAAAACAGTAATATTGTCAAATTTATTTTATGACAATTTAAAACCCGCCTCTTTTCAGTTCAACTTTAATTAAAACCTTTTATATTATTATTTTTTTTATTATTTCTATACTTTAAGTGTGGTCTCAGACTTCTGGCCCTTCTGCATATAGGTCCTGACTTTATATTTTAGATTGTGTGCAAGGTAGTACCGAGGTGAAGTCCAAATCAGTGCCATAGCAGTAATGATTTTTTATTTATCAGTTGTAAGAGACACTGTAGCCGTATACATTCAGAAGTGGAGAGACTACCAGGAAGCGTTATACATTGAGTGCTTGGATGCAGTCAGTCTAAAAGTGGCTGAAAGAGTGCTGCCGGGCATACTTACCCTCCAGCTCCCTGAGGAGCTCTGTTATTATTGGTAATAAAAAGTGATAAACATGGCGTAAGGAATAGCTTGTGCCACAGTAGGTATACTACTATGCGAGTCATACACAAAAGTTTATGCATCACATGTATATTTCTTTTTTTTTCCTGTTCTGTTTTTCCAAACAATGATTAATATACTATACATATTCTAGAAAGACTGACTTTACTGTTTGTATGTCTCTTACCTATTTTCTTCAAAATCTTTGAGTATATTCATCTGAAGCACATTGAACTGTACCCAACTGTTTAACTTTTTTTTCCTGTTTTAACACTCTTTCTGTTTGCGGTAAATATGAATTTACACTGATCAGACATGTTATATTATCATATAGCATGAACATTTCTTTATTCGTATACATTAATGTAAAGCTTTTTCTGGGGATGATTAAAGTTATGATGGTTAAAGTACAAATTAGTTCTCATAAGGAAAAGTATCAGCCTAATATGTCAATGTTAAGTATATTTCAGAATACTAAGGCAACAAAGTGTTTCGCCATCCTCTCTCCACACAGAGTTTCTCCTTGGATTCCCAGACACAAAGAAGACATTGTAAGATCATCTATTACCAGCAGTATGCGTTGTGCCAAAAGAGCGTATAGCTTTAGGGAGTCAACTATAGATACAAAACGTGCTCATCAGACCCATCTCAGCTGACCTCTTCCGCTTCGAAGGAAGCATGCATCAACACAGTGGAACTGTATAGACAGATTTTCTGAATGTTTTGGAATCTGTTTGGTGACCGAGAGTGTGAGTGTGTTTGTCTGCGAGAAAAAAAAGAGCCTGAGAGAAAAGAGAGAGAGGAACATAATGCTCCTTGAAATGGATTTGACCTATGAACGTTAAGTGGTGTGATGCCCATTTCTTCAGAAATATGACATTAAAGGACCTTTTTTATTGATGGTTGTGAAGAAAGGGGAAAAGAGTGCTCATAATTAAGAATCAATTGGAGGAGCAAGGAATTGAGTCAGGGGAAAAATGTTAGCTGTTAGCCCCATAGCTTCCAGGCTTTTCATTTTGAGAACATAAAAAGGAAGAAAGAGAGTGCAGTGTTCCTTCTTAAATTCCTTTATTTTCTTCGTTCTCGGTCTCTCTTGCTCTCCTGTCTTTCCTCTTCCCCACAAATGGTAGCGATTCCCTCTCTTGGAACAGATGTATTACTTATGACATCCCAGTTTTCATCCGTTCACAATTTTTACATTAGAGTTAAATCTCTGCAGCTGAATTCTTACGGCTGAGTTAGCCAGAGCCCATCAAATATTGAAGCGTTCAGAGCCACTGGCAGGCAGGTTGAGGGGAGTTCATGTCCAAAAGCCAAGCTGTAGATTCACAGACATCCCAATAGGAGTGTACAACAGAAAAGAGCACTGATAAAATTTTCATTAAAATGAGACGGGTATATTGCTAGCATTCTCTCCAGCATCACTATGAAAACTTAATCTGAGTTAATGGAAAAGATATGAAAGCCTTTCTCAATTCAAAACACAAGCAGTGCATAATTTATAAATTATTGTCAGAAAAGTGATTCCGCTCTGAGATTTACTCAGCGTGAGATGGAAGACGGCCCGTAGAGATGGGAGGGGGAAAAAAACATTGCTCTTTTTGACCTTTGATGCCAGCAGATTTTACACTAGAGCTGTCGATATTATCAAGTAAACTGGTCATTTCGAGAAACTGCAGCAAGAGCACTCACAATGAGTAAATTTCAACACAAGGTTGCCCACAGATCCACTCAGAGGAAGAAAAAAAAGAATAAAACAAACGAGTAAAGCAGGTAGACGGGCGTAAAGTATTCCGCGCTCAGTGGCCTGACAGTTGCTAAAAGCTTCATTATGTTGTCGGCACATGGTCTCGACTATGTAACGGTGAACTGGCAGATTATTTTAAAAGCCTTTTTCTTTTCCTTTGCCTTTTTTTCCCCCTTCTTCCAATTACATATGATGCCTTTACATGGCAGAGCCCCCATGGCTAATTCTCAGTGACAGTCTTCTCATCCTAAGGCATGCTGGGAGTGGTAGTAATGGTGTCCTGTCCTGGAAAACACTCCCCTCTAATGTAGGCTGCTCGTGTCCAGAGTGCGTAACTCAGTTGTACCTGCTCTTTTACATGGCAGGGAACGGATGTTGATGAAGATTAGCACATGTAGTTCTCCACTCCCTGAAGGCAGGCGGTAGTTTATGAGCTCATTTACTCAGTCAGTACACATTACACACCTCTGTCTCTCTCTCCTCTGTGTCCAATAGAGCATTAGAGCTTGTGTGTTTCTTTCATGAAGCCTAATGCACACTGGCATTTTCATGTTTCCACATTCATTCTGATACCTTACATGCTAATTTGTCACAAACACTGTTAGCATCTGATATGTTTAATAGCTACATGATTTAAGTAGTTAGGAGCTACTGAAAGGACATCTAAATGGAAATTATTGTATTTGGTGCCGATGAGGTCAATTATTTTTAGCATTGTACATTATAAAGTTGGCTGACTGTGTTTTATGCGGTTATGCTGGCAGTAGTGGGACTTGGGGACAGGGTTTTGTTAAAACAAATAAAAAGAAGAAAGATCCAAAATATCCAAATGGTTCCTAGCCCTGGTGGGAATGTGATGCAGTTACTTCCTCCTTTGGCTCTAAATGTACATGGGGGAATAAGGAGGGGATTGCGCCGGTATTGAGCAGGTTTTTTTTTTTTTTTTTTTTTTTGTTTGGCTCAGTGGCGGGGGTTTACTCGGCTGGGCTGGTAAATGTGCTCTGAAATGGCAGATGAAGAGCTGGGTGAACGCTTGGCTGGGCCGCCACTTATTCAGGGTGATAAAAGCATAAAAAGGGAATATGAATCTTAAATGGAGTACGGAAGTACACAGCGCAAACTTATTTGGGACAGTGCCATTAAACTCTCATCTCTCGCAGGGTGATGTCCCCAAAGATCCCATTTAATGTGGATAAATGGATGTAGACTAAGAACCTGCCCCTGCGCCGCCTGCTGAATGCATGCTGTTTGAACCAATGAAAATTGATGAAGGTCTCAAAAGCATGATAGTAAGAGTGAGCTAAAGATGAGGTGAGTGAGTGCCAGTAGGTATGAAGCAGGTAAATGGGGCTTTTCACATGCAAACAGGCATCATTTTGCCCGGGAATGCCCTCCGACTGCACTCTGTACTCAAGGCGCTTTTTCCCCTGTAAGCGATCGTAGCGTAGTCTGAAAAGGATCATCCTCGCCACAAGAAACATGTACAGCAAGCCAAATAGTGCTGGCGCTCATGTTTTATTAACGCTCAAAGTTGTTCGGCTGTCTCTCCGTAGCTAATTATGAGCAGTGGTTAATTTATAGAGGACCAGGGGGCGTGCAGGGGAAGAGGTATATTGGGTGTCGTTAAGATCTTCCCCAAAAATTCATCACAGGCCCATTATCCATTATTCAGCCCTGTGCGGGTGTGCAAGGAGGAAGGTTTTTACTCAGCCGCCTGTAACTGGGTAAAGTCATGTGGAAAAAGGTCTGGTGAGCTAGAGAAAGCTCGCAGTCCCTTAGAGTAGATGAGTTAAGGAGAGTAAAAGCTACCTTTACCCTGGCCAGGGGGAAACAGGAGGGAGGGTTATTGTGTGCATGTGTGAAGAAGAAGCGATGTGCAATGGGAGCAATTTCCCGACCTTCTGGCAAGCACTGGGGGTGATGTTGTTCATCTTTGGAAGGCTGCATATGTCAGAGCGAGCCCGGCCGAGACGCTCTGGGATTTACCGTGTTCTCTGGGTGTCCAGCAGCGGACAAAAAAGCTGTGGAGACGTCCCCGAACTGGATATGCTCACTCACTCAGCATTACTTTACAATTCCCCTTCAGAGCCCTGGGGCTTAGCACTCACTACCTCACTTCCCTTGTCTCTTTTCTCTCTTTCTGTTTCTCCCTCCATCTATTTCACAATACCACATTTTTAAAAATATTCTTGCCCTATTGCTCTCCTCCCCTCTCTCTCATTTCTCACCCATTTCTTGCACGCTCTTTAAAACCACCTGGACTGTTCAGGTCTTTTCATTTATTCACATTTTTTTTTTCTCCTCTCCTTCCTTCCAGCTAGCCGCTTACATGACCATCCACT
Organism: Cyprinella venusta; assembly: GCA_038021265.1. Classification (NCBI taxonomy): domain Eukaryota; kingdom Metazoa; phylum Chordata; class Actinopteri; order Cypriniformes; family Leuciscidae; genus Cyprinella; species Cyprinella venusta. The sequence continues at coordinate 18,439,187 of CM075868.1, forward strand.
GTGCTGCACTTCTGCGTTTTATATCCCTTCCTTGGTGGTTATTCTTGTTTTTGTTTACAGTAAACAACTTTGGAAACCACTTGGCAAACGTTTTGGCCTCTTATGTATTAATTACTGAGATAAAGCTGGAATGAGAGGAACACAAACACCTGTCCCACAAGCCCATTTCTTCTTCAACATCCCACCAGCATTTCATCTCTTTGTTTGTCTACTGCAAAAAAATAAAATGCCACTTCACCTTGAAATACAATGAATTTTGCAAATAAAGATAATCGGGTTCTGCATTAGTGATAGCTTTGACAAACCACAGTGCCTATATGACTTTTTTGTTTGTTTTTTTAAGGATTGTAAAATTTCACATCATTCCAGCATTTTTTATTTTATTTTTATTTTGTGGCTCAAACAGTCATGTAAAAACTAATAAAAAATCATATATTGAATACAAATTCAAATTCTTACAAATATCATGAATTATTAAGTTCAGGGCTCCTCTCGATATTTTCTCCCTAATAAATAATAGTATTAATCTTTTAAACTGTGTCACATTTTCTTTTCAAGAACTTCACTCTTTTAATGAGGCTTTTTTTTTTGTATCACCCTGACATCTCCGACTTGTTCATTGACCCTCATTATCCTGTACAGGCATTCTTGCATTATTATTAGGCTGAAATCATAGTCGAATATACCTTCTAATTGCATCTTACTGTAATTCATTTCATTCTCTCGCAGGATAAAATCACTGCAGCACACAGTGCAGATTCGGGCGGATCGTGTGCAGTCAGCGTTCCCTGTGCTAGTGTTCTTGTCCAGGGTAGGTGCTAATGTGTGTGTAGCGTCCCTGTACTCACAAGCTCACTGTCACGCTCAGCTGCACCTGGGCTTGTTCTGCAGGCCTGTCAAACCCCAGACCGGTCGTAGGAAGGCATACATCCATGTTTAATTACAGTTGCTCTCCCTCCTCTCACCCAAACCCCCCTCTCTCTACCCCCTTCAAGATGAGACACCTCCTGAGAATCCCATATTATCGCCCTTTTGAAGTTTAAAAAAATCATTAATATTTATAGCATCCTCCCTTTCCAGTTCAGACCTGGTTTCTTATTCATGATAAGAGATAAACATAATTTATATATGCGTTTTAATACAGGTGGCTCTTTGCTCGGAATATTCTACAGTAAAGGCAATGTTTATTAATTGTGGAAAACATAGTAGATCACTGTAATATTCAGAGTATATTGAACTGATTCTGCATCATCCTAATATGCACTGAGTTTTTGTATTATTTTTTATTCCTCCCTCCTCGTTTACTCTCTCTTTTCATTAAAGCCTACATAAACTGTTAAGAAATTAGGGGCAATTAAGATCAATTCAGTGAGCTTTAAAGAGGCTCAGAGGAGGTAGAAAGTGTTGGGCTATAAGAGATCAAAGTCATCACCAATCATTCTGATTTCTCTTTTATTGTGTCAAAAAGAGAAAATAAATATTAAAATTTCTGTTTATCAATTTATACGGATCCGCTTTAATGATTCGATCTGAGCAAATGCAGTCTGGGAAATATCTCATCTTTTAAGGCTCACTTTATTTCCAGTAAGATTGGCACAAAAATCATATTAGACTGGTTCTGGATTCTGTGCTGTCACACAAAACAATAGCTATAGGAGTCAGCAGGAGGGAGAGAAAGAGAGAGAAAGAACGACAAGCACCAATGTTTTCTAACAGACATGACCTCTTTTTCTGACGTGTCACATTATGGTTATACAGACTGTGTATCCTTTGCATAGAAAAGGTCAGGGAGATAAATCAAATTCTGCATCCTTGACTCTTATAATTCATCACAGAGGGAGAAGGGTCAGCCAATGAGTCTAATCAGATTCTTCACTTTACTACTACTAAATAAATATGGCAGGAAAATCGATAAAACAAATTTAAAAAATGGTTTGTAGATTGTATAATAAACATATACGTCTCATTAAATAAGTGCAAAGGTAGGCCCTACCACAGCACAGCACATCAGTTAGTTTTTTTTTTCCTCAATATTTTTTTTTTTGACACATTTTGGTGTAAACCAAGGGACTTATTTACCCACCAGGTCCAACTGATGTTTGTTGGCACAGTGACATTTTTGCTTGTTAGATAATATTCCATGATGCAACACGGTGAAACCCGGCACCTCTCCCAACTCAGGGAGCCACTGAGACAGAGCCTTGTGCGCCTGCGAGTGTTTGTTGTAAAGTGTCAGTATTATTGCTAGGATATCACAAACCTGCTGTGTTTCTAATTGGGCCACTATTTGTTCTGTGTAAAACTACCCAACACCCTCAATTAGTCAAGCGACTATTGCAAAAATACTGAAAATAGGTACAATACCTCTCACAACGGGACAGGTTAATTCTTAATTAACCACAGTGCAGCTTGTGCCACCGTGTATGTGCGAGTGTGTGTGTATGTGCACACCAAGATTTCAATTAGTGTTTGTAGAAGCATGTGGGTCCCCCAATTCCCACTTTCCTGTCCTCCCTCCCTCCCTCCCTCCCTCCCTTAACAGAGAAGTTCTGACTTCCTCTTGCGTTAGTGAGGCTCTCGCAGTGACTGATCACGAGAACAGGCAGAGGTTCCGCCATCCAGACAGACATCACACCTCTCCCACACGCTGCTAATTAGAGTTCATTATTTATACGCTTTGATTTAGCCCAGCTCCTCTCTGCATCAGGTGCCAAATTATTCCCCGCTTGTTCTACAAATGAAAGAAACCAAACAGACTGATTGATACTGCTGCTTTTCCCTTCTTTTGCCTTCATTAAGACTGAAAATCAAAGCCTTCAGAAGTTGATTTCATTACCAGCACACCTTCAATGTCAATGATTGGAAGAGTCTTAAAAAGATGCCGAAAGCCAAAGAGAGAAATTGTATCAATGGTTGAATCTTTCTGGAGAAAAAAAAAAACAACTTTTCATCCTGACTAAGATTACTTGTTTCCTTTAAGATAATATATGGCAAGGCATCTGATAAGAGCAAGCTTCTTGCAGTATTGTCTTACATCCTACACTGTTTGGATTTAAAAAGGCAAATGCTTAAGAGTCCATGATTGGATCATATTTGTAGTGATTATTATGTTTCTAGCATTTTATATGTTTGGCAACAGTTCTTATAAGTCTAAATGAAGGAGTGTGTAGCTTTTCAATTCTTTAACAACCACGTAGGAAGACACATAGTGGCCATATCCCAGTATAACAATGTCAAGATTCATCAGGCTCAAAATGTGAAAGAATGGTTGGGAGGGAACATGAGGAATTATTTTCATACATTATGGTAAGTCCAGACCTTAAATGATTTAAAAGTCTTTGGAATGTGCTGGAGTAGCCTTTACAGAGTACTTGCTTTTTGTATGGTCAATACAAGATCTTGACCAAAAATGTCTTGTAGTAACAACGCAAGAGTCAAGCACTCTGTGAAAGTAACTTTTTTTTTTTTTGACCGGGCAGTGTATTTTAGTGCATTGTATTTTAGACTATAGGCTCACACAGAATATATATTAAAAATATGTTAAATAGAGCTAGATTATTGTTGTTAGCTGAATACATGATGCATTTAGCAAAATTATTAAATAAACAAACTTAGAGGGGTAGGAAAACTTTATAACTTTACAATTTTGCACAATTATTCTGAAGTTACAGCAGAGTCCCGTGACCTAGATTATGACCTCTTGACAAACTAAATTTTGGGGAAAATGTACTTAAAATTTCACTTATCAGTTTACTTATCAGTATTTCAGAATTTCTTATTCACTCACCATCTGCATTAATCATGAACCAAAGCGTACATGTACACTTTCACACTGCAGTGCATAAATTATAGAAATCACCCAAAACTGTAAATGTTGTCATCATTTACTCACCCTCATGTTGTCCGTAAGCTGCACGACTTCATTCAGAGCACAAAAGTAAGTCACTTTTATTCAGTTTGAATTTAACACAATTGCAGTACTGTATATCACAACTGAATTTGACTCCAAGAGCATTAGAAAAACATGCATGTGGCTCACTGATAATTTTTCAAGTCCTCTGATTATTTTTTTGTGGAAAAACAAAGAGCAATTGTACAGTAAACTCTTAATGGCCGCCATACTTCTAGGGAACAATCCTGTACTTCACACTCCAGTCCAGTAGATGACAGAAATTCACCTATTATACTGCTGCATAAAAACGGCAGAAAAAATCTTGATGAAATGGAAGTGTAGATTCTTAAAATGATGATAAAATAATGCACAAGAGCATTATAAATGAGTGCTGTAAAATATGTGCTGTGTCCACTACAACCTAGTACTCAGATCAGCCTAAAGGATAGCGAACTGTGCCATGTAAATTCTGCACTCATTTTATTATTGGCACTTTTGTTTTTTAATTAAATTGGGTTATAAACCAATGCAAAATGTGTGCGCAAATCAATGGACAAAATCCATTCTCAGTGACACATGAGTGTGCTCCTGTAGGTTGAGGAAGATAATTAAGAAAATACTGTGGGGCTAAAAGGAGAGTAAAAATAGCGTAAAACCATTATTGACTATCCTGGCATATGCATGACCACTCATTTCAGATGAGCAGCAGGGGAAAAGAGAAAGAGGGGTGGGACAGGGTAAGGGATGCCCCATGCAGACAGGATATTCATCAGTGCTGACCCACATTTAGGCCATTGGGCTTCACATCCCATAATTACCACAAACCTGCCATTGTTTTACAATCATGGGAACAGGGCAGCTCTGTGACTGCTTGTGCCCCATTTGTTAAAATCATCCTGTTCCCACCCTGGCTCAATCAAGTATATTAAATTATATTTTAACATTCAAGAGAAATCAACTGATTTTGTGTTTTTAATCTTATATATGTTGGGTATTTTTAAGACTAGCTTTACTATAAGGGTGGCATGGAGACCTCAATGCTGGATGTGTAAAATAAATAATTTTCATTTTGAGACAAACCTATTTTCCCTTCAGATAATTGTATTATGTTTTTCAGACCTCTTTGAAAGCCAGCAGACAGATATTTCTGCAGATTTAACTTGTATGTACAAGGTATGTAAAAGTCATGAGCAAACAGGTGCGCTTGATCAGGAGAAGTGGAGAGTCAAAGCTATGTGAGCATTCCTCTTTGAGAAACAGCAGAGTGCCATACCAGCCCACATTCTGAAGTAAATCCTGTAACCTCACTGGCGGTTTGAAGTTTTGCTCCCTCTCACATTCTCACCCAGCGGCCCCTGCCCTGCAGGTCTACTAGACCTAAATATAACTCACCCATTAAATTACAGCAACTCTAACACTGATCCCTCCGTAGTCCAGCTCTGGGAGCACTGCCGACTCACCTCTCGCTATTTAACTCATCACCACACTGAGTGCTAATACCCCTGAACCTGCATCAATCTCACACCTGAATTCCTCCACCCACCAAATAGAATGATCGCCCTCTCCCCCCCTCCTCCTCCAAAACAAAGAGATCCTTCCTGGAAGTCTGTTTTGATACAGGTTACCATAGAAATGAATCAGTGTTGCTCTCTTCTGAGAGCTTGTTATGTGCCGTATTAGTGATGTGTTTTTTTCCTCCCGTCCCAGTTCATCTGTCAAACCGGGTTTTTCTCCTTCAAAATAATGATGGCGCGCAGAGCAGAGGGCCTGGCTCAGGAAGCGCCTCATTTCAGGTGGCTCTGCAGTGTGCAGCTTGCACTCCTCAGGGGTCTACTGCCGTGGAAATGGCCCCTGACATGAACAGACACAAACAAGCACTCGCTACAAGTGCTGCTGGGGCTTATTTAGCCTTAATCAATATGGCGGCTGGGTTGTACCTGCTTGTTTTTCAGCGGCAGTCAGGAGAGACATGGGGTAGCAATAGACAAGGAATGCATGCATGTGTTGTGTTTATCATTATAGAGCCATTGACAGAAACTGAAAAATATTTTGACTGGTGTGCTATTTTAAAGGCGCCATTAAACTCCAAGCCAAATAATTGGTGTGACTGGTGGTCTGTGACCTAATACATTTTCGAAATCATCATATCGAAGTCGTCTTCCATTGCGATTTCCTGTATTACTAAATATGTTCAGATCTTCATAGTGAAAGGTAAAACTTCCGAAATCTCTGTGTAAGCAATGAGTGGCGTACACGCGTAAGCGATCACTTCCGGTGCATGCGCACACCGAAGCGCCCGTGCCTTCAGATCAGTTGGACATGGCTGTGGTTACAAGAGGTAAAAAGGATATAAATACTGTTCGTTTTCTCACACAAACCACTCGTTTCATGTCTTAGGCCATCAGTGTGTACTTACATTTATGAGTCATTAAATCATGTTTAATTTGGACTTCTCTGTGCATGCTCTTTGAGGTGAACCCAGGGTGGACCCCCTAAACCTGCATTATATGACTGACGGACAACAACAGTTTGACCGAAAAATATCAAAATTGAAAATACTGTGGAAACAATGACACCTACATCTTGGATGCCCTTGAGGTAAGCTAAAACATATCAAAAAATAATTTAAAAGTCAATCTCTTTAAAACCGGTTGCTTTCCTCATGTTTAGATACACACAGTGTACAAAATTCTTCTAATATGGTTAGTTCGGCCAGAGAAAAAAAAAAACTTCTCCGAGTCATTTTTTTTACTCGCCCTCATGTCGATTAAAAAAACGTTTGTTCTTTGTATTTCTGACATTTGAAACTCAAATTAAGATATTTTTAATGAAACCTCAGAGATTTCAGTCACTCTATTGAAGGTCCACCCCCTCAAAATTTTGATGCTACAAAAAGTTCATAAAGAGATCATAAAGGAAATCCATATGAAGCAGCATGGTTTTGGAGCATCAACGTTTCTTTTTTCTTTTTTTTCAACGTTTCTTTTTTCTTTTTTTTCTTTTTTTTAAATTGCAACTGTTAAATCAAATAGTCTTTAAAAATCTAAAGGCCTTTCACATCCCTCAACACTGGTCCATGCAAGCGGCTGAGAGTGGGGTCAGGGTTGAGTTCCTACAGAGCACACAGTGGGACGATAAGGAGGGTGCATGGCTTCCTCTGGGCTTCAGGGCAGGTGAGAGTGCTCCAGGCAGAGGCCTATGAGTGGAGACAGGTCTGTTACCATCCAACTCTCACTGTAGACCCTGACTAGGTTTCCCCTGTGGATCCCTCCGGCCAAGCCTGCCCTACATCTTCCATCACACACTCCATTATAATTGAGCAGAGCCATGAGGCTTCCCCAGCTCTGGTCCTAAACCTATATTTCCTCTTTATTGTACAAGACATTTACGATTGTACAATAGGCAATAAATGTGTCCAAAGCACAGGGATTTGTGTGATCAAGCAGCAGTTTTAAAAGAACCAGTTCTGGGGGGAAATAATAATAAGTACAAAAAGTCTTATAAAAAATATATATAACAGTGGATGCAGAGAAGATGTGATTATTTGCAGAGTTTCTTGGTTAACTTGTGATTCCTTCTGCCCTGATTCTCAAACGCCGCCACTTGATCTTCACTACAGATTAAGAGGGAAAATTACGAGATGATGGGATTCATAAAAGAGATAAATAAGAGGGAATGGAGCACAGCGGCTGTGCTAATTGGCGCAGTATGGTGGTATGATGTGGTGAAAGAACGTCTGGGGCCGAGCAGGCGGATGACCTGAAGAGGCAGAGTACTTCATTCTCTCACTTACTGCATCTCTCTCTCTCTCTCTCTTTCTCTCTCCACATCTACTTAGCCGTCATTCTGTGGCTCCCTGCTCCTTTGTTGGGCTTGTGAAGTCAAGGTCTTCTCACCTGTCTTAATGATTTCTCTTGCATTTATAAGGAAATTAATTAATATTCCAGCAAGCAAACACTTACTGGCTCATTAATCAATACGTGTCAGTTTCTACCCGTGATAAAAATGTACGTTGCAAGATAATTAATTTCCTTCCTTCTCTACTCTAGTGTGCTCATAGCTCCAATACTTGACATTCTGCCTTTTGTGAAAAGTTGAAATCGTCAGAAAGGTAAGATACTCAGGGGGATGTGTGGGATTTCCCACTTTCTGGTCAATGTATCCCTGTCTCTGCTTAAAGCTGCAGGTAACTTTTGTAAACAAATGTTTTTACATATTTGTTAAAACTGTCATTATGTCCTGACAGTAGAATATGAGAGAGATAATCTGTAAAAAAAAAAAAAAAAAATCAAGCTCCTCTGGCTCTTCCCAGTAATCCTATTTCCATTTGCAGAAATACACTGCTCCCGGTCAGAAACAACCAATCAGAGCCAGGAGGAATGTCTTAGCAGTGTCAATCACGCTTGTGTACGCTGATCACATTATTATGACTCAATATTGCCGGTGTGCCGCAGCTGTGCTAATGGAGGAGAAACAACCTAAACTGCCAATTTCTCGAGTGGCACCTGCTCATAAAACAAAGATGGGCAAAAGAAAAAAAAAATGATGATGATGATAAACAAGCGAAGAAAGAATTAGACAGAGCCCATTGACTCGGTGTCAAAACTCTAGCCGCGGCTCATGTAGATAAAATGTCACGCTGTGAAAAGCAACAATTGAAAACTGCTAATTCACTGGCTTCTCATCTTGCTGAAATAATATTGTGGCGAGCAGGATGAGGCAGAGGGACGTGATAGCGGCGCGAGGCCGGTGGCGTGAGTGAGTGAAAATGAATGACACCTGTGAGACGCGTTGGTCTCGCATTTCTCACGGAGGAGCGGAGGCATAAAGGAGGAGCAATGACAGTGGAGAGAGAAGCAGGCCTGATTTTATGTTGTGATTTTATGTTCTGTTTTGTGTGTTGTCCATGAGGGGCTGCTGGCTTATACTTTCATTTTGTATTTGTTTATTTATTATTAAACTTGTTGAACGTTTTGTTGTTGTTGAACTACTTTTTCCCCATAACAACTGAACCCCGTTACAAATGTACTAGCAAACCTTATCTAGCATTAGGCCTACATAACGCTAGAATAATTAATTGAATTATATTACATAAGTAACGTTAGTTACCGTTATATCATCTTACTAGCTATTTAACTTATAGAAAGGGTGAAACCTTACCATGTTGCATTACATGTATTACAAAATACGTAATGATTTATGCACCAAGTTTGTATTCAAAGTATGGGCAGGCCTTAGTCAATGTAAAGCATATTGTATATTGTCTCTACTAGTGAATGTGTCATAACTGGTCATCGCCATCATTGGTGCGAGACGGTTGCAGGTCTCTGGTCAGTGGAGCTTTGTGTAGAAATGAAGGCAGCATATTCAGAATAAACATGACAATCGGATTATGTTTTTCAATGATGACAAGCAGAGTTAGCGTCCAAGTCACACCACTGAGAATAGCCGAAGTTATACATATGGTGTTTCACTCGTTTGAGGCTAAATCAAAGGTTTTTTGATTTTTCACTCACTTTTGAGCATCTGGCGCGAGTGATTTCAATGTTAAAGGAGAACTCCGGCAAACAATGAACCTTTGGTCTAATAAAACAACGGTACCTAGTCAATCGTTCTCTGAGGTTTGTTTTCATGATAATCGAATGTAAAGAGTTTCATCTCTAAAAACTGTTTAGCGTATAATGCTAGTACTGGGGGCATTGACTAAGTAAAAAGAAATCGCTGGTTTATACCACTAACAAGGCTCCAAAGAGCCCCGCACTAACACAGTAACATAACAAGGCTCCATACATGCAAAACGAAGCATTGAGAACTTTGTAAGTGTACAGACCGTTTAATAAAAAGATAAGTTATAAAGCCCGTTCACTTCGTGTATACATACAGAAGCCATCTTAGGAAATAGTCTCGATAAGTCGATCCCCGAACGCCGTTCATACAGTTCAGAAGTTCGTTGAACTTCATACAGTTCAGCTCACTCAGCACGGCGTTCGTGGTTTGACTTATCGAGACTATTTCCTAAGATGGCTTCTGTATGTATACACGAAGTGAACGGCCTTTATAACTTATCTTCTTATTAAACAGTCTGTACACTTACAAAGTTGTCAATGCTTCGTTTTGCATGTATGGAGCCTCATTATGTTACTGCGTTGGTGTGGGGCTATTTTGAGCCTTGTTAGTGGTATAAACTAGCGATTTCTTTTTACTTAGTTAATGCCCCCAGTACTAGCATTATACGCTAAACAGTTTTTAGAGATAAAACTCTTTACATTCGATTATCATGAAAACAAATCTCAGAGAACAATTGACTAGGTACCGATGATTTATTAGACCAAAGGTTCATTGTTCGCCGGAGTTCTCCTTTAAGTCAATGTAAAAACACGTTTAAGCACGTCTAGAGGTCCTGTGGCGCGAATGAGGCAGTAGATGCGAATTTTCCTCATTCACGCATTCAGTTCACGCAAATGAGGCGAATCGACTAACATAGATAATTCATCTGTCTTTTCTATCATTTCACTGTAGCTCAGCATCGCGATGTAACATTAACATTATTACTTTAACTTAACAGCAGTAGTAAAACTGTTTCTACTTTGATGGTTTAACTTTGCAATCAATCCGTGGTTCAGCAGAGGCGTGGTTTTAAACGTAAAAACACGTTTAAGCACGTCTAGAGGTCCTGTGGCGCGAATGAGGCAGTAGATGCGAATTTTCCTCATTCACGCATTCAGTTCACGCAAATGAGGCGAATCGACTAACATAGATAATTCATCTGTCTTTTCTATCATTTCACTGTAGCTCAGCATCGCGATGTAACATTAACATTATTACTTTAACTTAACAGCAGTAGTAAAACTGTTTCTACTTTGATGGTTTAACTTTGCAATCAATCCGTGGTTCAGCAGAGGCTGATATAAAGTAGCTTACCCTATTAATCTATTGATTTAATTCTTGTATGTTTTTTCATTGTACATGCTCAGTTAATATGTGTGGGAAGCAAAATGTGTGGGAAGTAAAAATATTGCGTTAGGCTACTTAATGAGTTAATAACGTAGTTATTAAAGCAATTCCTGCAAACGCAGTGATGAAGATCTCATGATTTATTTTTATGAATAAAAATGTTTCAAAACATCCCCTACTCTGTTTTTTTTTTCCCACAAATCACATCCTGGCTATAGACCTTATGCACCAGAGAAACGTCGGCGCCGTCATCTTTAGAATATTGTCTTTGAACTTCCGTTTTTGCAGTCGCTCTGTATATTTCTATGGCATCGCTGTCGAGGAGTAATTAGCTGGTGAAATGGATTTACTTTTTGTAGAGTAAACAAAAGTTATCACGAGCATTGTAATGTTTATCATAAGCATTATAAAGCAGATGTCTTAACAAATGTCGATCGGGAATTTTTCTACGAGCAGTTCATTCATACCTATGCAAGATCGCTGTGAAAATACAGACCGGAAGTCAAAAGACAACTAGTACAGTGCTGAATGTGAATGTTCACATTCATATGAACACATTCATGTGTTCATGAACAATGTCACATTCACATGAACAAAACGAATACCGTAAAACTTAATAAGCACACGCTTTTATTTTCATAATTCGTCGAACGCTGCACCGGCTTGTATTTGAGACAGGCATCTATATGAGACCGGGCTTTATAATTTAGTGTTGAGATGTTGTTCATTGAGTCTCTAATCTCTAAAAAATCTCCAAATGCTCCACATGGAACTGCGGTCTTCCAACCTTTTACTAACGTGTCAACTGACTTGATTAATGCGCTAGGGAGAGAGATCAAGACAACGCTCGTGCGGCCGGGGCTCTCTCACTCACACTCTCTCTCTCTCTCTCTCTCTCTCTCTCTCTCTCTTCTTGTTATGCGCTCTGTCAACTCACCGATCAAAATAGGCTTTGGCGGGAAAAAAATTGCTTTGGCGGATGCAAAAAACCGGACGATCTGACGATTTTAGAAAATTAACAACAACCCGAAACTAAAAAAACAGACCCGGCCTCTATTTGAGACTGGCTTTTATTTACCCAAACCTGCAGCCACACCAGGCATGTCTATTTGGGATTTGGCTATTATTTTATGTTTTACACGTATGAACATATTCACTGGTGGAGTAAAAATAAAAAATAGAAAAAAAATAAAAAAATGTGTGAAAATCAGTTTGGTATTCAGTGAGATATGATTAATTAAATGTGCTGACAGCTCATATAACCTGGCATACAGATTCCACTGAGTGGAACGGATGACCGGTTTAAGATGGCGGCCCCACGGCTCATCTTTGCCAGTAGGCAGTAGCGGTCGATCTATATGATGTCTATGGTTGTGAAGGTAGGGGTGGAGCATAATCTAGAGTAGACCAACCCACTTTCTGGATGTATACTGCCCACATCTATTATGGAATGTGGAGTATGAATTGATTTTTTTGACACAAGGCACCTTTAATCTCCCATTTCCCCCGCCTCAAATCGAGCCGTTCAGACGCCCCTCCCACAATTGTTGATAACAGCAGCATTTCAACACAGCCAGAAAGCAACCACGAGCAACGTCAATGCCGTCATGTTTGCGTTAATCATTTTTCACCAGACTGCTTTATAAACGAGGGTCAGTATAAAGCTGGTTTTGCTAAGAAGCTGCTCCTGAAAAAGAATCGGTACCAACTATTCATGTCCCTGCTTCACCTCCAGAAGAAGTGAGTGTAAAATTGTATTAACCTTTATATTCATCTTTGCAAATCGCTTGCACGCTTTACGATGAATGCGGCTAAGGTTTACACTAAGGGTAAGTCACATTACAGCATGTTTCCTATGTACGACGTTCTCAATATAATTCATAATCCCACGTTTATAATGAACAATGTGTTACGATTATTGTGTTATTACAAACTATGTATACATCAGTAAACACATAGCGTTTGTACAAGTTACTCTATCCTGCCAGTACACAAAGATAGATCAAAGTGACATTGGGCCCTATTTTAACGATCTGAAACGCAAGTGTCAAAGCGCAAGTAACTTTGTGGGCGGATCCCGGCGCTGTTGCTATTTTCCCGGTGGGCCTCTTGCACCTGGTGAAAGACGGGTTGGTCTGAAGTAGATTCAGACCAACCTTCATTATTCATAGGTGTGGTTTGGGCATAATGTGAAATAAACCAATCAGAGCGTCATCTCACATTCCCTTTAAGAGCATGATGAACGAGGTGCGCTTGTTCCATGGCGTAATTCTATTATAACTTTTTTTTTAAACGCAATTGCATTTACCAGATGCACTTCACAATCGGTTCACAGCCGAGGAGATCGATGTTCTTGTCAGGGCCATAAAAGAAAGAGAAGTGACATTGGGGATGGGACAAACACACCCAAATTAGCTTCGGTTAAACATGCATACAATAATTTGGGTAAACGTGTAAGCTTCTATTTTTCCCATTGTCATGAACACAACAATAATTTCCCTTGTGTTTTAATAGTTTTCCTTATAATAATGTATCATTTGCAAAAAGTAAAATGCATCTGTGTAGATGAGAGAATCATCTACAGTGTATGGGCGTTGTTCACACTGGCCAAGCATTGCACGCTTAAAATAGCATCTGGAAGAACGCACTACACGCCACTGACTTTAGACTAATTTTTTTCTGGTCAGTGGTGCAATTGTTTTCTGGAACTACAAAATAGCACCAGGCAATGTTTGCTCCGAAACACGCCTCCTATTTTGCACCGACCTGCCCAGGGAGCGCATGTTCATTCCCTAGTTTACCGACGTGTGTCTGAGGAAGGAAAAGCCCGCTTTGCGCTGGTGCAAAATAGGAATGATAATTGCGTTTGTGTATAAAGTCATTTGCGCTGGGTGCAAGATAGGGCCCATAACCAACCATTCAGAAACGACCTGTTTGAGCCTTAATTGTCAAACTTCTTTGCGGCCGTCATCTTTTTCCGAGTGCAACTTCAGTTCAAAATGCTACCCTTGCACAGATGTGTCCTCAGAGACTCCCGCTGCCATTCTCACTTCAAAATATACCCTCAACTGTTGTCAAGGCAACACTCCACATGCGTTGTGTCAAAACGCCTGCAGTAAAGACGGGCAGGGTGAGTGAAGCTCATTATCATTTAAAGGCATATGCACTGAAATGGCCCGCTGAAAACAGAGTTGTTTTTGACCTGGTGAAATTAGTGTTTTCTTACAATACTTATGCAATTTTTTTGTTGTGTCTGTGTTATGTTCAGCATGATGGCTATCATCTAACATCCAATCACCGTGTTCATTGCCAGGAAGCTGGTGCTTGAGAATTCCATAGCCACGAAGACTCTTAGTTTAGGAGTTGTTCATTTTTCCTTACTAAGAGTAGGTCTGAAAGGCGTTGTGAATAACTTTTAAGAGAACTCCTAGCTAAAATATTTTAGTGCGATTTAAGCCAAGTTCACACTACAGGATTTTAAGCCCGATTTATGCCCGATTTGCAAATCGTTCAGCTCGCCGACAGGTCAGGGTGTTATCGCGTGCAAATCGTGGGGGATTAGCGGAACACTTGCCAATCTGTTAGTATGAAAGAGCCTACAACGCAGCGAAAACGCTCGCAGACGCCTTGCAGATGCGTCGCCGAGCCCAAAAAAATATCTAGCCTGCTAGATATCCAGAGCCATCGTGCGATTCAACCTCAGTGATGTCATGAGTACAGCCAATCATAGCAATGCATGGGTTGAGGACACCAGGTAAATCTCAGTTTTTCTTTTTTTTACATTTTTTTCAGAGCAGATTGTCGCGTAAACAGTGTGCAGCACTAGTTTCTTTCTGACGTCCATATTCGTGTGTAGTGTTCTCTTCTTTCCTGGGTATTGGCGCACATGCTGTTTCGCATCATTTCTGGTTCATTTTATTGTTAGTTTTCGTGACAAAATGTGGTTTGTAGACAAGATAGAATCGTTGGGTGACCGAGTTGTTGTCAACTCGTTATTTATTTGATTATTTTCAGGATTTAGACCATACCATAGTACTGAAACAGCTCTCATTGAGTCACAAATGATTTGCTCTTATCATCCGATCGTAGTTGTACCTCTATGTAGTGCATTGTCAACTCGTTTAGTGAGTTACCTCCAGTTGTGGATCAATCATGTTGGGTTGTGTGGTGTGAATAGCTAAACAACTTGAACACTCCTGATTTCACTGAGAACAAGTCATGTAGTGTGAACCGCACAGTTCAGCCCGACGTTTTAAAATCATGTAGTGTAAACAAGGCATTAGGAGTACTCATAATGGTAAGATAAAATTGTTGGTGAATACGGCCCCTGGACTATTACTTTAAAGTGAAAAGCTGTTATTTTATTTTTTCAATTGTAAGTAATGGTCCAGGGGCCGTATTCAAAAAGAATTTAAGGCTAAAAGTAGCTCCTAACTGGAGAATTTAGGAGCAACTTCTAAAAATATATCATATCACTTCTATTTTTTTTTTCATAAAGAGTACTTCACTAAGCATTTTAGCCCTAAGTAGCAGCACCTAAGTCTAAGATAGCTTAAAAAGAAGTCAAGAGGACTCCTAACTCATAAGACCTATTCACAAAGGATTGTAGCACATACCACCGCTTCTCACAGTCGTCTGAGGTCTGATACTACGGAAATACTGCATTAATATACAAATTAAACCCTCTCCCATTCTCACTAATTTTTGCATAAAATCACATGTTGGTCCCATTGAAGTAATGATATAGTTGATTGACGGTGGATTATGAACTCGCCTAAAATTGAAAAGAAAGCCCAACTGGACAAAGGATCAGTTACTGCTGCTGGCCCAGTTGGTGCTGAATAATAATAATAATAATAATAATAATAATAATAATAATAAAAGAGAAATTCGGCACACAGCAGCATATTATCTGATAAATGGAGACTCTGAGTGAGGTGCGAGGCGAGCTCATTATCATAAGAACCAATCACAACCATCAGGACTCACATGTATTTAAATTTAAACAAGTACAAACTTTTTTTTTTAACATCTCTGGAAAATGTATCTTTGATCAACTTCAATAATATGATGTTAAAATGCTTGTGGGAATTTAAACGTAGCATGCAGTGGACAACAGCCTTTCACAAGTCTACAAAACTTCACTAATAAAACTTCACTAATAGCATATTTCATATTTCTTAAAAAATATAATTAAGCATGTATTTATTACCAATGTACTTCTAGTACACTTGTTAGAAATATATTAAACATATACTTGTGTTGAGCATATTTCTTAAAAGTGTAACAAAGCATATATTACACTTTTTAGAAATATGTTAAAAGTATACTTGTTTTTTTCAATATACTTTTAGAAAATATACTAAAGTACAATTATTTTAAAGTGTGTTAAAAGTTGTATTGAGAAAATAGGTAAAAGCATGATGCTAATATACTTTTAATATTAGATATTTATATATTAGATATTTGCAATGTACTATTGAAAAGGGAATACATTTCAAATACAAAGTATTCTTTTTTCCCACTTGGGATGACATGAACAAACCAAAACATGACAGAGATAATACCAAATCGTGACAATTTGCTATTACTTACTGATTAATTAATCTTGTTTCCATATTAGTTATTTGATAATAGTTGAAGTGTTAATGTAGTACTACTCATTTGTCCTGTATTATGTGGTAGAAAATTTTAAACTGAATATTAAGCTAACCATGTTTTAACATTTGACCTCATTTAACCAGCTAAATCTCTGATACAATGTCCTAAGACATTCTGTACTGAATGTATGTGTGTCAAACACCTGACTGTGTGTATAAATAACAAAAAAGGGAAATGGAACTAGACAGATGACTAAGTTAGAATCATTAAAACAAAGTCTCCTCTACCCAGTAATAAACAGTCTACCTATGAAGAACCAATGAAATTAATGTCATTATGCCATACCTCCCTATTGTATAAAAACGGTTGTATCAGTGTTTTCGGGGGGATTCTCAATGGAATTTGTCTGAGATCCACCGGCCTTGTTTTTACTTGGGAAGTTCTCTGAGTATTGCTCGAGAACTCTCCTGGCTGGCTCGCCAAATTGTGATGGATTCTTTTTTCCCTGAACCTGACTACTCTTCAATAATACTCACTCTAGTTGGCCAAGTCTTATACTTTTACCTCAACGCGTCTACAGTCGACGTCTGGCTGAGCTATAAACCTACCCTATACCCCAGCGCGTCTACAGTCGACGTCCGGCTGGGTACTAATCCTATAACTGAGGTTATAGGATTAGTACCCAGCCGGACGTCGACTGTAGACGCGCTGAGGTTATAGGATTAGTACCCAGCCGGACGTCGACTGTAGACGCGCTGAGGTATAGGGTAGGTTTATAGCTCAGCCAGATGTCGACTGTAGACGCGTTGAGGTAAAAGTATAAGACTTGGCCAACTAGAGTGAGTATTATTGTAGAGTAGTCAGGTTCAGGGAAAAAAGAATCCATCACAATTACTATTTGCATCCCTATGAATGATGGACCATCATTCTAAAGTGTGAAAATGAAAGTGCATTTCATAAACCCCCCTGATTTTTGTTCAAAATTACAAAAGCAAACACTTGATGTAGCAAAGCAAAGCAAGCAGTTAAAACAAAGGTAAATAAAGTCATATCTTCTTTTTCATTTAGGTAATCAACTTTTATGGTTTTCATGGTTATGATGTAGTTTGCTTTGAGCTGATGGCCCACATATTTAAGCTAAACCTTCTGGTAGGAATGGCATTTATCCACCTCCTCACTCTACAAATAGTCATGTGAGCATCAGCAAACCTGGCCATGCCAGGCCTCGTACTGTGCACTGACCTACTCCAACGGCCAACTAAAGAGCATAATAGAACATTGGAATATTTGATTTCTAGTCAGGTGGCCAAGGACTACTTACACTGTCCTTCAATAACGATTACTCAATCTGTGCCACATGGACCCCACCTCCAGCCCCTCACATCTCCAGCACAGATGTGTAGAGATTGCCACAAACAGTGCCCTCAACTGTGATAGATTTTCACAAACAGCCTTCCTGGTGTTTGGCTAAGCACTGTTTGGGCAGATGTCAAGAAGCATAATTTCATTGGAAAGTTCAGCCCATACCTGCTGCCGACAAGGTTCTGAGCAGTGTTAGCACCCTGGGGTGAAGCAGGGCTCTGAGACAAGCACTGAGCTCCTCTTCGTAATGAGCATCTATAGTTCTGACCACCACCCTTGCTTTTAACTATAGCCATGGTTTGCTTAGCCTTAGTAAAGCTGACAATATATTGCTCAACGCCCCAAATCAAGGAGTGTCTGTCTGAAAAGAGCTCTCATACAGCAGTGACATACATTCAAAACTCATCCTTTTTTATTCTTATTTTTTTTATCCTTATGACAAAGTATTTTGAGTAAGTAAAAAAAAATAGTTTGTTTTCACATTCATTGCATAATTAAATGCTTTGCTTGCTGGGGTTGGGGTGCAACCTTTCAATCACACTTGTAAATCAATGTAAGCATGAGGTCGTCTAGTTGTATTTCTTTAGTAAACAAGAAAGGCTTGAATACTTCGAATTCAGCAATCACAAGGCAAATTAGCCCCACAGTTCATGCACAGTATGAATTTCTTGTTAAAAATTAATGAAGTTCTTGAATTCTATGGACATTAATAACACTCACGATTAGCATCTCAGCACCCTTCCTCTTGTAGCTTGTATCTAGTATCATAATAAGGAAACAAATGTAATTTAGTGCTGCACATCAAATATTAAAACTGTATCTGTAAAATAAATAAGAAGAAAGACCAATATACAAATTTACAAAACACAGACATGGCATGGAATTGAAAATAAATGAGGGTTCATCTGACATACTTAAAAAATGATGTACAATGAGGCAAAAACTGCTCGGGGATATTTTTGATCAAATTATTAATGACTATTTATCTATTATTTATGAAGCCGAGAGTTAACTATTTATCTGAAATGAATGCATACAGAATTGGTTTCCATAGCTCAGCACTAAGGCTGTTTTTCTTTCGCAATAAGTAGCCGTCAGCTGTTATATGGAGGCTGGAGTTCTGCTGCTCATGACTGTGTAAATGTCAATATCTCAAAAGGTGATTTTACGGTTCATTCAAGCACTGATAAGAAATCATTACACTTTTTAAGGTTATCGACAGTTTCCAAGAGGCATTTTATGCATAAAAAAGCATTTATTTTTTTTCAGTTCATTAGTTTTGTGCATCTTAAATTGACTCGTCAGGACACTTTTTGCATGGGTCAGCAAGCACATCACAGTGAAACCACATTACTTTTTAATGACCGTGCCACAGTTATAATATCCTGTTTTTATTTATTTATTTATTTGTTTGTTTTGTGTGTGCTCCTCGACTGCTCAGAAAGTTTGCAGTGAAACATAATTTAGACCCCAGTGACATGAAATCAACCCTGATTGGAGGAAATATAAGTTTAATTCAAAACATCCTAAACCTATTAGGATTGGGGTTAAAATTGCCTGGGCTTTCACTGTTCTTTTGACTGTATATCTACCTTTTACCATTTAAAAACTGATGTGTTAAAGCACTTAACCCCATGCTTCTTCATATGGCACTCATCAGATGAGGTTTTTAGGGTAAAAGCTGTTTCTGGAGGGCACACTTTGTAGAATTCTTCCCTCTGTCCCTCCATCTTCCCCCTCACCCCCCAGCCCTGACATCCTCCGTCTGAAAAACACTAGGTGTTAACACTACAGAGGCGAGAGGAGTCGAAGAAAAAAAAATCCTGCAGGTGCCCTATGGGCACCTTTCAAATTAAGTGTCTGGCTGCTGTGTCTTATGTGCAGTTTTGAAACATTAACAAGACCTTTGAGAGAAGGGAATGGGGAGAGAGAAGGGTAAGGAGTGGAGTGTAGAACATAGCATGACAGTCTTTAATGATTTATTGAACAGATACAAATTATTTTGGCCCTAGACTCTACTGTTTGGTGAAAGTCAATGAGAAGGCAAGCCAGGGCATGCCATGGGCATTCAGCAGGGCTGAGAGAGGCATTGTGTTATAAAGAAAGAAAAAGAGCACAGGAGATTGGTTGAAAAAGATGAGGTTGATGGACCAAGACCCAGAAAAAAAAATACTCTAGCTCCATTTGTATGCAAAATGCACTGTTTGGTAATGTAGGAGGAGACAAGTAAAGTACTTATGTGTCTCACAGACCTGACATGTGAACTTCAAGGTTAGGCATCTGTCCAACCTGTATTTTTTCATTCCAAAAGGTAAATAAACTGAGTAGCAAAAACATATTTGAAGACTTCTACACAGAAAATGTTTTTATCTACCTTGAAAATAAATTACATTGGTTTGATATTTTGTTATACAATGCATGTTAAGTATGAATTCTGTCCAAATACAATTTTGGTATTAATTTCCATGCCCCTTTTCAGTAATTAATCAAAATGTCTTGCATTAAATGATTGCATTTTTTTGCAAATTATTTCTTGCATTCAAATTTGTCATGTAAGCAGGATTACTGTTTCAAAGTTTATCATTTAAGGATGTCAATCAGGAGGATTTTTCCAAATGTGCTGCAGTGCTGAATTTCCTTAATTTGTTTGAGGAAGGCAAGTCGATTTGCAGAACCCGCTTGGGCTCATTGGTAAATCTTACCACCAGTTTAGCGTGGATGACCACTTGAGATCTGCAGAGGCCGGACACTTCGGCAGCGTTAAATATTTTCTTTGAAATTAATAAGTGCACTTTAAGCTCTCTGTGGTATGTAAACCCCAGTAAGCACTTTTCAGAGCCGCTGATGATGGACGAAGGGTTCTGAATAATTTGTGCGTCTAATTTGCGCTGATGGAGTAATGGAGATGTTCTCTCACTCCACAGACAAGCCACACTCTTATTGTCAGCCCAAGATTTCAAGTGACACATGTGACATGACCTTAATAGCAATATTTTAAAGTGACACAAAACATGTGTCTTATTGGTAGCATTTGGAGTCTTGTGGCTCAATTTACAGTGAGGAAAATAAGTATTTGAACACCCTGCTATTTTGCAAGTTCTCCCACTTAGAATTCATGGAGGGATGTGAAATTGTCATTATAGGTGCATGTCCACTGTGACAGACATAATCTAAAAAAATTATCCAGAAATCACAATGTATGATTTTTAAACTATTTATTTGTATCACACAGCTGCAAATAAGTATTCGAACACCTGAGAAAATCAATGTTAAAGGGTTAGTTCTGTCAGTATTTACTCACCCTCATGTTGTTCCAACCCCATAAGACCTTCGTTCATCTTCGGAACACAAATTAAGATACTTTTGATGAAATCTGAGAGCTGGATCACTCCTGCATATTAGTCCATATACGCTTCTTGAGGAATTGAAACTTGCCAGCCTCGAAAAGTTATTAAAGACCAGTGTTGGGCAAATTACTTTTAAGAAGTAATTAGTTACAGTTACTAGTTACTTTTTCCAAAAGGTAGCTAAATTAGTTACACAGTTACAAATTTTAAAAGTAATTAGTTGCTTAAGAAAGTAACTATTGTGTTACTTTCAAGTAAAATTTAATTTTAAATGCTCAAATGTGACCCCACCTCTACCTCTATGTAACGGAACTTAAAACACATGTGCATGTTCAATTATTTATGAAAAATCTGAATTTTATAATTAAATGGACACTTAATACAATAAATTATTAACAGAAACATGAAACTTTGTACACACATCTGAAAAAAATGTTGCTGTGGGACAAAGTGAGACTAGCCTCCAATCAAATGCCATGTATGTAGATATAACATTTATATAGTGGATCAATGCAAATAACACAATAGATGTTTTGGAACTTTCGATATTTATTTGCCCAACAGGCCACAACTGGGCAAAATTAAATTAGGCTTGTTAAGCTGTTGAGTTGTTCTCATTAACTGTATTATTTTATGTTTCTTACTGTTATTTTATTTTTACTTTATGCTGTTGACTGTTGTATACTAAAAATGTGCAAGAGTTCATTGTGCACATGTGTGAACAAATGGGGACTTTTATTTTGACCCAACTTGTGTTCCTTCCTTGAGATGAATGTCGTGCTGCTGCTCCCTCGCTTAGTGATGTTTTGCCAGCACATTGAGATGAAAATTAACAAATAAATAACACTGAGAATTTGTATCCGGATTGTTCTTTAGTGGATGGATGATCGCAACATTGAGAATTGACATGAAAACTTAACATAAGCAATATACCATTTAGAGAAGGCTACTTTTGGATTTTTTGGGGTCGTCGGCATACCTGTCTCTCGTTGACTGACTGGCTTGTGTTGTTCCTCCTTGTGTGTCCTGCCCTGTCCTGTCCTGTCCGATTATGCATTATGATGGGTCGTCCACAATTCATGAGCGTTAGCCGTTAGTGATGATCGCATATCTGAAGAGCCGACTCTATTTTTACAAATTTAGCCTATAGAAATTAAATAATTATTTAATAAGAATTGAAATATTATAGTCAAAGTCATTTAAAGAGACATTTGTGAGCCAAAAGAGCCGGCTCTTTTCAGTGAGCTAAGTCAAAAGAGCCGAATGCCCATCACTACTATGTCTGCTTTAGAACACCCGCCCAACTCTAGCTCTGATTGGCTTACAATGACATTTCACTCTACCTCAGCCAATCGTCAGCATTTATGCGCTTGTCTCGTGCTCTGTCCACTAACCAAGGAAGAACAGTAAAAAAAAGTATGGGTCTGATGAAAAAAAACAACAGCTTTGTCAGTTATAGTAACGCGCCGCATTTTTTTTGGCAGTAACGGTAACAGCGTTATTAAGATGAGAAGAGTAATCAATTAGATTACTCGTTACTGAAAAAATTAATGCCGTAAAATAGTCCAAGTGACTGCAGTAGCTCAAGCTTAACTTTATCAAGCGACGAGAATACTTATTGTGCGCAAAAACAAACAAAAATAGCGACTTTATTTCAACTATTCACTTGCTATATGCGCCTCTAGTCAGTTAATGTAGTGTGATAGAGTAGAGCCACGTCACACGTAGGCTCACTATTGGCCAATGCTGGTCATGTGTGTGATGCGTGTGACTTACAATAACAGAAGCTTATGCTATTAAAGGGGAAATGAAGCAGTCAATCAAGTTACATGATTTACAAGATGGATTTCCACTATAATCAACAATTATATAAGAAAAATGACAGATGTAAACATATATAAAAAAAAAAAAGAAAAAACGTTATATCTTTCGCAGCCAGGGCGCCACCAGGGTGCAGTATTCTAACATGTGATGTCATGGGGTTGGTTGGCTTTAGTTTAACAGGCTCTGGGTAGTGAATATCGTGACATCAACTGTTTACACCAGTGTTTTGACCGCGAACGACTAATGTTAGGTACAGTCATTAGACAAAAAGATGACGCCTAATGTTATATGTTAACAAACTGCACATAGAAACATTGTTCACAATGTCTGCCATCATATTCCTGTCTTGTCAACGCCATGTTAGCATGTTTTTGTTAAAGGGGAAATGACACGTCCATGTTTTCGAACTGGTAGTGCTAGTAGCTACATATATTAGGAAAAAAGTGTCTCTGCCACTGGATCTAAACAAATCAATCTAACCATAGATGTGACCAGCAGTGGCTTTCTTAATCCATTTTAAACAATTCTTTATACTTCTTTATTTTTTTTTTATAGTGATAAACATATAACATATAACATGATAAACATATTCACTCAACAACTGCAAATTATTATCAAATGGATAATCAAATAATTCACACTGTACAGTTTTTAGTTTATCACTCTGTAGCGCTTCCAACCTATAGAACAGTGACAATCTCTCTGCACTGTATACCTGCACAGCTCTTACTATCTACCTGAAGTTTAATGAAGTACAAATGTTGATCTAACCTCTTTCTCACTGGCTTGCACTACCCTTTACCATTTACACTGATGAGTAGAATGTGATTAGATAGACAGGCTACTTGGTTAATTAAGAGGTTAGATAAAGAAACTCCATGCTAATATTAACCTTTGTCATGGTAATGTTCTTATCATCTATGCATGTTTCATTTGCAAGGTACAACAATTAGCATAATTCACCATGACACATTCATCACACCAAAGTATTTAACATAGTATGCCTGTGCTTTGAAAAAAAAACTACTCTAGACAAAATGTAAAAGGTTGGAGGAGGTTGTACAGATCAGTAACTTTGACAAATAAAATAATAGTGTTGTATTAACATTTAAAACACTGTAAGCATAAATCACTTTAGTTTATAAGTCACCGGGGACAATCACATCTGCTAAATGAGCTGTGAGCAGGCAAGCAGTCCCACAGCACTAGTTACCACTTTCAAATGACAGTACCTAAAAATTAAAGACTGCTTCAAGTCACACCACACAATTTGTAAGCAAGCTTCTTTGAAGCATAATAAGTCAGAAACGTCTCGGGTTACGACTGTAACCCTCGTTCCTTGAGAAGGGCATGAAACGCTGCGTCGGAATCGACACATTGGGGAACGCTCTTAGCGTATCGCGTCTGAAGCATGAATGAAACTAGTCCAATTTCGGTTGGTGTTATATTGTGATGTCAGCCGTGACGTGGCATGTGACGGTGAGCGGAAGCTATATAAGGAACCCCGGAACAAATAATGTCAGCTTCTGATTGGTCGAAGCAAGTCGTTTCAGGACGCGAGCAGTGTGGCCGAGGGACGCAGCGTTTGGTTCCCTTCTCAGGGAACGAGGGTTACAGTCGTAACCCGAGACATCCCCTTTCAAGGGAACTCCCACTGCGTCGGAATCGACACATTGGGGAACGAAATGTCCACTGCGCCATACTGAGAGGTACGCCCTGGTGTGAAGCAAACTGGCACACTCAAGACGAGAGAACCCGTGAACCCGGAGTAGAGGGTAGATCCAGACTGTAGTGTTTTATAAACGTGTGAGGGGAGGCCCATCCTGCGGCATCACAGACCTCCTGAAGGGAAACACCTGCCAACAGAGATTTAGAGGAAGCCACTCCTCTAGTAGAGTGGGCTCTTAGTGCCAGAGGTGAAGGCAAGTGACGCACCTCGTAAGCTAAACTTGTAGATTAGATCCACTATCACTATAAGATTGTATCCACTATCCATCTGCTTATAGTTTGTTTTGAAACAGGCAAACCCCTTTTTGGAGACCCAAAGCACACAAGTAGCTGGTCCGACTTCCTCCAGCCTGAGGTTCTACGCAGATAAATTTCCAGACATAGTACATAGGACATAGTAAATTTAGCTTCGCTTGCTCATCTGTCACATGCGGTGCAGGATGGAAGGCCTGAAGAATAATAGACCATGCCACATTTGATGGAACTTTAGGCACATAGCCAGTTCTAGGATGGAGAATAGCCTTTACATTACCAGGAGCGAATTCTATGCAAGAAGGAGCAACAGATAACACTTGCAGGTCCCCAACTCTCTTTAGGGATGTGATGGCTAGCAGAAATGCTACCTTGAAAGACACAAATTTCTCCAAAACTTCATCCAAAGGCTCGAAGGGTGCCAGGGATAACCCCTCGAGAACCTCAGCCAGATCCCACGTGGGGACTCTGGACTGGATGACAGGCCTCATCCTCCACAAAGGAAACGTATAATAAGTGGGTGTCTCCCCAAAAAATCTACCCCTAAAGGCGTGTGGAAAGCAGCTATGGCCACCACATAAACCTTAAGCGTAGACGGGGAGAGCCCATCAGAGAATCGACACTGGAGGAACTCCAGCACTGAAGCCACTGGGCAGTTAACTGGGTCCACCTAGCGTTCTCTGCACCATAGCTTAAAGACATTCCACTTTAAGGCATAA
This sequence comes from Cyprinella venusta, assembly GCA_038021265.1. NCBI lineage: Eukaryota > Metazoa > Chordata > Actinopteri > Cypriniformes > Leuciscidae > Cyprinella > Cyprinella venusta. The sequence goes on from CM075868.1 coordinate 18,464,866, forward strand.
AGTTTCCTCGTGGAGGGGGCTCTAGAGTTTAGGATGGTCTCAACAACCTCAGTTGAGAGACCGGCATTTAAGAATTGGTCCCCCTCAGGGGCCAAACCCACAGTTTCCATAGTTCGGGCCGAGGGTGAAATATCGTGCCCTCGGCCTGAGAAAGGAGGTCCCTCCTGATCGGTATTTGCCACGGAGGGCCTGCTAATGGAACCATCATGTCCGAAAACCATACTCGGGCCGGCCAGTACGGGGCTACTAGGAGCAAACTGATCCCGTACCTCCTGACCCTCTCTAGAACCCCTGGGAGCAGAGCGATCGGGGGTAAAGTGTACAGACGTAGCCTCGGCCACGTCTGTACCATGGCAACCAACTCCAGTGGGGCTGGATGCGTGAGGGAGTACCAAAGCGGACAGTGGGAGTTCTCTTGAGAGGCAAACAGATCCGCCTCCGCCTGGCCAAACTCCCTCCATATGAGCTCCACCATCTCTGGGTGAAGCCTCCATTCCCCGGGCCTCAGCCCCTGCCTCGTCAGGATGTCTGCTCCCACATTGTTGACCCCAGGGATAAACATGGCCCTGAGGGATAAAAATTTCCCTAGGGACCACAGGAGAACCTGATGCGCCAATTTGCATAGGGGGCGCGATCTCAGGCCCCCCTGACGATTTATGTAAGCCACCACTGACATGCTGTCTGTCCTTACTAACACATGATGACCCCTGAGGTCTGATAGAAAATGTCTGAGGGCTAGGAGAACTGCCATCATCTCCAGACAATTGATGTGCCACAGGAGATGAAGACCTCTCCAAATACCCCTGGTGTAGCGGCCTTCCATAACCGCACCCCAGCCTGTCAGGGAAGCATTCGTGGTTATCACCTTTCTCTGACACGGTGCTCCCAACACAGGGCCTAGGGACAGGAACCCTGGTTTCTTCCACATTATCAAAGAACGAAGGCATCTGCGCATTACTTTGATAGTGTGAAAGGTGTTGCCCCTCGGGGAAAACCCCCTGGTCCTGAGCCACCACTGCAGGGCCCTCATGTGAAGCAGGCCAAAAGGAATCACGTTGGACGCTGCCGCCATGAGGTCCAAAACCCTTTGGAAATGTTTGACAGTGATGGCCTGGCCTAGCCTGAGACTCCTTACTGTAGTCAAAATGGATAGAACACGAGCAGGAGACAACTGTGCCCGCATCGTGACTGAATCCCACACTACCCCCAGAAACGTAGTTCTTTGTTGAGGAATTAGTGAACTTTTCTTGACATTGAGTCTTAACCCTAAGCACCTCAGATGATTCAGAACAATATCTCGATGTTGAACTGCCATTTCCACTGACTGAGCCAAAATGAGCCAGTCGTCGATGTAATTGAGGATGCAAATGCCTTGAAGTCTCAGAGGAGCAAGAGCAGCATCCATACATTTTGTGAACTTGCGAGGTGACAGTGCTAGGCTGAATGGAAGAACTCTGTATTGATAAGCCTGACCCCCAAAGGTGAACCTTAGGAACTTCCTGTGTTGTGGAAGGATGGGAATATGGAAGTAAGCATCTTTCAGATCTATTGTGACAAACCAGTCCTCAGACCTGATTTGGTTCACAATCATAGGTATGGTTAACATTTTGAACCTGTATCTCCTCAGAGACCGATTCAACACCCTGAGATCTATGATAGGTCTTAACCCTCCATCCTTCTTGGGAACTATGAAGTACCGGCTGTAGAACCCGGCTTCCCTGTCCTGGGGAGGAACCCGCTCTATGGCCTCCTTCACCAGTAAGGACTGAACTTCCTGTTCCAAAACCTGACCCTGCTCTGGACTGACCAATGTGTGAACCACCCCGTTGAACCAAGGTGGGCGGTATTCGAATTGAATTCTGTAACCCTTTTCCACTGTGCGCAGGACCCATTGAGATATATTTTGAAGGCCCTTCCAGGAGTCTAAATAATCTGACAAGGGAATCAGGCTCTCGAGTCTGACCTCTATCAAATATATTATATTTGATATATCGGTGACCTAAAGCATTGCAATGGCAGGAGCTAACCGATTTGACATTTCTACAGGCCTCGTGAGAGGGAACGCCACTGACGGTGCCGCAGTATTTTTGGGTGTACACTGTCAGTCGTGTTCGCTGAAAACCGATGTGCCCTGAAGCGCACTTAGCGGCGGGGAGCACACATCGATTTCCTGAGGACTCCGTGAAGGAGCGAGCTGTTGATGCTTGATCACGGAGGGGATCACCCACAGAGGCCTGTGCCTCGCATCAGGACCTCTTCGACGAGGCCTTCCTCGCCTGAATGACAGTCCTCAGATCTGTCCTCGGTTTGGAAGGCCTCGCCTGAGAGTGTTGTCCCTGGCCCCTAAATATATAAATATATATTTACAATAAAAATATATATTTATATTGGGACTTGATATACGGGAAGAGAAGGGCTTATTCCACGATCTAGACACCTCAGTATGCAGATCAGTGAAAAATGGTAAACTCCGGCGTGAAGGTTGTGATCGGGTTTGCAGGAAGCGCTCATCGAGTTTACTTTTTTGTGTCGCTTCCTGCTTTTCTGGGGGCCATTCAATGTTTAATTTTTCCAATGCCCGAGTCACAACCTCCAGCAGCTCCTCAAAGGCAGGAGATTGTGCAGATGGAGTTACACGATCTCCTACCTCGATGTTCAAATTATCTGATTCCTCAGAACAAGACAACTCGAAGATCGGGTCCTCATCGCGGGGGGAAGAAGCCGCGGGGCGGGCTTCCCCCTCGTGAGCGGGACCGCGAGAACTGGCCGACGATTGCTGAGAAAGAGCCAAAGCCGTCTCAGCATCGTCAACCAGATCTCATTGCGATCCCCATGAATGCTGCCTCGACAGACGCAGGACCTGATCCACGGGGAGCACGTGCCTTGCCTGTCTCATCGAACAGAGCGAGGCGAGAGCAGAGCATTCTCAGAGGCATCTGATCACAATTCGTGCAGACAGCGCGTGCATGCTCCACTCCCAGACAAACAACACAAAGTCACCCTCGCTGAGATAGCATGGGCAAGGGGACGCACACTGCCTGAATTGTCTCTCTTTTCTCTCCATCAATTACCTTTCATTACTGACAATACAACACAAAATAAGACACAGTTTCACATATAACGCTTTGCTGAAGAGCAGAAGCTGACATTGTTTGTTCCGGAGTTCCTTATATAGCTTCCGCTCACGTCACGGCTGACATCACGACGCAACACCAATCGAAATTGGACTAGTTTCATTCATGCTTCAGACGTGATACGCTAAGAGCGTTCCCCAATGTGTCGATTCCGACGCAGCGGGAGTTTCCTTGAAAGGGAATTCAAAATATCTTTGTTGAATCTCTTTGCTGAGCTTGTTGTGTAGTTCCTCAGTCTAACCACTATGATACATGGACTTGATGTCTCTTATAGAGGCTCATCAAATCACTCCTGTTCCACCACATCCCAAAGATTCTCTATTGGGATGTGGTGACCGTGGGGGCCATTTTAGTACAGTGAACTCATTGTCATTTTCAAGAAACCAATTTGAAATGATTCAAGCTTTGTGACATGGTGCATTATCCTGCTGGAAGTAGCCATCAGAGGATGGGTACATGGTGGCCATAAAGGGATGGACATGGTCAGAAACAATGCTCAGGTAGGCAGTGGCATTTAAACGATGCCCAATTGGCACTAAGGGACCTACAGTCTAATACATTTATTATCCACAATCGATCGCAACTTACAATAAGATTAATAAATCCAGAATCATTCTCACGGTTTAGTGATTCCCTAGTTATTATTTTTTGTTTGTTATTGATGTTCTTATCAAGCTACTTGTCCGTTCGGGCAAGTAAAATTCTCTTTTACTTGTCCTTCAAAATTCCATTTGTCCCGGACAAGCGGACCGGGCTCTGGAGATACGAAGCGCGGCAGGTTAGAGTGTTTTGGATTGCATAAAATAATAAAATAAACAAACAAATACATGGCGAAAGAAGTGGTAGACAGCATAAGAGGGGTTTGGGATTTGGGATGATTTTTAATGAAACTTGGGAGGCGGAAGGAGGTAACACTTTAACGTATCATGTGGCATGTGCGTGCCTAATGCATGCATTTGTATGTGTGTGTATATGAATAAAAGTGTCCTAAATGATAAAAAAAAACAAAGACTATGTATTATAGTTCAGTTTGACGAACGATGTGTGAAATAGTTCGCCTCAAAGTTTTTTTAATCGTGTATTTATTTAATTTTTATTATTTCTTCCCCAAGCTCATAAAATAAATTTGGGTCGCACATAATTGGACAGGGTTGGTCGGAAACCGGAACCAAACAATTTTTTTTATGCCCTAAGACTGTCGAGCCCCACTGGTGCGTTAATACACTTTCAGTGGCAACAGTTCCACATGGCATACCACCTACCGTAAAACACAATATCTGCCCAACCACCCGTCATTCACTCAATATACACAGGAACGTAATGACTGTAAATACTATGCAACCTATACAAATAAACCAACAGACTCTTCAAGTTTCTGAGGTCTATGAGGAACCGGGTTGTAGAGTATGCCACAAAACCTCGACAACCTACTTCCACTGGATAAACCTGGACTCTCAATCCTCGCTGTTCTGCTTCAGTGGCCAGCTGAGCATACCACAGTTTCTTCCTCCCATGGCACTGTTAACTCTATCAGTTGAACAATGCGTGCTGATCCAGACCACAAAACAATATGGTTGTAGGTTAGTGGTGGCAATCTCAGGTGGAGAAATAAGCCATTGATCAAGATCAGCCAGCATCTTGCAGTCCCTAGCAGCTTCTAGTTGTCCTGGGCGAGAATTGGTGTTAACACCTTTGCTTGGTGGTTGCTCACCTGGGTAGAGGAATATTGTCTTCTGCTTGTAATGTTTTGCTAGTGGAAACCTATTGGTTATACTACGCTTGCCTTCCAATGCTAAAGCCAAACATCACAGTACTTGGTCATTTTGACACATTACATCCTGTCAAAATGTGCCTTAATGTGGCAGGTGATGAACACAAAGGACAAGAGGGATCCTCTCCTACCCAGAGGTTTAGGTTCTGTGGTGATGGGAGAACATCATATGTTGACCTAACAAGGAAACTGATCCTATTCTCTTCCTTTGACCAAAGGTCTTTCCAGCCCATCTTGTGTTGTTCCACACTCTCCCATCTCATCCACTCTCCTTGCTTGGCCTGGGAAATGGACTTTATACACCTCATCCTCTCCTCCTGCTTTCACACCTTGTTGACTACCAGGAGCTCCTCCTTTGAGCTGGGCCTGCCTTATGCCATTTAGGAGGAGCTAAACTGAGCCCAGCTGCTATATTCCTTTACTGTAAAGTCCCACTCTGCTGAGGCAGCGTGGAACTCCCAACCATTTCCTGATGTACAAACTTATTAATACTTCCAGTGTATCCACTGTTGTCAAAGAAACCTCGTACACAGTCAGTGGCCACATCAACCTCGGCAGTGGACCAAACTGAAAGTACCAGAGATTTAGTTTGCCTGGTAGAGCATAGCTGTTTATGCTCTTCAACCCTTCCACTGCTTGTCATCTATCTTCTCCCACTCAAACTGTGTCCTTTAGATCCCCATCGTACCATCTCCCAAGACTCTTCACTGGCTTCTCAGAAACTGTTGGTATTGCCTCACCATTAATGAAGAATGTTTTATCTACTACCTTTCCTTTAACTATCGAGATGCTCCTTGATTTAGAGGGCTTAAATTGCATTTGTGCCCATTCAATATTATCTGTTAACTTACCCAATAACCGATTAGTGCAGGCTACTGTTGTAGTCATGGTTGTCATGTCATCCATGTATGCTCTGATTGGTGGTAGTCACATCCCAGAAGCCAAGCACTCTCCTCTTACTACCCATCAATGATTACTTCCATTGCCATGGTAAAAGCCAGTGGAGAAATGGTGTATCCTGCCATTATTCCAACCTCTCTAAGCATTGAAAAACAATGCTGAATTTTGGAGTTGAGAAATTAAATTGCAAATCTCCAAAATAGGCTTTCACTAACTTTGTTATAGACATTGGTACTCTGAAAAAAATCAAATGCTGCCCAAAGAAGCTCATGTGGCACTGAACCATATGCATGAAGCCAAATCCAGGAATGTCACATGGAGCTCCTTCCTCTCCTTTTTAGCTGATTGAATTCGTTGCCAGATTACCTTGATGTGCTCTAAGCATCCTGAGAACCCGGGAATGCCTGCTTTTTGAACTGTCAATGAAGCCAATAGGTAGGTGGACAATCTCTGGGCAATAATGCTGAAGAAAATCTTACCTTCAACGTTTAATAGTGAAATAGGATGAAACTTACTGATACTTGTAGCATCTTTTCCTTAGGTATAATGTGAGGCCCTTGTCCCTTCCCCCTCAAGCATTTCATTTTCCCTTGATGAACCTTCAAACCCCTGACCGTTGTCACCTTGCTCCAGCCACACACACAAACTTGGAGTTCATTGACTTTACTAACTGAAGATCTTGAACTAGTTTTACTCTCCATACTCATATCCGTTTCCATTCCTAAGTCGTTAACCATGTTGTCCAACATTGAGTCATCTTCCGCCCCCTCTCTCGCAGACTCTAGGGGTATTTTCCTCTTTAATTTCTCGGAAGCCTTGGACAGGTGTCTCCAGCCAAATGACAAACCATGAAAAAAATAATTTCTGAATTAATACATATGACTTTTACTTAGGATGTGCATGAGTAGTCTATACTCAAAAGTGCCACCAGTGATTAACTATGCAAACAATGAAAGGTCGATTATGATTATGCTTGACATGACTTTTGGTTTTTAATTTTATGATTACGATATAATTTACAAATAAGAGTAATTTGGTGTGCAAAAGCATAAAACTGCCTATATTTTCCTTAGATCCGAGAAGATAATCAATCAGCAAATTTATGTTTAGTCAGGTTGCAGTATGCTTTTGACTGCTTTTGAGAGAGAGAAAAAAAAGTAGCCATAGTAGCAATCAGACAGACATTTTTAATAGAGATTCTGGGGATGAAAATGTGAGGCCAGCTTATGAAATTTTAATTTGGCTTTTAAGAAAAGGCAGAAAGGAGGTATTATTAGCAAAATTCAAAAGCATATTTTGGTGAAAATGAGTGGTCCATTACTCAAAGTAGGGTGCATTTCCAGCTGAGTGATTTGTAAACACTAATATGGCAGAACTGTAGTATTTTGCTGTGTTGTTGCAAATAGCAACCACCCACACGTTTTTACACACGTAGTTTAAATCATTATTCTTTACTGTACAAATGTCATAGAGGTGTTTCACAGATTAATACAGAGATTATGTACACAATGATAAATCTCAAAATAGTGCAGTTGAAATTAGTTTCCATGGCATAAAGTGCTCAACTTAAGAGCAAAGAATATTCCCTTTCACTGTTTCACCTCTCTCCTCCACACCTCCTTAATTAGCACAAAGGGATCTTCATGAAAGCTTACTCCGAATTAACCAAGACATATGAATAAAATATGTTTCAGCCTTCTGATGTCTCTAACCATTTTTTCCCCCCTTTAAATCTACCTTACTAACGAATGAGCATCAAAAAGAGGAATAAAGGTTGGAAAGACAAGGAGGGGGGAGAGTACTACTCTTGAAGTGGTTTTTTTTTTTTTTTTTGTATTGCAATTTTTTTTTTACAATATTTTGCCAATTTTGTTCAGACACCTGATGTAGATTTGAGCCTAGTCTCAGATCAAGGGTGTGTCTGCGTGCCAAAAAAAGTCTGCCCGTTTGCAAGAGAAGCAGCCGAGATAAGATTTTATCATTTTTATTCGTTTTCAATTATGTCTATAATAATAATAAATAGTCTGATTTAGGGGCCTGTGAAGATACTGAATGCATCTAGTACATCACATGAAGTCTGTTTGCTCTGTTTACAGCACAACGGGGTGCTTAACGCTTCATGCACTTGACTCTATAGATTTTTCCTTACACTGGCAAAAAGAACAGTAATTATGAACCTGGAACGGCTCATTGATTTGACTCGCCATTGGAGATTTCACACTGATAAATCATTAGTTTCCTTTTTCAGGGTTCCACCAGTTTGCGTTTTTTAACTTGCTTAACTGAACTCAACTATTATACTGAAGACAATATGAGTAGAAGTGGAGAGACGGCGAGAGAAACAACGTTTATCCATTTTCTTGACGTTGCAAATAAGATATAATGATGTTTGCTTTTGAAATAAATGCCATTCCAGTACATTCTAAATGACTTCGGTAGAAAGGGTGTGATGAATGAAAACAAATGACAGCAACATATAAGGCGGAACCTCTAATGTGAAAAGCTTTTTCATTACAAAGAAGCAGTAGTGAGGGGAAACACAGAGAGAGATGGTTGCCACCATTTCAATGGAAACAAACATTGCTTTGGGCCTCTTTGTAAACAGTACACAGCTGCTATTTCGAGTGATGGGAGCTCCACCTTGTCACAACAATTCCTTAAAAGAGGAACAGTTTAATGTCAACAATATTTTCTCCATCTGCCTGTTCATGAAAACCCTGCGGATCCACCAGGGAAAAGCTTCCTCTCACACAGCTGGGGAGGTGCGGAATCCAGATTTCATGAAGAGCGCATCTTATTACATCAACTGTGGAAGATGCGCTAGTACAACACTCAATGGTCCCTAACCTTGGAAGAAATCCATTTGCTCAATCGATAGTTGTAGATATTCTCAATAAAATCTGATAAAATGAGAGGGAATGTATAAAGGCATTACAGGACTTGGATTAAAGGAATAGCTCACCAAAAGCAAAAATTCATGTCTACATATCATTCCAAACCTGTGTGCATGAAAAACACAAGAAAAAAGGCTCTCTTTTTTAGACCCCTTTATCATCTTCAAAAAAAAAACCAAATTCCTAGATATAACGATTTTGTGACTTTTCTTTCACAGTGCAATAAAGTGCATAATTAAGTTCCTGACTGACACTATGATTTCACCCAGGTGTTAACTCAATCAGGAAGCTGGTCATTTTATTAAGAGACCTCACCTCTGTTCAAATTTATCATGAATTATTTCCTCCCCTATAACTCTCCTACTGACAGGTTCACACTGACACAAAATCCCAATTAATGTTTCCATGAGCAGAGTGTCAGTCTGTAATTGGATTAGATTACAAACTTTATTGGGACCAATTAGCATGCCATGGCCTCACCTTTTGAAAAAGGAAAAAGTAATTTAGCCTAATGGAGACGTTTGCCAAGGTGTATATTAGGAGTTTTACTGCAGTCACTGAGTCAGATGGCCTGGCCCCAGGCTCTGTGAGTTAAGCAGGCTTATAAATAGGCTGGCTGTTAACACACACGACAGGAACGGAGAATGAATTTGGTGCCGGAGCGTTTCCTTCTACAATCAGGATTCTGTGGGGGAGCTGACACTTCACATTTAGATTGCATAGAAGTAAAGCCTCTGGTAACAGGTGTGACCTACAGCAAGCTTGACTAATGCTCACCACTGCTCTGTCCTGGCTGGCTTTAATGGAAAATCACCATAAAGGTAATTTGCAAGTAGCAAATGTAGTCTGCCTTACATTAAGACAGTAGAAATGAAGAAGAGCCTGGTGCTTTGCATGACACTCATTTCCACCATTTTGATTCCTTTTTTTCTCCTTTATAGATTAACACCCACCACAGTCCACTAGAAATGGCATCCAAGCTTGCAGATGCAGCCAGAACTTCAGAAGAAACTGGATAAGAATGAAAGGTTAACTATATTTGTTTTCTCAGGCACTGTAATTACCTTTCAACTATAAAGTGCAAATAACAGCCTTGCAAAGTGTTTACTTTCTATTACTGACTGATGCCTCTTTAAAGTTCCTTGGCAGCTCATATATAAACGCTCAAATAAATTAATTACTTGCATTTTTCCCATGCTTCACTTTCACAAAGTCAGAAGAGTGTTCAGAAATGAAAACAGTGTAGGGGAGGTTTACAGGAAATCCTAGACATTTAATTGGACTTTGTGTGTGTCTTTGTTTATGGCTCCCTCTACCAGTAAAATGACTTGTGAAATTAAAGTGAAATGCTTTGATCAGTGATAACATTTGAATGGGGAGGGTTTAAATATTTAAAATTCATCTGCAGCGTCACACTTTGATCTGCCGGCTGATTAATGAGGTTTGTTATTGAAAATATACTAAATGAATCTCAGAACGCCTGCCCACTGTACTTGCAAGTTGTCTCACTGAGCAAGGGGGGAAATATTTTAAAGTAAAGGGTAAACTGTTCGTTGGAGTTATCTTTTGTTTTCTCCTCCTCTTTTTGAAGACTGAAACATAAACAAATAGTGTTTTCTTCTTTAAGAGGTAGTGTACTATTCATGCGTCGTTGTTCTTGTGAATGGTTATATATTGACAGTATCTACCAGCTGTGCTGCGAAATCTATTTGTATCATTGTGTCCAAGTGCTGTTTTTTATTGGTACTTTCTCTCTCTATTTATTCATTTATTTGTTTATTTATTTTTCATTTACACTTTATTAGACTTAGATACAGGTCCATTGTCTTCTCAATCATCATCATCATCATCATCATCATCATCAGTTAACATCAACCTTTTATCACTAGGTTGCCCGGATAAGTAACAGAATCAATAAAACCGAACGCAAACCCAATGAAGACCTCTTGTTTAAAGACCTCTCACTTTTTTATTAATTTTTAATAATCACTCTAACTTTGACCTTTTTGTCTGTGTTGCTTGTTTGAGTATGTTTAGTTTCTTTCCGTACATCTGTTCCCCCTTTACATGTTGTACAAAAGTATTTGGTTATAGCATTTTTATTTTTTAGCGTGTTTTAAGAAAGTCACATGACATAAATTTCAACATGTAGGACTATACTGCTACTGTTTCTGATAAATATACTGTACTATATGTACAGTATCACAGATTATATATACCTGTACACCACACTTTGTAAATCAGCTAATAGTTTTTGTATTTATCCGTGTCTCTTTGTTGCAGCAAACTAATTATTTTAAATATTAGTATACACCCCTTATTGCAAAATTGTTCTATTTATCTGTTCTTTCTGTCCTTAGAAACAATGTTCAAACTTTTTTTTTTTTACTTTCAAACAAGGCTGTGTCTACCCATTATAATTGCAATTGAAATTCAGCTCACATTAAAGGTGCTATATGTAACTTCTTCTAAAAGGAATCCTTTTTATTGCGTATGTGAAGGGGTTGTAAACAGATATAAGACATGAAAAAAGGCAGAAAAGTACTATAACAAAAAGTAGGTGCTTTAAGATGTAACTTATTTTATGTACTAGATCTACTGTCTAACATCACTCATCCCACTACTATCATATTGTTTAGAATACACACTTCCAGACATGTTCAGTACAGTAATGTTACTTCCAGGGATCTTACTGTTACACTGAAATTGTTCAGTCTAATTCACTAACCGTTTTTTTTATCATATTATACATTCATTTATGTTAACATTGACTGTGAAAGATATATGAATATTTAGTGAAATATATGCTAGACAGCACCACAAATGTTATGTTGTCATGGTACGAGCATGGAAGTTCAACGTCAAGCTGATAAAAGTAGCCTATTATTGTAACGTGCAGTGGGAGTTCACATTAGTTTCCAGCATGTTTTGTGATGCTTTCTCCGATGTGTTGAAAGTCTCAGTGTGGCCATTTTACCATGAGTGCTCGCTCTTGTTCAAGCACGCACAAGAGCACGAGCGCTCTTGTAAAAATTGGTTGCATTCTGAAACATCACCAAAAGAGGGCGCTTAAAAATACATATAGCACCTTTAAAGAACAATATATAATAAAAAAAAATGTAAATAAAAAAAAAATCATTAGCTTGACTTGCTGACCGTACTCGCAATATACAGGCCGACCTACTGCTCCCCATCACACAAGGTTGTTGCAGTTAAACCCTTTGTAGTGAACCATACCTCAAAGCTGACGAGTTCAAATTATTTTTGTCCGAACCTACCCGATATATGTGTGTATGTGTGTGTGTATGTATGTATGTGTGTATGTATGTATATATGTATATATATATATATATATATATATATATATATATATATATGAAGAGTTCAGATGCAAAAGCCTCTAAGTGCCATTTGAAATTTTCTTCTAAAATGATAATTTTTATCAAGCTTGTATATTTAAGTTCAGTAATTTCACTTAAATGGCAATGAAGATTACCTATTAATTGTCATTTAAGTGAAATTACTGAACTTAAATATACAAGTTTGATAAAAATGATCATTTTAGAGGAAAATTTCAAATGGCATTTAGAGGCTTTTGCATCTGAACTCTTCATATATATATATAATGTGTGTGTGTATGTATGTATGTATATATATATATATATATAGAGAGAGGGGCGATTCCACAGTAACGGTCCACAAGGGGTGTAATGAACTATATAGATTGAATAATACCCAGGTGTTGTCATTTTTTAAATTTTTTGTTCATAATTTCGTTAAAGATAGATGTAAGAAATAATAAACTTAGTTTTATCCCACTAAGCCTTGGCATTATCATGTAATGAGACTTTATTTTATTTCCGTCCCCATAAATTGCAGGTGTCAGTGTGGGACATTACGTGCATCTGAATTTTTCCTAAGTCATTTCTTTAATTTGCTGTAATAAAATCCTGAATTTTGGCACTCAACATTTATTTTGGTGTGTCTTCTACAAAATAAATCTACTAACACTGAAAGTATAATTCCCTTAATCTACCACGATGCAATGGAAAGATTTATTAACGTTCGTCACACTATCCGTCAAAGAAGTTACGTACGTTAAACTATGATTTTAAAGTAAGCAGACATATAATTTTTCCGTGTAATTCTATCAGTAACAAGACGATAAAAACATCTTGTGTGGACTAAATTCTCATGTACGTAGCTACATGATAAATTGTTAATAAATCGGGATAAAACAGGGGCTGAGATTTTCTGTCAAAAAATCATAACGTTCGAACATTTTATTCTGACGCTTAATTTCATCTCCTAACGCCTCAACGGTTTACCTGTCAGGAATAAGATTGTCTAGGTCACAGTCGCTCTGCGTGAGAGGAAGAGTTAACAGGATTTCACGGATTTCGATGAATGTGGGTAAGTTTGTGGATTCTGTCCAAAAGGTTACGAACGATAAAATGTTACGAACGTGGTAAACTTTGTTTGATAAACATTAAATAGGATCATTGTGGTGAGAAAGGATAAAAGAGTGATCAAGTCGATATCAAGTGCATGGTTTCGGACCGAAAGCAGCGTCGTGTTCATGAAGATCATGCATGAATGGTGGTTGTATTATATTTTGACAGATTATGCACTTCATGTTCGTAAACTGGACAGAAGCTATCCAACTTCGAACGTTGTTTTCCGCGTATTTTGAATCAATGAGCTTTTCATGAAAGTCAACATCGTCAATGACTTTTTTTTTTTTTGATGATGATGATTTTATTTTTTGTCAAAATGTCAGTATATAGCGTATAGGCTGTCCAAGTTAACACGTTAATAGTGCGTTAACACAATATCACAAATGCCATTAGAATAATCTGTCGGCGTCAAGCGCAGTTGTTAAACAACAGTGAAGCATGTAATGCACACGCGCAGATTTTCCGCACTGACGGCACACATTAGTTTAAACATTAGGGGCTCTATCTTGCACCCGGCGCAAATGACTTTATACACTGACGCATTTATCATTCCTATTTTGCACGCGTGTAAGCGGTTTTTTTTCCTCCACAGACGCACGTCGGTATAAACTAGGAAATGAACTTGCGCTCCCTGGGCGCAAAAAGGAGACGTGTGTCGGCGCAAACAATTCCTTGTGCTATTTTGCAGTTCCAGAAAACAATTGCGCCAATGACCAGAAAAAAAACTGGTCTAATATCAGTGGCGCGTTGCGCATTGCTCATAATGCTATTTTAAGCGCGCATGCTTGGCCATAACAGAGAGTGAACAACGCGCATACACTGTAGATGATTCTCTCATCTACACAGATGCATTTTACTTTTTGCAAATGATACATTATTATAAGAAAAAAATATAAACATGAGGGAAATCATTGTTGTGTCCATAATGATGGGAAAAATAGGCATACAACCTATTTACCCAAGTTATTATATGCATGTTTAACCGAAGCTAATTTGGGTCGGTTTGTCCCATCCCCAATGTCACTTCTCTTTCTTTTACGGCCCTGACGAGAACGTCGATCTCCTCGGCTGTGAACCGATTGTGAAGTGCGTCTGGTGCGCCGTTAAAATATAATTGCGCCACGGAACAAGCGCACGTCGTCTTCTGTCTTCTACATTTGGCAAAGAAATTTGAAAAATATACCTGTGGTATTTGTTAGTAATTTTGCTGGCTTTAAATTTATGAACATACCGGACTCAAAAATGCATCTTTAAGTTTATAAAACAGATCATATTAGATGGCCACCCTGCCTGCATGGAAGTCATATTGCAGTTTTGTGAAAAATGCACAACGCATGACTCATAATTATACCAAATTAGGAACAAAGCAAAACATGAACTTGGATTCAACCTGAATTTTATTAAACTGAATTAGATTAAGTACACTTTCTGCTTGAATTTACACTGTTTTTCCGTCCATGTTACATACGTTAAATTCAACTTTGATCAAAGTTTACAAGTTCAACATTGCCAGATTTATCCTGCCTTTCACACAGCTGTATCCCAGGTTGTCACAGGATGTTAACCTGAGGACAATGGCTTTCTGCATGAAGATTGAATTTTGCAGACTTTTGTCCTCGAAGTGAGCCCGATACTGTGGAATCGCCCACAGAGAGAGAGAGAGAGAGAGAGAGAGAGAGAGAGAGAGAGAGAGAGGCCAACTCTCAAGGCTGATTGGCTAAATCATTTGAACGTGTTCCTTCCAAACCTTAATAAAACAACATGCGAAGAGAACAGGGCCAATGAACGCATTTCATTCCTGATATCTCTTCTTAAAACCTGTGAAGGAGAGGGTTTGAATTGATCAGCATCAAGCAGACAGTTTCTTTGTAGTAGGGCCGGACCATGCGGAGTTCATAGAATTTGGAATAGGCTTAAATAGATGAGCACTCCAGCAGACTAAAGGCTTACATAAATGAGGAATTATTAGGCATTAACTGTACCATCAGGGTCAAGGCTTTTTCTTCATATTGAACACAGTAACATTAAAGATGCATTTTTCACATGTAGTTCTACTTCAATAATTACATTAAATGATATTTGCCCAATGTAAGGTCAAACATTCAGCATTTACACTCATAAGCAGGAAAATAAACAGAGATAAATGTGTACACTTGATCCAGAAATGCCTCAGTGAGTTTGCTCCAGAATAATGTACCCAGCCTGTAAAATGCTTATTAAATTAGAGGAGTGCTCCTTCTTACAATACAATGCTTTCATCATCTAATAAATATTCAAAAGACAGACGGCTCCGAAAACAAATATGAGACATAGTTTGCAGTTGTTTTCATGTGACATGAATGTTTCATTAAGTGCTAAATGTAGAAAAGCCATTCCAATTTCTTCTCCAGCCGCAAGCTGCACCAAACCCAATCTGAATCCTAATGAGTTTTCTATTACAGTAGGGAATTTGCTGCAGTCTGACTACAAAGCTTAATGTTTAGGGGTGAAATTAGAACAGTGCTGCCAGATGAACCATCTCTAAAAATAAAGAAAAATAAATTGCCAGTGGATGATTCTAGTACAGTATGACTTATCAAATCTCATCACAATCTCCACCACAATCATGATCAGCGACCATCAAGTCAGTCTGAGAGGCTGGCGAAGTGTGAAATTTTCATTTTAGCACTGGCCAGGGCAGGACGTGAGGAGAAGGTGAGTAACTGAAGTTGTTGCAGGTCAGCGATGATGTATCTCCCGTAAGGTGTTTTCTGCGTCTGACGGGTGATGTAGCAGGTCATGAATTGCCTGTCTTAACATTTTGGGCCCTGCACGGACCTATGTTTCAGAGGCATTTTGAGGAAGAGCCACCTGCTTGTGAACAAGGTGATCAATGAACAGGGAGCTTTCAGTGGACTCCATACGAGAATCGTATTGATGTTTCAGGGCTCGGGCCAGAATCAATGGCAGCTGTTTGAGTCTGACTGAGCTAACTGCGCTTAACGTCAGCTCTGAAGGTGAAATTAATTGATCGCGGGGATGACATTTATTGGAGATGGGTGTCAATCTGTGTTTATTTATGCTCCCTTGAGCAAATATAAAAGGAGGAGGGGTGAGTATGGGACGGGAGCTCATGGTCTTTCTTTCACCAGCTTATCACAATGTATTTGGTTCCTCTGTGGTAGTTTTATGCAATTAGTGGCATTGAAAGTGGTTGAATGGCATTCAATTTTAATGCGCTTTCACCACTGAGAATGTGCCCATGATGGCACAGGCTCCTATTAAAACAAAAGACAGGTGGTGATGATGGTGCGTTCACCCCTGTCAGAGTAGTGTCATGAGCAGAATGATAGTAATTAGTGTGATGCAAGTAGTGATAAAAATATATGCGATAAGAGTGCAATGATGAAACTGTCCTTCTAAAGTTTTTGAGAAAAGCTACCTTTAGCTAGTAAGTAATGTTTGAAGAACTTCATGAGGCTCCATCTTGTCAAGCTATCTTCTGTTACACTTGGAAAGGGGAACGAAAACTTTACCTGCCATTAGGTCAGTAGAATGATATTATTAGTGCCATTTAAGTTGATTTCCTCAATACAACAATTATGCACTATGCCTAAAACAAATTTACATCATACAGATAACAATGTGAATGGGTTTAATATATATATATATATATATATATATATATATATATATATATATATATATATATATATATTCAAATTCATAGCTACTTCCTTACAATGTGTCTTATTCATTTTACACATTTAAAACAAATAGGCAAAATCAAACATATTTCATACTGAAGGTCATCTTTCCATATGTCATAATGCGGATGGTATTTTTTATCCTTTACATTCTGCTACATATTTTTACTAAAATAAATTGTGCCTTTATTTTCTGTAACATTGATTTCTAAAAAATACAGATTTTACATTTAGTTATTTATGTTGTTATATATATATATATATATATTGCCCTATATGTAATCAAAGATTACCATAGCTCTGAAAATGTTTGCGAGATAAATAAAAAATAATTCCTTGATGTATACATTTTTTCATCTGTTTTAACCCAATGGAAGCAGTGAGAACTCGTCAAATACTGATTCAGAATTCTTTTATATTGCAAGAGACACATGCCAATGTGGTATTGCTTTGAAAGAGAAGTGTTAATGTGCCAGGGAGTCTTCTAGGAGCAGCCACCTCCATTTAGCCACAATTCTTCACTTTCCCTCCTTGTGTCTTGAAACTGTCCCTTAAGAAGGCCAACCAACTGACAAGTCCCATCTAGTCATTGTACCTCTTAAAGTATCTTTCCACCCCTCTAATCAAAATGACTCTCTGTTAAATAAACCATGAAAAAAGCTTTCCCACTGATGGTGCACTGATGCGTAAGGCTGTAAAGCTGGAGCATTAATCAACAGATTGGATTTCTGCGTGCAACAGAGATTCTCCCTTCCTTTGCAAGTCTTCATTGGAGAACAAAAGAAATATAAAAGGACAAAGAGATATCTGGACAGAATAAGGGGACATACCAACAAAATCAGATGTTTGTTCAATGTGGTTTATAGGAACTAAAGGAGTTGGAATGTTGTGTTTGGCATGAGGCTCAAGAGAGTGAGAGAGAGAGAGATCTACCAAAAGACATCAGTGAAAGTGACTGGTCTGTTCTGTCAGCGATGTAGCAGAATGCTAAATGGCCAACCAAAATGGCAGAGCAGAGTATGAAGGCAGTGTCTCAGCCTTTAGAGAGTGGGAATGGGTAACAAGGGCAGGCAGCAGGTTCCTTTAGTGTGGCTGTCTATTTTATGTGCCTGTGCAGACATGCTATTCCATATCAAATCAAACTAAAGATTACAAGAGATCACAAGACAAGAGGCCAGGCAGAAGAAGGGACATTACTGACTATGATTATGCCTGCCACCATTTCACAATTTCA
Source organism: Cyprinella venusta (assembly GCA_038021265.1). Lineage (NCBI taxonomy): Eukaryota > Metazoa > Chordata > Actinopteri > Cypriniformes > Leuciscidae > Cyprinella > Cyprinella venusta. The sequence continues at coordinate 18,482,942 of CM075868.1, forward strand.
GATTATAAACCATACACTATATGATTACTATTTCTACCAGAGTATTTGGAGACTTGGTAAATTAGGCTTCGCACCATTTCATTGCGCTTTTGTTCATGTTCTAAGAAATATTTCACTTATAATAGGGTGAATTACTCACAATGTTGTCAGGAATTTAATATTATTGAGTGTAACGTTACTTCTGCACATAGAAGATTCGCTCATATACTTGCTCGTGTTGACTCACAGGTTCAGTCAAGTAGCCTATTTTGAAAGCTTGTTCACCAACTGGACTTGTTCGTTTACTTCGCCACTTCAATTCAACTCAGTTGCAGAGCGCCAGATAGGTAAGTTTTGACCACAATCTTTGAATTAAAAAAGTAAATGTCAAATTCAACCGATATGATACAATTAATATGTCTGTGGTTTGAATGTTTTCATTATTATTATTCGGAGTCTGGATGTTTTGCCATGTCGTCGCACATTTGTTCATGTTTTAAGAAGTCTTGATAATAGGTTGAATTAGTCACGATGAATTTAAGTGTATTTAAATTATTAAGTGTAAGTTATTTCGAATCAGAGTGTTTTGAACATAGAAGATATGCTCAATGTATTTCCTCGTGTTGACTAACAGGTTCCGTACGTCAAGTTGACTCAAAGCTTGTTCACAAAACGGATTTTTTTTTTACCTCAGTCACGACATCTCAGTTGCAAAGCAACAGATACAGGTGAGTTTTCGCTGCAGTCTTTGGGAATTCTTAAAATTAACTATCGATTTGAATTGATGTGGGTAAAATGAATAAAACTTGAATAATAAAACATAAAACTTATGTAGTTTTAAATGTGACTGTTTTTATAAATGTTGTAAATGGTTGTGATTGACACACTGCATGTTTCAGTGATGCGTGTTTAAATGTCACTTATAATTTGAGAACAAATTTCAACCATCTTCCTAAATTCATCATGTGAATCGTTTTTAAACCAGTTGTAGGCATTTGAAAGCAAAAATATTATAGGGTTAGTTCACCCAAAAATGAAAATGATGTCATGCACTAATGATTTATTGTAAAATAATTCTGTAATTACTCACCTATTGTTCCAACACCATAACACTTTCGTTCATCTTCGGAACACAAATTAAGATATTTTGATTAAATCTGAGAGCTGTCTCACTCTTTCCTAGGCTTTTAGGCAATTTCATTCTGCCAGTCTAGAAAAGTTAGTACAAACATTGTTAAAATAGTCCAAGTGACTACAGTGGCTCAACCTTAAAGGGATAGTTCACTTTGAAATTAATTTTTGATATGTTTTATCTTACCTCAAGGGCACCAAAGATGTAGGTGTCTTTGTTTCCACAGTAGTTTCAATTTTGACATTTTTCGGTCAAACTGTTGTTGTCTGTCAGTCATATAATGCAGGTAAATTAAACATGATTTAATGATTCGTAAATGTTGTACACAATGATGTCAGAGCGTTCCACCGGAAGTGATCACTTACGTGTCGACGTCACTCAGTGTTTACAGAGATTTCGGAAGTTTTACCTTCCACTTAACTTATTTAGATATATCGAAATCCCCTTCCATTGCGATTTCCTGTATATCTAAATATGTTTAGATCTTCACAGTGAAAGGTAAAACTTCTGAAATCTCTGTGTAAACACTGAGTGACTTACACGCGAAAGCAATCACTTTCGGCGGAACTTTGGACACTGTTCAGTTCGGTTCAGTTGGACATCTGATTCAGATCAGCTGGACATGGCTGTTAACAAGAGGTAAAAATGATATTTACTGTTCGTTTTCTCACACAAATTGCTCATTTCGTGTCTTAGGCCATCAACGTGTACTTACATTTATGAGTCTTTAAATCATGTTTAATTTGAACTTCTCTGTGCATGCTTTTTGAAGTGGACCCCCATACCTGCATTATATGACTGAGAGATAACAACGGATTGACTGAAAAATGTCAAAATTGAAAATACTGTGGAAACAAAGACACCTACATCTTGGATGCCCTTGAGGTAAGCTAAAACATATCAAAAATTAATTTCAAAGTGAACTATCCCTTTAAGTTTATCAAGCAACGAGAAAACTTTTTGTGCGGAAAAAGCAAGCAAAAATAACGACTTTTTTCAACTCTTAATTTTCTTCCGTGAGGGCCTCTGATGTGAGTTCACGAAAGCGCAACGACGCATGCGTGAGAACTGAAAAGATGACTCAGATTGGTCTAAATAGACGCTTTCATCAGACGCGTTGCTATGGTGATGAGCTGGCCCAAAGTTAACTTTAACTAACAAAGTTAAAGTTAACTAAGATGGGAAAAGTTCTAATTGAGTTACGTGCAGCACATATTCGCACGCTCCCTCCCTCCCTCTCTCTCGCAAACACATTGACAGCGGACCAGTCTGTGTATTGAATAGTTAGTATCATTAACGCTGCACAGATCCACCCAACATGCTGTCAATGTGGAGACTCACCTAAAAAAAAGTTAGCAAGCATGTGAGAAGCCTAGCTAATAAGAAGAGCTATGTTAACCTTATCAAACCCCACCGTCGCGCTCGCCACAGTTTTTTAACACTGAGGTAAATCAGACACGTCGGTAGAAAAACACTAAACATCTTGTCTCCAATATTTTGTTCAACGGGTCTGGTAGTGTCATATTTCAGTTTGGCCAGGTAACATTTATTTTCTTTGACTGGCAAGAAATACCAGCTACTAAGGTTATTTACTTGTTATGTATTGTCTGCGCAAGTCTGCCGGAAGTTAAGTTTGGGCCAGATTAATGCACATGCGCAGAACCGTTTGTTTATGTTGTCACTGATGAAAGCGTCTATAGTGTTTAAAATGGTTCTAAAGTGTGCATTCCTAGATATCCAAATCATGAGAAACCAACGAGGAAACGAAAAAAGTGCCTTACCAGTGCCGCAAAATGAATGGCTTACTTTTCACACTATCCTATCAAATGATTGCAAGCATCATCTTCTCAGTTCTCAAAAAAAGAGTTGAAAAATATAAAAAATAAAAATATGAAAATATTCTCTTCACTTGATAAACTTAAGGTTGATCCACTGTAGTCACTTGGACTATTGTAACAATGTTTTACTAACTTTTCTGGGCTGGCAGATATTGATTACTTAGAAGCCTATGGAGGAGTGATCCAGCCCTCAGATTTCATCAAAAATATCTTAATTTGTGTTCCGAAGATGAACGAAAGTCTCACGGAGTTGAACAACACCTCTAATGCTTTTCAGAGTTTCTTTTTGTGAATGTTGTGAACAGCATGTTTCATTTGTTGGTATGTTGTTGGAGTGGCATTTTAGAGTGCTTAGTTTAATTGATGATTTGGTTGAAGCTTGAGAGCATAAATAATTGATAACTTAGTTGATAATAAAATGTCATTTCATAGGTCTTTAATGTGTTTAACAAAGTTTTAACGGTTTATTTTGGAACAAAGGATGTTTCTATTTTGAATGTTGTGGGTTGATTTTGTTTAATGTTATGTAACAGATTAATCCACAAGACCTGCATTGAGACAGGTGTAAAACACCTTTCCATGAGGTTGTTTTCTGCAATTTTATTGCAGTTTATTGCAAAAAAAAAAATAAAAATTACTTGTTACATCATAAGAAGAATGGCATGTACACTAATGTTAGTCTTTCTGTTTATTCCAAGGTTTACTGAAGTCAGCTGGATCCGAGCCGTATCCAGATCAGGTGGTGAACCTGCACTGGGACCAATCCACAATGCATCCCTGCACCACTACCTCATCAGTCTCATCAGCCCTGTGAAGGCATCATCGACATGACAGCCATATACTGATCTTCAACAAACTCGACTACATACCGGCGTGACTCCGACTTCCAATCAGATGGAAATAGATAAATATTCTGAATGTTCTGATCCAATCTGACTTCTGATCTATAATGCTGTCTGAATCATAATTGTACACTGTTTGTTCTTGAGGAGAACTGGTCCCCAACTGGGCTTGGGTTCTCCATTTTTCTTCATTCTGTCATGTTTGATGGACTTTTGGTTCCTTGTAAAGATAAGAAATTCTTGGTAGAAAACTTAACTTTTGTTTGGTGAACTTATTGGATGTAGTTTAGAAAACTTAACTTTAGTTGGCTGAACTTAAATTTGAAGTTAACTTAACTAAATTAAAACAGTTTATTGTACTTTATAACTTGTCAGGTAAACCTTTCCAAATTTATCTGGTAAACTTTTCCAAATAAGTTAGTTAAACTAAAAAAAAAAAAACATGCAAAAAGATAACAAAAAATAATAAGTTAACAAATCATTTTTTACAGTGTAACCACTGGAAATCTCCTGTTTTAATGTTACAACAAATTCACAACTTGTTGGAAAAAAAAAACAATAACAACTTGTTAGAGAATATTTTTCAGATAATTAACATCGGTTTTCCAAGAGAGTCTGTAACTTAGACAACAGTTTTACAGCCTGTTCACTTGTCACCTGCTCAGAACAAGTAGTCTAGGTCTAGTCATTTTTCCATATCACACGATGACTTTATTGTCACATTATTAACATCTCTCTCCAAATAGACTTAACAATTTTATTAGCACTAAATAAATTAAAGTGCATTGCATAATCAATGATATAGGTCACTTTTAAAATCATGTCATATTTTATAATTATATCCTGGCCATGGATGCATTAATCATTGCACCTGTCTTTCAAAGATGTCAGGTAAAAAGCAATTATGGCCCCTCTCATTCACCCTGAGAGGAAAGCCCCCTAATAGGCCAGTTTAGAGGACAATTTGCTAATCTTTTTGCAAAAAAAAAAAAAAAGTGCAGAAAATGACATGACAACAATAAGGTCTAAAATATTTGTACGTTTTCACCCGCAAGCGTTGTCAAGTTTCCCATTCGAAGTACTTTTTGTATGAGCCAATTCCTATGATATCTTAATATTTTTAACAAGGTTAAATCTTACAAATCATTACACATTTGGCATGAGACTGTGATAGGTGTGTTTTATTTTAGATATACATTGCAAAGGCACATGGATGCCAGAAGAAGTGAAATGTGCAAAGCTGAATTTGTGAATGATGATTTTATAACAGGAAGCAAATAAGCCTTGTGTGATCATCATACACATGAGCACCATCCAGCTCTATTAAGCCCTTATACAAACTTGCAAGTCATCAAAGGATTAGGAGGGGGAGGGATGCCATCACTAAGTTTCATTGTTCACTGATCAAACGAGCACAAATAAGTCAAGGCAAATTTAAAAATTTTGCTCATGAATAAGAAATTTAAAAAATCCCTTTAATTTACCATAATCTCTGCTTTGAAAGTTAAGAATACATTTGTTGCTGAAGAGAATTCAGCTTTATGACAAGTCTGAAAAATGTAATTATTTATGACAAGCCTACTGTAGCTCTGCATTGGTTGTCAAAAATTTAATTTGTCATCTTTTCACACTTAATGATGTAAATACCTTGTCCATCTGAATTACCATTAAAAACACATATTTAATTAATCCCGGCAATGTGTGGAGCAGCAAAGAGCAGTCACCAAATATTTCACCCTCACAGCCGGACTGGGCAATGTGACGGGCTGTGTCCGAGCAGGAAAAAGTGACACAGATGAAGGCGATAGCATTTGACACCTGGAAAAAAAAATGTTCCTGCTCATCTTCCAGCTGTGATTTGAACGGAGAGGTATGCACCATACCATAAGAGAGACAATAGACAGGGGGGAAAAAAACGTCTCTCGTGTGTAGGCATATCCAAACTCAAAACTTCTCTCCAGGGGATGATGTCTATACCCGTAGAGGACTTGCAGATTGAACCAATGTCTGCCATTTTGACACAATTACAAGACATGATGGCTAGACTTGCCTCTACATGCTCTGTAGATTTAAAACTAGTGAAAATAGTGAAAGTAGCTATTCAGTCCATTGTTTTCCATTCTTTGTCACTACATGGCTTTGGTTCTGTATGACTATTGGACACTGAACATACCTACTTTATAATCTGAAGTGCCTGATTTAACATGATTGATTCTCTTTATGGGAGCTGTCTTCAAAGAACTCTGAAGCAATAATAATATCGCACTACAAGACCAACCTTCAGTCTTTATGTTGCTTCTGCCTCTCCTGAGTTTAGTAAAAGAAGTATGGCTACATCAAGCAATATTCCTCTTTGATTTATGTGTCATAATCACTACCGATGCTGGGTACCATTCTCACTTTTCATGAAAGTAACAGACACGCTTTTACCTTCTCCAAATTCTCAGAGACGTTGATACACTAAGGAGAGGATGAGCGGGATCACAAAAAAAGAGCTGAGACGTTTTGATCATTTTTATGTCTGCGTGTTAGTGGACAAAAGACACGTCTGTACTGCCAAGTGTCCCAGGCAATCCTGGCTTCATTGAGTCCTGCTCTGCAATGTTCTAAATCACTACTCTTTTATTCTTCTCTACCATAATAGCAGCGCTATAAAGAGCAGCAGAGGAGAAGGAATCAATAAAATCATGCATCTAATAAGGGGAGGCAGGATTAAAAATGGTTCCTCCAAAGCCTTCAGGGGAAAATCGAGGTGAGATTTAAGTCTTTTGACAGGTACATCAGGGACTTGCTCTCCCATCCCTGACAGAGTGGACGGGCGGTGGGCCCGAGACTTGTTTATGGCAGGTTGGGATTAGGAAGGTCAGATCTACACTGCCATTTCTCAAGGCCTCAAAAGCCCAGTAGGCTAATTAAACAGTAACAGGCGAGACATGGGTCTCTCTTGTGCTCACCTTCTGGCTTTGCTCTCTTCAATTCCAGCAGTTTAATTTTTCTAGAAAGAGGGCAACCCTGTCGGAGTACTGGGCAAGCTTCCAGCTCAGTGGTGGGATGTTGGAGGGGTAGTGACGCGATGGAGGAAGGCCGAGCATTGGAATGAGGAGAGGGTTGGCCACAGGAAAGGGCAGGTCAAACCCTCCACACCCCAGCTGACAGTTAGAGTCAGACCTTCCTGCTCCATGAGGCTGAAGGTACAGAAAAGGAGGGGGAGGCGGGGGTATCGACAAGGAAGAAGCATTGTGACTCGCATTGTGATTCCTGTGCCAGTGTTGCAATCCACCGTCGTGGCGCTGGAAGGGCAGGCGGCTCGCGTCCAAGGGCTCCCCGTGGAACCTGTGTTAGATCGGCGAGGCCTGATGTTGTTGACCTAGCCCCAGGGTGCATGTGTCACAGCCAAGGCCATCAAGCCAGTTCCCGTCATCGCATTTGCACTTCAAAAAACATTTGGCTTGCACAGCCTTGGAGCAAGAGAGTCTCAGAGGTGCTTGTGATAGTGGATTCACCAGCTTACAGGAAACCTCCTGAATTAAACAGAACGAATGGCAGATGTCGGATACGACCAACTTCATCTCTTAAAGACCCTGCACTGCTAATCTTCTTCATAATACCATGCCTCTCGATCAGTTACTGTCTCACAAATAAAAATGAATGCCATCGCTGAGAAAAGGTTTATTTTAAGTTTAAAAAGATTCACATATTGGAGGGTAGTAGGATTATACTCCCAAATTAAAGATGTAACAGCCATGGCGTAACTTTGCTTCAAAATAAAACAGTGCTAAATCATAAATCAGATGTACCTATGTACAATAACATACCGATGTATAGCAATTAAATAGTACATTGTGTTTAATTTGTCGTTTAATGAGATCTATGTGTTAGTGCCGAGAAGTTTCACGTGAAGAAATAGATCCGACAGTTACACGCATGCACTTTAACGGTCCAGTGGCAGATATTTGCCAAGCGCGTGTCCGAGTGAAGACTGTTTGTATTAGTTATGTGCCGCGAGATGTTTCAAAAGTGGTGGGGACAATATCGACCCTGGCAAAAAGTGATGGGGACATGTCCCACCCGCAAATTACGCCAATGTTTAACGGCTCTAGCAGGGTTGCAAAAACTTTCCTGTAGTCAACACACACACCAGTACTACATGGATACAGGTCACCGTTTTAATTATAATTTGTACGTTTTCAATTGATTTAAACTAAGAACTGTGTGTAAAAAAATTCAACTTCAATATGTGCACTCACAAAAATTATTATGCTCATATATATATATATATATATATATATATATATATATATATATATATATATATATATATATATAGGGTCAATTACACATAAGAGTGTCCCCCCAAAAAATAAAAGTGAGATAAGAAAAAATATTTTCAAAATCTGGTTTTAAAACTCACTTTGGCTATAAGAAATTTACATTATTACAGAACCCACCCCCCACCTAGGGAGTGCTGACACTCATTTTTGCTCACTTTGAGTACTGGTTATAGCTTATAAATGACTTATAATGCATTTTTAAATAAGTTATTTGTGATTAATAAACACTTTTATAAAACCTATACAAAGAGTACTTTAATGTAACATGTTAACAGTACTTAAATGTTAACATGTATATATTGAATACATTAGTGTACATGACAACATTTACATTTTATTTGCACCATAATTTACAACCTGAACTAACATTGTTTCGTCGAAAGAAATGTCAGATTACCTGATATTTTAAGAGACTTATTGACCTTAACAAGATCTTTGTGTTATCTGTATTCCTTTAAATGTTGGTCATACCACATGACTTTGATTTACAGTAACAGCAAACATTTTTAAATACTAATAAGCATCAGAATAATTAAGAATAAGAATACTACAGTATATTTATACAGTACATAGTATAAGAAATACAAATCTACTGTAAATATTTCATTGGAATCCAGATTTACCAACCTTTAAAACTGTGTATGTCATAGCACAGACAGTACTCTCTCTATGTTAAAACTTTCCAAGAACATATTAATGCCTTTATATAAATGATGGAGGATCTAAGCAAACTGCCAGTGACATTTACTATGAAATACTCATGCATTAACGGGAGTGTGGAAGAATGATGACCTCATAAATAAGCTGAGGAGCGGTGTACCTAAACATCCATATTTGTTCTGAACTTGCTCTCATCAAGCCAGCTATTTTTAATAAAGGATATATGCCATTGTAAAATTGGATACTCTATAGTGGATTTTCTTGAAATTAGGCTTTACATACCCATGTGTTTTACTGAGCAGGATGGCCATATAGCTGTCAGACGTATGGATATGAACATACAAGCAAAGCTCCAATTTACATATAGGTGGGCAAATGTTAGGCCTATATACAGTCAGGCTCGAACCTGTCAGAGCTTGACATATCTGCTGTTCAGCTGTTCATGTCACCCAGCCGAATTAAGCTTGTAAATTGAGGTTTTAATAACACTAAGTGATTCTAAGCCTTCATGACAGAGGTTTTGGAAATGAAACCTTCAGCCACAGTGACCTTGACTCAGGGTCAGCAGCAAAATCTTGGTGCGCCTCAATAAAATGTCCCCTATCAATTATTTAACCTGCCAATTGTTTTCCCCGACAAACATGTCCTCCCCAGAAAAGTAAATTATCAGCAGGCACAGTCACCGGGGGAAAGCCTGTCTGGCTGTTGTCAGCTCGGGCTGAGAGAGATTTGAGTTGTTTGCTGTTGGCTTGCTAAAGCTCCCTTTTCTCTCAGGTGTGATGGCTGAGATTTTTTTTTTTGCTCTTCTGGTCTGTAGGGACTTTTCACAAGCAAAAACAATACCCTGGTTGCAGAAGCCCCCCTAGTGAGATTCTTGTTATACTTTAGCGGCAACAAGCTAAAAAAAAATGTAATCAAAAATAGAGACTAATAAGTAGTTAACAAAGTACACACTGTAGCATTTTTAAGTTTTATAAAAATGTCATGTGGTCTAACCATTAAATAAAATAATAAAATGTTCTTGAATATATTTGAGTTGAGGTATATATAATTTACAAAATAATTTAGTTTCTGGGTTGTTACACCACATGACATTTTACAATCTGAGCTAACACGCCTTGTCATGAAAAGGACAAATTATCTGATATTTTAAGAGACTTATTAAGCTTATTAATGTAAGTAACACCACATGACTTTGCTAATTAGTATTTGACAAAAAAGTTTGTACACTGAGTTAGTTTAGGTGTTTTTTTTAAAGAAATCGAAATGAAAGATACTTAAAAAGTTTTTATTTGACAGAAATAGTTTTTTTTACATTATTTTTTAATGACGCTTTTGTGTTATTATGATATTGAGACTTAAATGTAACATTTTTATTTATTGGCTCCAAAACTGTGAAAATAAATATGAATACAACAATGTATTCTGCTCTAAGACTCCATGTTCCTGTTGAGGCACTGAGGACTAAGAAGGTTGTATTGGATTTAATAGCTCATTGCCACAGTGATGTAGCTGCTCAGTGAGCTGTGACCACCGTACTGGTGGGAGAGTGTGAGTGTTAGCACCAGGGTGGCTTACCATCTCTCCGTATTGGTCTTTACTATAGCAGCATACAGCCCAGAGCATTGCCTCCTCAAAAACAATCATGCTCCCCAACACAGTGGCCTTCAAATGCATCCAGTCCCTATGATATTGCAAACACCAGTTGCACGATTTTACATGAATGTTCCATTAAACATCTGTATACCCACATGGAAAGAATGAGGATATGCACATACATGAAACTGCAGTTTATATGCACATATGCTGCATATATACAGCATTTATGCACATGTATGATATGCTGCATACGTATATGGCACATATAGGCAAAATTGAGTTGCACCTGTACGGTGGCAACCTGATGAAGGCTGCAACCTGATGAAGACGAATGCAATTACAAAAAAACGTGTGCAACTTTAAAAACTCGTGCAAATACAAAAAAAAAAACATCACAAATTAGGAAAAACATCTTCATCAGTTCCACAACACACGTGTGCTCCAAGTACTCACAACACAACCAAATACAGAAACGCGCTGCAAACGTTCACAACACCACCAAATACAGAAACGCGCTACAAATAAAACGGTCCACAACGGAAATGTTTCCGGGGAACCAAATAAGTGACAGACCCGATTGGAACCACAGGACGTGCTTACAGCAAAAAACTTTATTAACAAGAAGTCAAAGCCTATATTTTTTTTTATAAATAAACTATACTATTAAAATAATATTGTATATATAAATAATATTATAATATGATATTTTTTATAGTTCTATACTCCTTGCTTACTCAAAATTATACTTTGTTTTATTTAATTTCTTTTGACTTTTCCCTTGTGTACAATATACAACATGTGTTAACAATATGTTCAATGTCATCACAATACAAATGAGAGAAGAACAATGATCTGAAAACTAAACTAAATAAATAAAAAAAGATCTAGAAGAACATGAAGGCAAGATATTAATCTATACATCAGTTACACTATACAAATAGTTTCATTTTATGTTTAAATTTTCATAAGAAAAGTTTCCTAAAAATGTTAGGTAATGTATGGCACTGACATACAGATATATTATAACAGATTTTTATAAGGTAAAAATAAAAAATAAATAATCTATTTGCAACCGTTATGTTAATCATTATATTTCTGTCGTCAGAACAGCTATACAGCTGATGGACAAAGTGCTGCGTTGTCATAGGAACATCCAAGGTAAAAATAATTACATTAAGTTGTCTGTTGTTGCTCCCTTCATCAAGTTCCAAACGGCTACATAAATGACACACTAGGTGTCATGCTCATGGTGAGTATAATCATGCATAAAAGTTTTGTTTTCCCTTCTCTAGACTTTAAAAGTTCAACACTTTAACCATAGCCTACCTGTGTCAATGTTTATTAGGCATCAATGGAGGCTGTATAAGGTATTGTTACATTATTGTTACTGTATCTGCTTATCTATCTACTGTGTTGTTACTAAGTCATCGTTTGCTCACATCTTGATCCTACCTTGATCCTATCTTGATCCTACCTTTCCTCTTCTAAAACCACATTTCTGAATTTTTTTTTTCTATCCATGAATTTTCTCTGCTTTGGATGCAATTGATTGACCGTGTGATTATTAACAATGCAGTCCCCATGACAGACATGAGCATATGAAAGAACGATGCTGCTAAAAAAGGGGAAGGGGGGCAATTCCAATCAGAATCTTCCAATTGACGTGTTTACATGACGCGTTTTTTTTTATGATCAGCCCTTTATCCCATTTTTTTTTTTCAGTTTTTTTGTCTTATTTTTTGTCTTGTTCTATTTGATTGTTCTTAAATAAATAAATAATGTAAATGTATAAATTTGGGTTGTTTATGTTGCCTAGTAGTGGGTTAGTGGTGGGTAGAGTAGTGGGTTTTAGTAATTATACTAATATATAAGTAAACATATAGATGCATATATAGGTGAACATATGTGCATGCATACGTGCATATATGTACCTAGACACATATATGCACGTATATATGCCCCTATATGTCTGTGTGTGTATATATATATATATATATATATATATATATATATATATATATATATATATACGGGCATACTTTTACCTATATAGGTACATATATGCACATACAGTATATGGGTACATATATGCACATATATATGCACATATGTGTACATATATATATATACGTGCATATAATATATACCTATATAAGTACATGTATGCATGTATATATGTACACATATGTACATATATTTGATGTACAAATAGGAAAACGGCCAATTTTACATAGGTCACATATATTAAAAAAACCTGCAGTATATTAAAACATAGTTTATATAGGTTCTTTCCATGTGGGTAGCATTATACTTAATTGCATTGTAGATGCCATGGAGCATATTCATGCAACAGTGCACATCAGACTATGTAACATTGTAATTTAAATAGCAAAATCACCATCGCTATGACCATGTATTTTCATGTTCTGCTCTCACAGGCTAAATTCACATCAGTGGGCCTCATTCACTAATAATTTGCATATTTATGTGCACAAAATGTTGAAATATTATTGAATTCAAATTATAGTAAATTAGTGTGTCCCCACTGCTAGCAAATACATGAGCAGCAAATCATGATCATGTATACAGTGAACAGCTTTCCATACAACCTCACCTCTGTGTCCTTTTTCACTTTAAAAACATACACAAAAGGATCTTCAACTAAAGAAATGTGTGCCATTCTCGAAACCAAACACAATAAACAGTTGGGTTACTTTATTTTAAGTTGGCCTTTTTACAGTGTAGTTAAATAAATTTCAAATATATTAAAAAAAATAACTTTGCTTCAGGTGTGTAGAGCAAAAAAAAGTAATTGCAAACAAACAAGATAATTGTTCACTGACAGTCCAGACTGGGAAAAGTCTAGCATTTTTATTTTATTTTATACACTGCATCATGCAAAAAGTGCAAGTTGCATGTGAATGAAAGGCTAGACAAGGATGAGCTAACTGACACTGAGGAAAGCAATGTGTTGAAATGTCTGCTCATGCTTGTCTAGCTTTTCCTTGCCGAATAAAAATAGCTTGTCCAAAAAATGTGATACATATATGTATGTAATCGGCTTAATGACTTTTTTCTAAGGCCACCAGGAATTTGATTGTTCATATTTGTGGTTTCAGTTGGTTCAAAATTTTTGAATTTGTAGTGCAAACTCACTGATGATTCATGAAGTCTAATTGAAAATCCTGGAACAAAAATTTAGATACTCCTTACTACCGCATGGTCATACACACACTCTATTGTGTGTTGGGAAAACATCAGTTTGCTGGTGTTTGTGCTGGTTTCCAGTCACATCATATAACACATTACAGGCTTTGGTTTGCAAAAACGTCTTAACAGCCACCAGCAAATCCTTGCTCATGTTATCTGCGCATCACAAATCGTAACTTCTGACGCGAACCGCTGCACAGAAGCCAAGAGCCGAGGGGCTCGGGCCGGGCCAGCACTAGACTTAAAAGTAATATGAAGCAGGATGCAAAGGGGGGAAGAATTTGCCTTCAAGCCTAATATAGACAGGGGTTCAATGGTATGGAAAAAAGAAATGGAAGGAGGGAGTGAGTGAGAGAAAGACACAGAGAACAAGAAAGAAAAGGAAGAATTCAAGCCATGGCCAGCTTCTCCATCATTTCTTTTTAAAAGGTCAGGATTCTTGTAGGTAGAACCGTGGACGAGTGGAGTGTTGCAGATGCGCTGAACAGCAGGGTATTTTCCGCTGCCATGACCAGCTAAGGAGGACTCCTTTAAAACACATCTGCCAGTAAACATTTTGGCCAAACTCCGGGTCATCTCCCCTGTCTGAGTGCAGCTCAGCCAAGCGTGAACGTCTACCTGCACAGGGCCATGAACCGCCTGTCACTCACTCTTCCCCCACACGCTGCTCTCCTCCACTAATCGCTTGGCTGATGTGTAGTCTTTAACTCCTGTCCATTGCTCTCTTCACAGGTCCAACTGTTCAATCTGACAGTATAGAGCATTTTACGGTTGCAGTACAGAAATTGATTGACATGAAGGCCTTGAGCGTAGTACCTGTAAACAAGTGCATATTTATTATATTTTAAGAGTTCATCAACATTCATTTGAATCTGATGACAGTATATCACTTCACAAAACTCTGGACAAAAAAATATTTCACATTTTAATTTTGGGGTAAACAATACCTATACCTTTTGATCTACTGGTCAAAAGTTTAGGTTCAGGAAGATTTATTATTATTATTTTTTTTATTTTATTTTTTTTTTCAATAATTTGATCAAAATTGGCAGTAAATACTTTTACACTGTTAGATTTTTTTTTGTTCTGTTCATCAAAGAATTCTGAAAAGAATGAATCATGATTTACACAAAAATTAAGCAGCACAATTATTTTCAACTGTTAAAGTAATAATAAAAAGTGCTACTTGAGCAACAAATCAGCATATTAAAATCATTAAGGAATGATTATTCGACACTGAAGACTGGAGTAAAAGCTGCCAAAATTAAGCTTAGCCATCAAAGGAATAAATTACGTTTTTAAATTTATTTAAATGATTTCACAATATTACCGTTTTTACTGTATTTTGACCAAAATCAGTATTGGTGCTCATAAAAGACTTTGTGACCCTGCTCATGGAGTTGAAACAGCCTACCAGGATTTCATTAAAGCAAAAATGAAAATCCCGCAAGCATTTCACCGTGACATTAATGACGGGTTGTTTAGGTGAGTCTATATCGTTTGCTTATGATGAAAAGTTATAATTTCGATCAAATCTGAAGAGTCAAAAGGCAGAATCTGTTCTTAATCAGTCGTGATAAAGAGGTTGTTTTCACACACTCTGTCGGATTGAGATGGATGGGACAGATGTGCACTCGGTGATGAGTACGCCATCCAAAGATACTAAAACACACAGGGGACTGACATAAACATCTGGAAGGAATTGTCAATGGGATTGATGCCTGAGCCAAAGTAATGAAAAATGAATTTACAGCACCACCATGTAAACAACATACAAACTGACCAAAATCCCCCGCACATGCTTTCAGTTTGATTTGTGATAATGTACATTTATTTTTCCCCTTGTCTCAACACCTGTTTATCTATTAAAATATTACCTTTCAAATGCCACAGTAATTACAATCTCAAATGATGCTCATTAAAGAATGAAAATGTCGAAGACACATCTATTCTAATGATGCCTGAGAGCCCAATCAACTTAGAATGTAAACAAAACAAGCTAATGTACATTGATGAGTAAGATTTGCATTGCAAACCACACCCCAAGAAGCAGGTATAAATGGAAGTGTGCTACTCTCCCATTCAAGTTTTGTTTTGAAAAGCCAAGACGGTGACCCGGCCGTTTCAGCTGTATTACAGCAATTGTGGTGACGGGCCGTTACATCTCTGTTCCCTCCTTCACGGTACGGGGGTACATTAGTAACGCTTCCCTATAAGTCAGTCATGTACAACGTTACAACCTGAAAACCAAGCAGAGATGGCAGGGAAGCCGCACTGTGGAAGAAAACATGTGAAATCACCCATTGGGGAATCAAAACGCATGGGCACATAGTTTAGCACAGGGGTTGACCTTCTGGGCATACACACGAGTGCTAGTGCTTAATCCGTTGGCCTAGGCCTAATTGCAAAATGAAAAAATGAATGGTTATTGTATTTTGTAAAACGCAAAGTTGAACACCAAAATGTTCATTTGAACTGTAGGCCTATGCAAATCGCTGCGCAAAAATATATAGGCTACACGACGAATTTTCAGATATTTGTTCGATTTTTTTTGCCCCTTTAAACATTTAAAATATTTGACAAATTAATATGAAAAAAATATATTATTTTACTGGTTTTCTGAGGTTAAATTCAAACCTGGAAATGATACTTTCCCCGCAGTGCTGAATGAGAAGAGCCGTAACCACAGCCTACAGAAAGGGGATTTATGTGATTTATAGGCTATAATAAATGTGTCTGATAATAAAATAATATAAAATAACGAGGCATTAATTGTTTATTAATAAACTATTGTTTTCTAACATTTTCGGCTAAAATAAATATCTCCATCTCCGGATGCACATTTAGAGAGAAATTAATTAGCTATACATAATAACATAGTCAGAAGATATTGGCTTTCGATTCGAATTTGTTCGTTTTAAATTGGACATTTAAAGCTTTAATCTACGATGGATATAACCCCTGTAGACTAAAGCCTTAAATGTCCAATTTAAAACGAACAAATTCGAATGCGGTGGCTGTTTCAGTTCTCGCGTTTCAGTTCACGGAGATCATGAATTGCGCCCATAGAGCGTGCCTGATTGTTAAAGCACAACGTTTTCTTGTTATTGTGAGTTTACGCAAATAAATGTATTTGCGGATAATGTATTATTATTTTCTGTATGACCAGAAATGAAAGAGTATTTTAAGTTGTTTCCACTGAAAGAACTGCAATTAAAACCGCAGCCATCAGTGCGCGCTCCACACGCCCTCACCGTCCCTCTGTTAGTTGCGACTCGCGAGACAATCCGGACACTATTGCAGCCACGGCAGGTGAGTTAATATTCATGCTATCTTCCTAATTAAAAAAAATAATAATTCATAATACCCGCTGAAAGGGGTTGGGTTGTATGACGTTTGATCCGGAAAGGCGTGTTAGGGGTGGGGTTTGGGGCAGCGCGCTGTGGGGCTACTGGCCCGGCAGTGGAAACGCACGGCTGGTGCTTGAGGCCCGAGGCCACTAGCTCGCCTCGGCTCGCTGTTAGCTCTGGCCCGGCCCTAGCCCGGCAGTGGAAATGCGGCTAGTGATGTCCGTCCGGACCAGCACATGCTTCCCTGTAGCAGCGTTCTGAAGCTAGAGCAAGCCATAATGCTAGCAACTGGAGGCAACTGATGTGGCACTGCAGTAACAGCACGCACGCACCTGGCACCTCAGCCGTTGGTGGAGGCATCTGGAGGCACAACAACATGCCCGGACACTTGCTTTAGGGGAACTTCTGACTGTATGGGTGAGGTGCTTGAGCACCAAGTCCCTGTGTTTGCACATTTGCTCTCCTGAGTGGGCCAGAGTGAGCAAGTCATCAAGGTAGAGAATGATAACACTGTGCTCCCTCAGAGGAGCAATGGCCACCTCCGGGACCTTAGTGAAGAAGCGAGGAAACAGGGACAGTCTGGAAGGGAGGACCTTTTACTCACATGCCTGTCCCTCTGCGATGACATCTTGAACGATTCAAGAGCAAAGGTCCAAGATTGTCCTCGACTTCGAATTAAAAGCTTGAATGAGTGAGTTCAGCATACTTCCATTAATACCAACTTTGAGTGGTGTGGTTTGCAATGCAAACCTCAGTCGACAATGTCCATTGGCTTGTTTTGTTTACACTCAAAGGTTATTTCTCAGGCGATATCCCAAGTCGGTCTGACGTAACATCAAATGCGACTGATTGATAGGGAACTAACACATCTACACAATCAACTGCTCAAGCTTCAGGACAGAGGCCCATGTGGTCGTGGCCCATATGGTCAACACTACCACCTCCAAGGACTCAGGCATGGTGGCGGCCATCTTGGTTGATGGCTCAGGCTTGGTGGTGGCTATTTTGTCCGAAGACACAGGTGTGAAGACTGCCATCTTGTATGAAGACACTGACATAGAGGACTCTGGAAGGGCAGCCATGATGAGACGAGACTCTGGAATGGTGGGTACAGTGTGGCTTTTGTGTTCTTCCTCCTCAACATCCACAGTAAAAGCAGAGCAACTCAGTTGCAATGCAAGTTTGATTTAAAAACCAAGGGACAAATTAGGGTCGTGCAATGGCATGTCTGAATTGGGTGGCTGATTCTGTGTGCCCCACAAACCCCAACCCCAATTGCTGTGAAAACCCTCTTTTTGGAACCTTAATTTTAAGATTGTGGGAAGTGTGTTCTCCTCCCTTGTTGATAAGCCTATCCTATATCTTATCCTTAACTACACACATTATTGTAATTGAGCTGTGATCCACCAGTTGAGAAGCACTAATTTAGACTGAACATGTGTTTAAGACAAAACATTATCTTTTAGTCCTAAACAGATGGAAGATAATTGTTTAAATATTGCAAATGATGTGCTAAGTGTTTAGAGCCATGACTAAACTTCAAGTGTACCACTATAATAGTGGTACGGTTGAAGCTGACAGAACAGTATGAAGAGTCATCCATTAAACAAAAACATCCCCTACAGCCACAAAAAAGCTTAAATACATGGGATGGCTGGGTCACAGGCTCTAAGAGGAGCAGGGCAGAGAGGGGGGACAGGTTTTCTCAGACTCTTTTAATGTGCTGTGGCTCTACTTAAACATTGTTTTGAGCTCAATGCATCTAGATTAGTGCCACAGGGGAAAGCCTGGGGCTATCTCTATAATGAGCTTTAGAAAATGTCACGTTTTCATTTTTCATTATGGGGCCATTTTAGAGAAAGAGAATAAAGGCGCATCTCAAGGGAGAATGTGGAAACGATTTGCTTCCTCCTGTGTTGAGAAACATTTAAGATATTTGTTTTCTATTTTTTTCATTTGGTTGGCTGTTTTTTAAAAGGCCTGAACCACAATACAATACACCCACTGATCATGTCCTATTTATTAATGTACAAAGTAAAATTTGATGGAATTTTAAGGATTAGTTCACCAAAAAATGAAAATTCTGTCCTTAATTAGTCACCCGTAAACCTGTAAGACTTTTGTTCATCTTAGGAACACAATATTTTTTTGATGAAATCAGAGTTCTCCTGTTCCGCTAAGGATAGCCTATGTAACTACCACTTTCAAAGCCCCAGAAAGGTAATAAAGACATCATAAAATTAATCCCAGTGACTCCATTTAACCCCAATTTTATGAAGCAACATAAGTGCCTTGTCTGCACACTTTCAGAAAATATAGCAGTCTATCTTTGGTCGCAAGACTGTGATAAAGGCGCCATCTTTGAACCTCTCTCACTGAATGATGTAGGACCACCATTTCGGAGCCACAACCAAATCACCAGGATTGGTCATATTTCGTCTGGGACAGACCAAAATCGTATAATGTGTACCGCGGGCATAAGAAAAAAATTGACTGTTTATATGGAGACTCGTCAAAACTTACATTTTGACATAATTTTTGGGTCCTTCATTCAACAGAAGGTGCCAAGATCATGAAAACCCTCTACAGTCATTTCAGTGGCTAAAAATAATCTTCCAGTAGCACTACATGATATTACCCTTACAAAAAGAAGTATACTTTTAAATAAAAATTACTTTTATGAAGTATACTTAAGTAAAGTTCAAGTATATTTTTAAGTATACATTATGTAGTAAGTATACTTATGTCAATATGTACTAGTTGTAAACTTGTAGTTTACTATTTTAGTACCGCTTGGGACTAAATTGGCCCACTTTTAGTGCGTAAAAGTATGTTTAAGTGTACTATAAGTGTAACCATAGTAGTTTACTTTTTAAATACTTTTTAGTTTATGAAAGTACACTTTGAAGTGTACTCATAATTACTCAACTAATAGTTTACAGAGAGTACACTAAAAGAGTAAAAATAATATATAATTCATAAACTAAAAGTATAATGTTAAGTTCACTTAAAGAAAACTTACACTATAAAACTACTAAATTAGCTGTTTACTGAAAGTTTTTTTAAGTGAACTTAACATTATACTTATAGTTTACTATTTACATATTATATTTGCACTTGCAGTAGGCCTATACTACTAAGTTGATATTTTATGTTATTTTTTTATTCTTAAAAAAAACATTTTTAACTGTACTTTAATAAAAAAAAACATTTTATTAGCTTCTAGCATGCTTTTTAATTAACAGTTGAATGTTTTTAAGTTTTTATAAAGAAAGGAAACATTTTAAACAGTTTTAAGTTGAGAAAATCTAATTTTTGTCAAAGACTACGCCTTGATCAGATTCAGAACGATGATCAAAACACAACGGTGATCGAGTCCAACACCCCCAAAGCTTCACAGTCGTTTTCTCTTCATGGGTTACGCTTCATTTTATTTGGTAACATTAAGCAGTTTTGATTTACATGCTGTTTAATGTTTGACGATCACATTATTTTACATTTGCGCAAGCAATCTTCGATCACTTGTTTCAGCTTATTCTTATCCTGTGTTTTTAATCCAGAGATTCTGCACAAGAAGATGTCATAGCGCCCCCTACCGTATAACAGTGAAAACATGGATAGCTGTAAAATTCAGTCAATGGTGGGGAAAGGGGAAGGTAGAATTAAAGTAAATTCCTCTACACTACCCGTGGACTAGCCAACACAAAAATTCAGATACGCAGAATTAGAAACATATATGTTTTATATCAATATTTTAATCATTATTTTCAAACAATGTAAGTTTCAGAAGACTGTATATTAAAATAAACTATGTAAAAAACTATATTTAATAGGCTAGTCGTACTTGATCATAGGAGTTTACACAAGACAACCAAAGTATACTTTGAATACTTATAAAGAAAGAAAGAAAGAAAGAAAGAAAGAAAGAAAGAAAGAAAGAAAGAAAGAAAGAAAGAAAGAAAGAAAGAAAGAAAGAAAGAAAGAAAGAAAGAAAGAAAGAAAGAAATTGTGTAGGCTACTTGTCTATTCAACCTCGAAAAAAGAGCTCAGTTCAGTAGCTTACTCGTGTGCTGACCTCTGAGAGGCAGCGTTCTGTGTGCAAACAAAACCAGACTGAATTGACTCTTTTGCGCTTTTTCTAATGCTCTTTCAGATTTTCCATGTCTGCTCTGCTCTTTCTCCCAGACATTTATATCTACTACACATCAGACTGGATTTCTTCCCAATTCGTCCCTCCCTAACATGTCATCTCATTTTATTTGTTGACAAAAATGTCACTAGATTTTCGTCATAGTTTTTTTGTCATTCAATAATGTCATTCATTGTTATTGACAAAAAAATGCTGAAAATTATTCACAAATCAAATTAACTGCCAAGTCTCAGACTAAAATACTTGTTTGAGTAGTTTTAACTGAGAGCAAAGTATGTCTACTTAAAGTATATCTTAAAGTATGTCAGTACCATTGATTTGTCTCAAGATGCACACCTAGTTTTTTGTTTTTGTTTGTTTTTTTGTTTGTTTGTTTGGTTTATATATATATATATATATTTATATATGGCATGTTTATAAATGCTACTTAAATGTCCTAATTGAACTAAGGTATAATCATGGCTTAATCTAAGCCTTGTCAGTGAAACCAGGCCTCCATCTGTCAGACTAGTCATCCATAATGGGTCCTTCATTAGAGCTCATCTTAGTGACATTTCTGCAAATTTTACTTCTGTCCTGGCTCTAGCTTGCACACTCTGGCATCCTGGGACCTCTTTATTATGTGTCATTAAATGTTTTAAAGTGTGCATAATTGATCCCCCCAATAAGTCCTCATTGATTTATTGCCATCTCAACTGCTAAAGGTACTTTAAAAATTCATAATAACTGTAGGTGCCTTCTCACAATCCATTAGCTGCTCCTGGCCCCACAGTCTTTCCATTGATTGACCTTGTGCATGGATTTTTGTAGAGCGCGTCTATCACATTTACTTCCCTGCTACCCTTCAACAGTGTGGGAAGAGTTATGTTTCAGCATTTTTCCTTGATAGCTCCGCTTTGATTTCTCTCTCTCAGCCTTTTCCTCTGTTTCTCTCTTCATGCCTGTATCTCTTTCGGTATCCCCCAGTTTCTCTCCTTTCTGTCTTTCTCTTTACTCTCTCTTTCTCTCTAAATTGAAGCCCTTACTCAGAGATGATGAATAAATAAAGCATGTTCCATAAACAGCTTTCCACTATTATTTAAGCTTCCAGGGCCTCTCGCTCTGACAGCCTCTTCTCCCTGCCATCAAATTCAAGTGTGTAAATTTTCTAAAAGGCTCTGAATGTTTAATGATGATTTCAGGGAATGATGGAGTAATAGCTGAATAGTGAAGCTATTAGTTTTAATATTTATATTGAGTGCTTTGAATGATTAATGTGACAGGATGTAGAAACAGAGCTGCGAGACACATGTGCTTCACAACCAAAACGCCACTTGCTGGAAAATATTTGTTTTTGCAGTTGCAGGGACCAAACAGTAGAAGGGAATAATTTAAGTTTATCATTTGGTACTTTCAATTTTAATATCACACTGCTGTTAAATTTGAAGAGCGCTGCAATTCCAGGCCAATCAAATCAGAATCCGCTAAAATACGCTAAAATACAAAATACTCTTATCTCAGTTGCAGGTAACAATGATTCAAACTTTCAACTGTTGATTATTGATTTGCATGCACAATGTATAGAAAATGTAATGAAATGAAATTAAATAATAAAAAATAAATCTATTTTAAAATACAGTATATGTTAACTGTACATACAGTAATGAACATACATAATATTTAACAAAATTTCAAGTGTACCAAACATATTATCAGTATAAAAAAATTGGTAACACTTTAGAATATGGTTCCTTCATTAATGAATAACTACACAAGAACCAATCAGAGTTTTTTTGTTTTGTTGTGTTTTTGTTTGTTTTTTTAGGTAATGGTAGTTACTAGATTGTTAATAAACTTTTTCAGTAGTTCTCTGGGAAGCACTAAAAAAATAGTAGTTATTAATTAGTCAATAGTGAAGTACCACTTTCATCTGTGTGCTATTACGTACTAGTTTGTTAATCAGTGTTTCTTGTTAGGTAATAGTACTGTAGTTATTACTTATTGTTTCTAGTGTAGTTATTCATTAACGAAGAAACCGTATTCTAGTGTGTTACCGAAAAATCTTATTTTGTTTTATCAAATTTTCAAGGCCATATTAAAAAACTTATGTCTTAAGGGTCAAATTATGCCAATAGAAGCATCATGTGAGTTGCATGTTATGTGACATGTGAGTTTAAAAAAAATAAAAATAAAAAAACACCACAATTGATTAAAAAACAAATAAAAGATTTGCTTAGTGTCATGAACTGCTCGGTGGAAACATACAGTGGTGATCCAAATGCAGGCTTTATTGAGAGGAAGATCCAAAAACAGGTACGAGAGAACCTGTTTAAGGCAATACAGGGATAAGGCAAACGGGATAAACCAGATACAGGCAGGGAGTCCAGGAAATGTGAAATTTTAAAACACTCGGAGACACTAAGGGTGTATTCACACCAGGAAAGTCCGATAGTTCACTTGCTTTAGTCCGGACCAAATAAAATTATTATTATTATTATTTGGTACGGTTCGCTTTCACACTGCTCTTTTTGCAAGTGAACCAAAATTTGTAAACAAAACCACACGTGTGCTAAGGTCGTCCATTCATTGGACAAGGATTCTCAAGTAGGGAAATCAGGAAGTGCAAAAAAAGGCTCGGCATGGAGATACTTCGTACTGCAATATTTGGTCTTTTACTAATTTTGTGTTATTCTGTACAAATATGAAGAAGGCAAATATGCAATACGAAGAAACTAATGAGTATCATATCAATGTCACCTATACGATGTTGTAATTCGGATTTTGAGAAGACGACGATGTGCTGCAAGACGGTTCCGGTGAAGAGAACATGCTCTCATGTTTGCCTACCATGATATGCTGATAGTGGCACTCCGCAGAAGACTTATAAGGTATAAAGTTTATTTTCATAGAGAATGTAGTAGGCTGCAACAGATCACTTTCCCATAACGCAACTCATAACGCGACTACGGAAGCCTGTTAACTCAAAGGTGCAGTGCTTTCTTGCAATTGGGTCGGTTCATGTTCACACCGTAAACGAACCGTGCCAGAGTTTGTTTGGAACCTTACCGAGACCACCTCTTCAGCTGGGTCTTGGTTCGGTTGTTTGGTCTGCACCTGAGTTTGATTGCTGTATTCACACCTGCCCTAAAGGTCCGCCCAAGGGGGGAAATGAACTAGAGTTTGCGTGAACAGCGCGACAGCGCAACTACATCGTAACTGCAGCTGCAGATGCACAAGAGTATTCACACTGAAAACATTTGTGCTCCAAACCGACAGAAAAATTTAAACAATGTTCTTTAGACATTGAGTTCTCAGACAATTTTTCGGTTTTTATTCATTATACAGTATGCCTGTATTTAACTTGCAGAATATTTGTAATAAAATTGTTGACTTACCATCTGCAGAAATAGCAGAAGCAATTTCAACCCATGCTTTTTCCTTAGAAGATATGTCCTTAATTGTAGTTCCTATTTTTTGGCTCATAAAGCACTTTGTGCTTCTCAGCCTCCACGATCAGCCTTGTATCATCTATGTACATCATCATCTGCCCGCGTGCACTATATTTTATAATCATAACCATACTTCCAGCCAAACGGAATGATTAAGAATAGTTTAAATGGGTAAATATTCTACAAACATTTTTTTAATCTTCGATTTCTTTTTTGACAGTCCAGTTTTTAAAACACACCACATATGCTTATTCTATGTATTTTAAGCACTTTTTGTGTGAAAACTTTTTTATTTTGCCCATCAAAAGTGTGCTTTCACTTTAATTGAGCGTCAGCAGCGCAGCAAAAATAGACTCTCCGTCGAAACCCCTGCTTTAGTGCTCCTCATGCGACGCTCCTGTTGAAGCTCATGCGCTGCTGCTGCTGCTGCTCACGATGTGAAAGCACTCATTGATTAAAATGCACACTGAAAAAAATACTTGCTGCTCACACGCCGCTGCCGCTTGCGGTGTGAAACGGCCATGAGAAACAAGAAACTAGGAAAACACTCAGCATGCAGTAGCTATGACACTTACAAAACTACGCAATGGTACAAAGGGGTACCCAGGCTTAAGACAGGTGCACTAAACAAGATAATCAAACACAGGTGCACAAAATCAAAGGTAATGAGACCGGGTGGAGAATGAGAGAAATGATGAAAATAATAAACAGGGAAGGAGTGTCCTCCTGAGGCTCTCGAGGGCACTACAGCTGCCGATCGTCATACTTAGCCATGAGCACATCATCAGTGTGCAAAAGTGAATAAAACTTTCCAAATTGCAATCAAGACCAAAACGTGAAATCCATGCTGTCATTCTGTTAAATGGCATCAATCCATTACAATAACTATATCACCCTAGTTGATATAATCTAACATAATTCAACTCGTCTGCAGCAGAACATGCACAGCAATACAAACAAGAACAACGTTTTTATCAAAGCTTTTTGAAGCTATTTTGAGAACAGATGCTAAGGGGAAAAGAATGTTGACAAAGGGGGAAAAATGAGATGTAACACACAACATGATGACACAGAGCAAGTTCCATTATTCAGATCCAGCCACTGTGCAGTTTGTCTGTCAGTGCCTTTGGCATGTTAAAGAGCTGGCACAAAGTGCTTTAAGGGCTCAGTTTTCTTCTGCTCAGCAGAGCGCTGGATTTAAAGGCCAGTTGATTCTTGTGGGTATCAGACAGTGTGTTCCTGAGGGGCTTCAGCTCTTTCATGCACATTTAGTGCACTTGACTCAGCGCGCAAAAGCTCTCAGATGGAAAAGCCATGTTTAGAGGACGTCGGTCAGACATTAAAACATTGCTTTCCCATTGTTTTTGGCTACTCTTAAATGCCATCTTACTCTCCTGAGTCTGCCGAGCACTCGTCAGGCCATGCATGTGTTCTTGAAGAAACGTAATTTGAAAAGTATTTTCACTCCTCCAATTCTTCCACCTGGGATGGAAGGGGGTGGTTATGGGTAAACACTGCTGCTGGTCAGGCTGTCATCTGTGCTCTAGCCATGGCTGAGCGATTGAGCGAGGGATAGATGGAGACAGTGGGGGTCAGGAGGATCGAGAAGAGCAGTGATTCATCCCATTTCATTTTGTGTGCAGTGGGACGGTCCAGACAGCCAAATGCTCAGTGCACTCTGGCTTTGGAATATTGTGAAGTACACCTCAACAGATACATATGATAGATTTTGTTGGCAGATTTGAAAAGTGAAGGAAGCAGCGCAACGTGAGGTGTCTGTGAACCGAAGTTATGAGCAATGTCTTCCTGGACAGTTATGAGTGTTTCCTCAACCTAAGGCACTTTTATTTGTCACGCTGTATAGTTGAAATACTCGCTGGAAGCAGGACTTCAAATTCACAAACAGTAGACTACACGGATATGCAGGAGAAAACAACAAAACTACACAGCTTAAACAAGATTAACAATGAGACTCAGAAATGCAACAAACTCAAAACAAATTATTAAAAACAAACTTTAAACGTGAACAAACTCAAAATATGACATTTATGTCCCAGGATTTTTTATTTATTTATTTATTTATTTTTTATTGCAGCCTAACAAATTTCAAATAATTTTGCTACATGACACATTTTAAACTGTCTTGGAAACTTTTTAACTTGCCTTTATTTAGTTATGCTACTTTTCAAATGATTGTACACATTTACCCCCATCCCAGTCAAAGTATATTATTTATCCACCACAATGAAGTTTTTCAAAAGTGACAGCATTAAAGGGGTGACGAACTGAGAAATCAAATATTCGTTGAGCTTTTGACATCTAAGAGGTCATCATATTATAAGAATATCTTGTAAGTTTCAGAACTGAAAACGGCCTTGTTAATCCAATAAAAGCTTTTATAGAGCATCACAGTCCCGCCCACAGCTGGTGCTGGAAGTAAGAATTCAATACAATTTCTCCATTGACATTTGGGATATAAGCCATAAAAACGTAACCATACATGGTAGACTTAAAACCAGCTAAAACCGGCTGTACTAAGCCGGTTGTATACAATTAACCGATTGTATAAACGGCAAAAGTTCATGGGGCACTAACCTTGTTTTAAGATAAATGCATTTAATTCGCGCTGTCTTAGATAAGTACATTACCCACAATCCTGAACAATCCTACAATCCCACAGTAATGCATCTCATTGGTGGAAGTCGTGTAACTGTCTGGTTAAACCCAGCGAAGGTCCATGAAGACTGAAGATCGTGTAATGACGTAGGGCTAGTTCATTGGTCGCAGCTCAGAGGCGCCCGTACCATTGGATGTGCAAATGCCAAATGCTCCATGTTTTAGCTGTGCAGCTGCAAATGCGTTTTACATATAAGCTTCAGTAAATCAAGGAAAAGGAGTTTCCCTGCGCATTCACTATATAAAATTCAATGGAGGAAAAAGTTCACATGGCCGTCTTCAGATTTGGAAGTCACTCAAAAGGCTCTTTCACGGTGGCTTCGGTTGACTTTAGTGAGGCGCTGTGGTTTATGGTATGAGTAGTTCCTTTGCTTGGAAATGAAAATATGTACACAGTCTTGTACCCTTGACTTTTTTTGGATTTTCTCTTTGTTTTTTCACTCAAAATGATATGATGAAAGCTTATTAGTTCAGCCTTAGCTGGTTATCCTCAGACATGCTCTAAGTATGCAGTGGTTTTAGCTGTCTACCCTATTATTGTGCTTGTGCATTTCGCTCGTCCTGCATATTTATTCCGGACGCTGTGATTGTATATAGGCTATAACCTGCTTGTAACAGCTGGTCAGATCATGTTGAATCCACCAGTACACTTGTTGCCTTGTTTTGTTATATACACAATATACACTTACTGCTTCATTATTATCACTCCCTGTGACATATTAGTCCAGCGTTGGCTCGACTGTGTTCGGTGCAGTTTTGGCACTCTGCCAGCTAGATGCATAAGTGTTTTGTGGCAAGCAGGATGAGGTCGAGGGCCGTGGGAGAACGGCACGAGGCCGGTGGCGTGATTGATAATGAGCGACACTTATGTGGCTTATGGCTTATGTAGTGGGTAGTGCCAATCTGTGGTAGTGAACAGGTTGGCTTTATTATATGAAAAATTCTCTAGAGGGGCCACCATTCATCCGATCATCAAAATGACATTTTTGTGTAAAATTGCTTCCTCCCTATCGGGAGTTATTCTATATGTCAGAAATGAGGGAGAAACATGCAGGAAACTGTGTCTTTCCCTACCATTAATGCTTGGATAACACACCACGTCTCCTTCCATCAATAATAATAATGTCTCTAGTGCGGTGCATGGCTGTGATATAGGTTATAAACCTACCAACATCCGTTGCCATGATTTTTGGAATGACTTATTGCGAGAGGAAAAAAGACGTTTACTCGCATGATATCGGTTAATGGAAATGCCGTCATTTTGCAAAAGATTTTTATCGACATTTAGAAAATATCGCAAAAGTTTTGCGCAAATCTGTAATGGAAATGCGCCTAATGACTGATACAGAATGATGAAGTGATGTTTCACTCACAGTTACTGCAGACAGAAAACAAAAGAATAGTAAGTTTCATCAGCAAAACTAGAAATGGCTCAGCGATCTACTGCAGAGCAATAACTGAACACAAATTTAAATATTGTTTAAGTCACTTGATGGTGGATCTAATGAAGAAGCTGTCAGCGATCAACATATGGATTTTGAAGTTTTAAGTACATGTTTTAGAATATATTGTGATAGATCGTTATCGTGAATTATTCTGACCACGATAATCGTGTAGTGAAAAATCTGATATCATGACAGCCATAGCTTGATTTCATTGCTGAACTTCAGTAAAATGCCATAAATCAATAAATAAATACTGATTTAAGAGCCTATTTAATTAATGAACTAAATATAATTATAAGTTAAAGTACTTTCAGTATTAATTAAATTAATTACATGTATGTATATTTAGGATACTTAAAATGTTAGCTATATCCTTAGAAGGTTAAAATGTTAAAGGGGTGGTAGATTCTAGGTTCACTTTTTTGATTTTAAATAGTGTGTAATGTTGCTGATAGTGCATGAACAGTATCTGCAAAGTTGCAGCGCTGAAAGTTCAATGTAAGCAGAGATATCGTCTTTTAAAAACCAGGAAGTGTAAACGCCTACAAAAACGACTCGATTGGGACTACAACGGGTTATGGTACGTCACTAACCCGCACATTTGCATCAACCACTCCCTTCGGAATATGCAGGAAATGGCATGTGCATATTTCTGCAGCACGTCGAGTGAGTTGTGTTCACGCATCTGTCAGGTCTTCTGTGTTTCAAGCTTCCCACGGAATGCTACTTCATCAACAATGGATACGATTTATGTTTGATTATGTTCCTGAAAGTGACGATCGTAATCTAGCTCTCTGTGCTGCGCATTTTACGGAAGACAGCTTCTAGAATCTCCACGAGATCAATGCAGCAAGAAACTGTTAATAAACAATGAAGCTGATCCAACTTTAAAACCAGAGGCAGCAGTTGTTGGACCACAACCTGTAAGTAGGCTAAGACTTAATCGTTTTAAATGTATTTGCATGTATAATTCCAGACGTAACGTTAGCCTGTGTTTTATTTATGTTTTCTTTTTTCAAAATGCCAGCGATGGCTTTCTAGCCACTAGGCTACTAGTTATGCTAGTATTTTGTGTCTACGACAAACGCGTACAAACATTATGGACCTGAATTTTGTATAAGTACTAATGTTTTAAACGTATTTTTCATGTATATATGCTTTAGGACGTTATTTTCGATTTGATCAAGAACGTAAACTTGCCACCGCTGTTTGTGCTTAACATTAGTAGCCAGTCAGTTGCTCAGTTGCTATCGTTGCCAGTCAGATGCTATTGTGTAAAACAAACGTGTATATGGTTAAAAAATATGTCAACTTATCATTCAGAAACGTTTAGTAAGAGCCGTGTGTGGTGTGGTTCTGTTTGACTCGCTTCATCGCGGCTTTCTCGGTCTGATTCTGCCTCACTGATACTGCAGCTCGACACCATTATTTACATCTGGACCGGAGCTGGCGTTTCCCCGTAAGGTAATAGGCGTTAACCTTCCGGACAACGTGAGCGACAGTTTAGCCAATCACAACACACCCGCCCAAACGAACCAATCTGAGCCCACAACGTGTTTCTGAGGGAGTGTTTTCATAGAATCAGGAAGTAAACCGCTCGTTCAGGGGACAGGGGAGAGCGCGGCTGACGATAAAGGTGAAGATTATGAAAAATAAGACTTTTTAAAAAAGAAAAACCACGAATACATGTTATATTGCACCCCATAAACACAATCATGCAAAGAAAAAGAGGACTAAACCACCCCTTTAAAGTTGCATTACAATGACTAAACGTAAAGCTTAAAGGGCACCAATTATGCCCCTTTTTACAAGATGTAATATTGGTCTCTGGTGTCCCAAGAATGTATTTGTGAAGTTTCAGCTCAAAATACCCCACAGTTGATTTATTATAACCATTTGAAAATGTCATTTTGGGGCCTGCTTAAAAATGACCTGTTTCGGAGGTGTATGGCTTTAAATGCAAATGAGCTGCATATCCCCGCCCTGCCTTTGGATGAGGGTGTAACTTGATATCAATGGCAGTCGGTACTGAGAGACTGAGAAACCGGAGAAACCGCAGTTTTGATTGTCATTCAGCAGCGTACGTTTGACTCGGAATATATAAATACTACTAAAAGACTCCGGCAGAATAAACACAAATGAGAATGGACCAGTACGTCTCGGTATGGTATATGGTATATTTGATACATTTATGTACTTATAGCGTTGTAATCGCGTCCCCTTTGAAATGATGGGCATACAACACACACACACGCACACACAAACACAAATGCTAGCGCATTTTTTTGTGAAATTACATACACATACTGTGATAAAGTTTGCTGCGTACGAGCGAAATTACAGTTGAGTTATGCAGGGACCTGTGGCGTCATGTTTACTTGTCATACCGCTGCTTCTGTGGCAAATGTGAGGAGATGGCTAACTTACAGAACAACAACATATATGCAGTTTTTAATACAATATCTTTAAATATATATAAACGTGTGGTTACACACTATACAAACAAGGTTTAAATTATAGTCTACATCCTACGACGACAACAACTTTAGACGCATTTGTTGTTGAATTGGCTAACATTGACAAGACTATTTGCTCAAAAATCATAAAATACACTTACTGTTACTGGATGTGACGGTGGATCGCAAACAGTAGATGACGATCCACAGTTGAGGATTAACTTTTAAGCTACAACAACAGGATTAACCGACGAACATTTATGTTTCAAAGAGACACTACCGGCTGTCGTTGAAGCAATGCAGGATGTGTGTACAGATCACCGAGGGAGGGGTCTATGCCACAACCACACTGTCAATCAAACCCCTTTCTCACTTTCTACGTCACTAATATCTGGATCTCAGAACAGCTCGTTCTGAGACAGTGCATATGATTTATTGAGATTGTAAAAAAAACAATGGGTGGATTTTTATCATTCTAGGGTGGTTTTGCTCACACACTGCCGACACACATTTATGTTCAAACACCATGTAAAAGTGAATTTAGCATAATAGGTGCCCTTTAAATGAAAATATAGATGAATAGAAATGTGAAAACTAAGCAACATGACACAATTACATTAACAAATACTAGCATGAAAACTTCAAACAAATTTAAAAAACTCAAAATATATGAACAAATGCTGAAATGCTAATGCTTAAACACAATACTTCATATGAGATGTTGTGTAAATGACTTTTGGGGGGGAAATGCCTGCAATTATACACTTTTAGGGGACTAAACTAGTAAGAGTGAGAAAAGTGTTTTGAAGGCGGTTTTAAAAGACCAAAGGGCTTATTTCTGCCATATGTATAGATATGCTCCTTGTTTGATTCGTTTTGGAAGCATATGATATGATGGTTCAAATCTATAATTTGAAAAATGTTCATGTAGTCACACTAATCCTAGCAAATGTCACTGCTGGATGGTCAAACAGCACCAGTATTACACTAAATACTCCAGCAAATCAAGGTCTTTCAGACACAGAAATCAAGTGTGGGAAGTCTTAAAGTGGCCCTAATTCTCACAAAGGCACCGTGACTATAACAGATGCCGGGCATACACTACGGTTGACGTGTGTGTGTAAGTGTGTGTTCTTCAGCCACTCTATGAATACATGAGAGGTTGTTAACTCCGCCTGAGCAGCACATCAACAGGCCGCATTAGAATGAGTTGCATGGGCTTCTGGTTGTACATGCCCAGGAATGAATATGGAGCCCATTAGCAGTAGGAATGAAGGCATTGCACAGGACGATTGAGGATGCTGTGCTTGACTTTTCCTGATGCCTGTCTTTTCCGTCTTTCTTACTCTCCTTCTCATCCACTCTCTTCATGGCCTAATTGCTATGAAGGCCTGCCGGTCTACACTCATCCCTATTCGGCCTTGCAGAATAAATCCTATCTCTCCCTTGCATGGGGTGGAATTTAAAGAGATGTATTATAATTTTATCACCTCCTGCACCTCAGAAAGACACTGTGTATGATTCTTGCCCTCAACGTGGGATGAAGTCTAATTACATATTCCACAGGGGGTCCAAAGGAGCCATCGACCTGCCGAGACAATTCCGACACCATCAAAGAGCTTATCCTGTTCTTTGACTTTTTAAGTGGAATGAAGCAGGGAACATCATATGGTTTATGTATGCAGCAAAATCATGTTTGGAAATCATTCTTCAGATGCTGAATGTTTTACAGGGTAATAACAAAATCACTGCCTTGCATTTGGCTCTAGGCTGGATAAGAAATAACACTCATCCTTAGAGTGTAAAAAAATAAAAGTTTAATGAGGTCAGTTGTGAGCCCAATTTTTAATAGGAGCATCATCTATTTGCTTAAATGTTATATGCTATGTGTTTTTGTCAAAAAAACAAGCCTGACATATTAATGTTCCCTTTTAAGGGAATTCGTGCTCAGAAGTTACAAAGCTATGGGAACACCTCTGTGCAGTTGCATCTTGAAGCATATGTGTAATCAGTCCAATGGTATGGCGGGACCTCATGCCGTAATGTGCAATGTCACAATTAGGAAGCAATAAAGATCATTTCGGACCAAACAATGTCTGCTTCTGTGCATTCTGCAAGCACTCTGTGTTCATAGACAGCATGCAATCACACATTTGGAATGTGTATGATGTTTAATAAAGTTATTAAGAGCAATAAGTTGTGAAAAAGAACTCAATGCGGTTGGTGCTTGTACTGACTGACATACTGTACATCCGAGGCACACGCACAGAGAATTTTGTTCTCTTTTGCAGCTGGTTTAAACCAGGTTTAAATGGTCAAATATATGCACAGTAATGCCAAAATGCTCATCTTGTGGAGTATTCAATTCAATAAATCAACGTAATTGGATTCATGCTTTTAATCTTAAAAGGACAGCAGCATAATAAACTCAATGTTAATCAAACAAACAA
Organism: Cyprinella venusta; assembly: GCA_038021265.1. Classification (NCBI taxonomy): domain Eukaryota; kingdom Metazoa; phylum Chordata; class Actinopteri; order Cypriniformes; family Leuciscidae; genus Cyprinella; species Cyprinella venusta. Next base: position 18,516,488 of record CM075868.1, read on the forward strand.
AGACAAAGAGAAAAATCACTATCGGCTCTTGACTGAATAACGTCTCGGTTACGGATGTAACCCTCGTTCCCTGAGTAGGGAACGGAGAAGTTCCGTCAGATGATGGCGATTGGGGTTTTGCTTCGATCAACTTTGATCAATATAAAACGAGCCAATGGCAAAGAAATGCCATGGGTCAGCGGAATTTGCCTAGTGTATCTCCGCCTTACCTCGTGAGTATAAAGGAGGACACTGGCAGCAATGCAGACATGTTTCTTCGCTGAAGAGCCAAGACTGAGGTCAGGTGATACCACGGCACAGCGGAAAGTGGCAGGAAGATGGAACTGGTGGTAGGGTACTCAAACCTGCCTCGTCCCGTTCAGGAGCCACACATAGAGGTTCCAAATATCGGGACAAGGGTGCCATAGGGTGCCCCTTCCCTGAGAAAGGAGGTCCTAGCTTCCTCAGAGGAATGGGCCAAAGAGATGCTGTCGCGAGGAGAGTTAGCTCAGAGAACCAGGTCCGGGTGGGCCAATACGGCGTGACCAGAATGACCTGCTCCTCGTCCTCCCTGACCTTGCGCAGGGTCTGCGCAAGAAGGCTCATTGAGGGATAACGCATATTTGCGGCCCCGCGGCCAGCTGTGCACCAGTGCATCTGTGCCGAGTGCGCCCTCACACTGTAAAAAATTCCTGTCTACATGGAAATTTAACAGCAAAATGCTGCTTACATGTAATAACTGTAAATTACTGTTTTTTGCAATGCATTATGGGAGAACTTTGTCGCTTCAAATTTCGTCTTGACCAGCAACAGTAGCCTATGACGCTGTTTTTTAACAGTATAATACCATATTTTCCCATGTAACGTACATGTGAGAAGACATTTTAGTTTGTCTGCATGAGGTCCTTTTGCAGCTCTGACTGCTATTCTTTTATTTGTAAACTATTACTTTTGAATATTATATTTTAAACATCCCGTGATGTTTTTGTGATTTAAATCGGATGAAGCGACTGTTTTAATCCACGAGATACCGAACGTGAGCCCATTTACAGTCATCACATTCAAACAGGTAAGAAACTTTTATCCAACTTGCACATTTTCCTAAAATTTATCTGAGTAAAACAGTAGTGTGAAATGTTTTTTCTTCTTCTGTGGTTACAATTTTAACGTGAGATTCAAACCACCCTTTATATGCTACAGTTATTTTCGGGTACGTATTTGATTTGATCTGTAGCCTAAGTTGCCAAATGGCTACCTCTAAATACCTCTCGTATATTAACATACGGTATAAAAATACGAAGTGTGAGATGACATGATTGCGTGTTTTAATCATGGAAAAAGAACCGAGTAAAATATGATAGCTTGTTTGTGAGCTCGTTAGCATACACTCAGACGGCATTTGGTTTGCTACAGTTATTATTCAAACCGGTTTTCTATCGCCATGCACACTTTATGCATATTCAACGGACACATGTCCCAATCTTTATCTAAACAAAAGATCCGTGAGGTATGATCAAAATTCATAATTCTTGTGTAATTACTGTGAAAGTGCGTGTTCAAACCGCTGCAGAAATAGCAGCATAACAGATGGATGGACGGCATGTCGATAATTTTCAGATTTTTCTTTATTGAGACTATTTTTTTTTTTATGTATTTCTTCTTTACATTATGTTTTTCTTGTCATTCACGAAGACTTTGTAGAGAAGCAATGACTGCTTTTTTTCAGAAACTGTAAGTTTGCCTATTTTTTGTTCTATGAACACCTGAATAGTAATTGATCACCTAAAAATGTTAGTTCTCTCATCACTTACTTAACCTTATGTTGTCTCTTTCTCTTGGAGGAAAAAATAAGATATTGTTGTGGAGAAATGATGTCTGTTTGGCCAAAAAATCGAAGACTATGGGACCAAACCTTCAAGCTCCAAAAGGAACATAAAGGTACAGTAGAATTAAAAGGATAGTTCACCAAAATTAGCCCATGATTTACTCACCCTGAAGCCTAGGTGTATATGACATTCTTCTTTCAGACAAATTCATGGCAAACATGAGGGCTTAAATACACAGACAAATTATGGAGCTAATAATATGACAAAATGATTTGAATTTAAATTGTGTAAATTTGAATTATATGCAAGTGTAATCTAACAAAATAAAATTTTAGGTGGTAGTTTAAATAGTTATTTTTTATTTTATTTATTTATTTTTTAAGAATATTGCACATTTGAAATTTAACAAATTGAATTTTTTTTTATGGCTGAATTTTATAGACGTATTTTCAAACGGCTAGTTTTTTTTTGTTCTGAATTCAAATACTGCAAATATTCAGTTAAAAAATACAGATTCAAGTTTTCAAGACGAAGAAATTTAGAACTTTAAATTCAGTTTTCTGAAATTCAATCTCAAAAATTCAAACTCAAAAATCCAGATCTTACAGTAAGGAGGTCACATGTCATCCACAGGGAAGAGTAGATGATCTCAGAAAAGTCGAACAGAGCATTTTGGCCAATTAGGGACTACAGAAGTTTTCCATCTGTGGTGGTAGTTCAAGAGGTTGCCACTCTCTGACTCTGATCTTGAATAGCCCGGAGTGATTCTTAAACATGAATGATTTAGTGTTTATGTTAGGTACTGTTCTCAGCACTTGAGACATTTGTCCAATCGGTCTCTGGTGTTTTAAAATATATTTTGTGTAAACTTGATTAGAACGCCACTGTGGCTACCGTTCAGACAGGACGCGAGCAGCGCAACGCACTACAGTTCTTGATTTGACTGTTGCAAAGAGCTTGGACTAGGTCAGAAATAGGATGGGGAATCCGTGTGCTGTTGGGGATTTCACGGTCACGTCGCACCGCTCATGATGATGAATCGAACTCTAGGCTATGTGAAACAATTTTCAAAAGTCTTGTGAAGAAATAATCAGTATGGGTTTCATGACCTTTTTTCAGTGACCTTGTTGACCTTACTTAAGTTTTTGTTTTAGTTTTTTTCACAAACCACTCATAAACATAATAATTTCAAAACTACAAACGTTTACATACATGCTGCTGACATATTATTGTAGCAGAGTATGTGCTGAATACAGTGTAATAAGACTTTAGCCATGAAAATGACACAAGTAACAGAAATAACCACAAATGTCAGAGCATGTTAGAACACCACCAGGACCCAGAAAACACCTCAAACCCCAGAGGGTTAAACAATACTTGAATGTTGGTGGGTATATTTTTCTTTAATTTATTTCTTAAATTTTTCTAGAAACATTTTGAGCAAATAGCTGAGGAAATCTTGTTTTTGTCATAGACTCTAGATCGGATTTAGAACGATGATCAAAACATAGATGGAGTAGATTGAGTCCATCAACACCCCCAAAGCTTCACAGTCCTATACTGTAGCTTGTCCTGGGTCTACATTTCATTCAGTAACATTAGGCAGTAGGGGTGTAATGGTACATTTATTCGTTTTGAACGGTTCAGTTCGGTACGCATACAAACCGAACGATTTTTTGGACCATTTTTATTGCCAACAAAATTGCACAACATCAAATGGCAAGTGTAATGAAAGCAGAATGAAACTGCACCACTCATTATGTGCTTCTCAGATCGTTTATCAGTTCGGACCAGCAACATCTGTGCAGCGTGAGCCGATCTCGATCAAGAGACACTTTTACTACACAACGCTTAAGGATCCAGTTAAGAAAACATTTGAATCGCTAATGGAGTAATAACATTGCTGCGAGATCTAGTGAGAAGCATTCACAGTTGTCCGTTATTAACTGTAGATTATTTGTCTACAGTTATTTATTCTGAACATTATTTGTTCATCCTTCAAAGATGACTCCCATTTATAAACCTAAAAGTTACAAGATGCAGGAAAACACAAATTTATTGAAAAATATTTTTTCTTTTAACAAATAGGAAATTTCGCTGGCATTTCTGTCTTTCTGCTGTATCGAAAATGTACCGAACCGTGACTTTAAAAACCAAGCTACATCCCGAACCGTGATTTTTGTGTACCATTTCACCACTATTAGGCAGTATTGATTTGTATGCTCTTTAATGTTGATGATTGCATTTTACATATGCTTTCATACAAAATCGCTTCTTTATGCTGCTTCTTCTTGATCAGGATATTCATTACTCTTTCAGAAGATGTCTAATAGTATAACAGTGAAAACACAGAAAGCCAGAAATTTCTGTCAATGGAGAGGAAAGAGTTAAGACTAAACATCATTTGAAAAACAGGAGATCCCAAGTAATATATCTCCAAATCGCTTTATTAAAAGCTCTTGATCAGAGTCACACAGGAACTCTAAAGTGCATTAGATTTTCACCAGCGACTCAGTACTGTAATTATACATTTATAATCACACTAATATAACAATATATTAGTACCTTGCCTCTGCAAATCCCGCAGATCCAAGCACAACTAACATTTATATAAAAATACAACACAGATTCTAACCGTTAGAATAGATTTTTGAACTATGAGTACTAAAACATGTAATAATATTTTATAAATACTTAATAACACCATCCTAAAATTTGAAAAAAAAAAAACATTTTTCTTCTTCCTCCATAATGGTGATGTTGGTCTACAAGGGCACATTCATTTACATTTAATTAAAACATTCCAATATGTAGTGCGATTTAGAAAATCCTTGAATTTGGGATGCCTGCTTGACATATCTAATAAGCAAGGGGGCCTGCTGTACACTGAAGTTCCACATCTAATATTTCTTACATGATTGACACACTCCCTTATGTCCACTGTGTACCCCTGATCCTGCTTAATAAAACATTTGCCTTCGAAGAGCAGCCGAATGTGGAGTAGGAGATGGGTTTTAACGCCAAAATAATGCCGGGCACTCTTTCGTTTTCTTTCCTTGTCTTTCTCGAGGACCCCCGCCCCTCACTGGGCTCCCAGTTACATCACAGAGGGTCTTGGCAGCCTCATTAAAATAAAGCAGATCACATGTAAAGACCAGAGGAAGTGGTCCATCCCCACACTCAAAGCTTGGCAGGCTCTGGAGTATCAAACTTTGAGCAACCCTCACTGGTGAAACTGAGAGCAAAGTCCTCAGATCAGTCCAAAAAACAATGTATTAACATTACCTTTGAGCAATCTATAACTACAGCACACTACTGTCCAGCTTGCGATAGCCATTCTAAAATGATTACCCAAAGTATTATGATAACCATTTGATGCAGATTGTTTTGTTGGATTGTTTTGCTGCTTTTATAGCCCTAGAAGAATGAAATTTGTCATTTGTTTGTGTTGAGAGTAAAAGGGGAAGTTCATGTGGTTTGATAGTGCTGACGTTCTCAATTAATGGTTAATAAGAGATTAGCATCCCTCTGTTTAATGAGGATGCTGCACATTGCCGTTTGGCTTAGCATGGATTCATATCAGTAATTGCTTTCAAAGGCATTCAACTGCACTCTTCCGGATAAGCATGCTCCTTTATCCCAGGGCAGAGAACAAATGTTGTGAAGAAACGCTACTAAAACGTATAATTGGGGCTTGGCAAAGCAGTTATTTATTGAACAATTTATTTTTGATTATATTTTTTAATTATTCACACGATTGATTGTTTAAAGAGTGTAAGTAAAGCATGATCTTGCAAGTCATTGCGTTTGTTCAACTGTATGTGGCTGGTCGCATGCATTTCATCTTTGCAGAGCTTTTGTTTGCATTGGGCCTTGGCTTCTTTCCTAGTCGTTTACTAATGGTTCAAGCTTTCCAGCAACAGTAAAGCTATCATATGTATGTGTGTGTGTGTGTGTGTGTGTGTGACTGCGTCAGTATTCTTCCAAGGTTTTTACTTTGAAGCTGCATGAGGTCTACACCAACCAAATAATAATTATGGTGAGGTGAGATCTACAAGAATATATTACTTTATATAAATGAAATCTAGCAATGATATAGTGATTTGTAATTATGTATAAAAATGATTAACTGAATTCTGCTGATTTACTGCTTTTGTGTCTGTTTTAGCTGACTTTTGTTTCGGGCTGTTGCAACTTCTAATGTGCTAATGCTAATGTGAATCATGATGTCACAACTGATGTACGAGTTTTCCACTCTTTAACCAGGATTTTGAAAGACATTAAAATTAAGGAAAAAAACAAAACAAAAAACTATTTGGTGCAAAAATTAATTAATAAATAATTTACAGCCCAAAGTAAAATCTCTAAGCAGTTTTCTCATTTACACTAATTTGTTGAATGCAGCATAACACTCACAGTGAACAAGCTGCTACACTAACACTGAGATATACTAAAAGTATACAACATGCAGAAATGTGTGAAATTATACATTTTAATTAAATGTTTTGGGGTACTACTTTATTATTTTAATTTCACTTTTTAGTATTGTCTAACAACATATGATTTAAAGAGAGGGCTGTTAATGAGAGAAGAGCATTAAACTGCAGTAGACCTGCTTGTCTGTGAAGGTTGATCAAACAGCCCTCCTGCACCAGGTGAACAGGCAAGCCAGGAAATCAAATGCAAGACAGGATGAAACAAGCATGACAGTGACCAACATTCAGCAACAACGGCATCCTTGCCTCTCTTAGCCTAGCCGGAACATTCGTGCCCCAAGATGGCAACACTGCCAACCAGTCAACCTGCCAGCCATATGGGGATAATTAGGTACGGGACTCTCACATCTCTCCAGCTCTCTCTGTCTCCGGCTATATTCTCTGCCACTATTTCCAATCGAGAAACAGAGAGGAATGAAACAACAATTGCTATGATGTTCTGGATATCTCTCAGTTTGCAGGGCTATCATGAGGGCAAGAGGAAAGAGGAAGAAGAAAACCTCTCGGGAGGAACTGACATTGCTGGACACTTCCAAACACCCACTGCATTCTGGGTAGGCTTGCTGGCACATTCTCACAGCAAGAAAATCCTTCATATCATAACGCTCAGGAATCTTTGGCACCTCTTTTACATGTTTTTATCATAACTTGTCAAGAGGAGGTAGATGGTGTCCACCTAAAGCACGACCTGGCCGGACATGAATTTGATTTATCCATGAGAAATTCATGTCTACTCTGTTGCTGTGTCTTAGAAAAAGATAAGAGAAAAACTTGTGACTTAACTATTCAATGTGGTCACTCGTCAGAACAAAGAATGCTTATGTTTGTCTTTATTAAATAAATAAATAAAATTGTGATCACCTGTTTACAGGGTTTGAAAATTTTACAAAAAGTTATCTTCGTTGAAATTAGTTATTTTTAAAGAATTTATTAATCTTTCTTAATGTTAGTTAATAAAGCAATACAGTTGTTAATTTTTTCATGACAGTTCATATGCACTCTTGATTTAAAAAAAAAGTATAAGTAAATGAACAATTAAAATTAAATATAGCTGCGAGCAGCGATTGCGGGCCCAAGCCGGTGGCACCGCAACCCCGGTGCCTTTAGTTACCTAAAGGCACCGGGATGGCGGTACCGCCGGCTTTGGCCCGCAATCGCTGCTCGCAGCTATATTTATATATATATATATATATATATATATAGGGCTGGGCGATAAAACGATAACGATTATTATCGCGATATAATTTTTCTCGATAAAATGATATCAAGAGGTCGATAAATTTTCGATAATGTTTATGCGCCAAAAGCGGAACTAAACTCATTTGAACCGCGCGCGCCACACGGAGCATTTAACCGCTTGGGTCAAAGTCCAAACTGCACTGAAACTGCAATGAGTGCAGCGCGAGCTCGCTAGAGTAGACGCGATTGCTTTGATCGTCTCGCTCAAGACATCCAGCGAGAAGCGCTTGAGTTCAGCGAAGAACACAAATGTCAAGTTTAAACCAGTTTAGGGCAGATAAAACACCGCTGACAAAAAGGAGAAACACTGCGTGCAACGATCCAGTCAGAATCTGAATTGATACTGAATCCATTTAGCCATGGATTTACTGTAAGGTTAGCCTAGTAATATTAACTGCACCTTGAAATGTGCATGGGATATACATATTTAATTGTATAATATCATTAATGTAGACAATTCATTAAATTTCTTTTTAAGTACATGTCTTATAAGTACAGCATTTAATAATGTATTTAACTGTTAGGCCACTGTTTTCATACAAATACCACAGAAACCATAAAGTTACATTTTGCCATGATAGTGAGGTGCTAAGTTATAGGCTATAACGTTACCTGGTTTTATCTGTGGTTATCATCATCTAAATGCATGAGACTGGATGACCAATGGTTAATTTTAATACAACTCAGTCAGAATATTACATTTTACAAAATAAAAATGTGGTCGTTATATTAAAAAAACCCCAGATGTTACTGTTTTTGTTAATGAGCATAAATTTAACATTAGCTTAGTATTAGCTTGAGTTAGGATACATATTTACTGTCAACTCACTGTCAACTTAACCCCCTGGGGACCAAGGTGTATTTGGGGTCCTTGAGAGGTTCTGACATGCCCTGACATCTGTGTTTTTTTCAGCTGCTTATAAACATATTAATGGCACAGGTGAAATTACACTATATTTAGCAGAAACAGGGCAACCATGACATATGGGCAACATGTTTGTACATGTTTGCATTTTTGAGAGAATATTGTTTATGCGTGGTTATTGTAAAAACTAAAAATGAAAGTTTCTGAAATAAGGCCAGAAAACACATACTAAATATGCGTCCACAAGACTTTTGACTAATTGATGTTGTTGCCTAGGGTTTTTTCTTCACAATGATCTGAAAATCATCCCCCTAATCATTCACATAAAACTGTGAATTGGGTTATATTGTGAAAAATTTTTTTGTTTGCCAAGGCAATATGCGAATGGGCGTGAACAGGCCAGCCCTCATCATGTATAATTAGGTGATTCACACCTGAGAGACAAAGACATGCATAATAATGAGCCTTTCATTTAGGTGAGTCAGACAAGAAAAAAATGAAAGGACAACATATATATATATATATATATATAACAGAAGGTCAGATGCAAAAGCCTCTAAGTTCCATTTTAAATTATTCTAGAATAATCATTTTTATCAAGCTTGTATATTTAAGTTCAGTAATTTCACTTAAATGACAATTAATAGGTAATCTTCATTGCCATTATGTGAAATTACTGAACTTATATATACAAGCTTGATAAAAAATTATCATTCTAGAAAAAATTCAAATGGCACTTAGAGGCTTTTGCATCTGAACGCTTCAAATATATACATCTATGTATAAAATCAAAGTATAAATGAAAGTCAAAACCCATTTTTTGTCATACCTGGAAATAAATCCTGGTCAATTTTTATATGGGCCATGTAGAATTGGTTCAGAGTTACAGTTTCAAACATCAAGATGTTTTAAACTCTAGCCAAAAGTGTGTTTAAATATGATTCGTGTGTGTGGCTAATAAAATAATATGAACAGAACTCGAACAGTCTGTAACTAAATGAACGTTCGTTCGTACATCCGTCCACACACCCGAATCATATTTAAACACACTTTTTGGTTATAGGTACAGATAAATAATGTTATCTTACTAATGTAAGGATGTCTCATGAGATTCTTGTTCAAATGAAAGCGAAAGTGAATTAACGCACAGCGCGTCAGTGAATTCGTCTATTCTTCCCTATCAGACGCGCATTTGATATTTAAACAGTCTTTGTGGACACTATTCAATAATGCGATTCGAACAAAGCACTTATAATAAATGACTTACTGCATCAGCTGAATCCGTGCGTGCTCCTCAAAATGAAACTATAAGGTAACTTTTTTTCCAGGATCTCCTCACTGCGCATGCTAGACTAAAGAATAGGACGAGGTTATCCGTAATAAACTGTGTTTTAATCGATATGGGCATAAACTGTATGTTTTTATCCATGTGGGCGTTTTCATGGCTTGCCTCAACATTAGAATTTGAATAGCACGCGCTCCCAGTGGGCGCGGTTACATTAGCACCTCATTTGCTGTAATGAGGTGAAAGGGAAAATCCTGACATCTCTTTCTTTTCATACAGATTACATCAACTGAGAGTAGTTGCTTTTTATATAAATGACTTAAATTAAAAGAAGAAAATCTCAGCTTCATAAAGAGAGATTTTTCGTGTGTCTGTGACAAGTATTTAATGAGTTACAGCTCTTTTTTCGGACGCGTTTCAGAAAGATTTTTGCGGAGACAGAGTGAGCTGAAAGCGCACCCATGTTTAATTTATTTATTTTACAAAAACACAAGGTTTTGATATTAATAAAAGTGTACATAAAAAAAGAAGACCCTCTATAGTTTATAATCATGTATCGATTTTATTTTTATGACCATCAATGACGGAGTATTTTAAGTCTATGTTGCAGCTGTGTGAAAAAAAACGATCAAAACGCGGGGGCGCGTTTTTGGTCCCCAGGGGGTTAATATGCATTTTGAGATAAAACATGTAATTTTAATATTGCAGCCTGCACTGCAAACTGTGCTGAAGAAATATTTTTCTATTCATATATTTATTTTAAGGAAAAAATGTTTGCATGTTCTACCTCATATTTGTGAAACGTTCACCTGTTTGGCAAGTGTTTGTCATGATATGTTCTGACAATAAAGAGAAGTTTAAAACCACAATTTACACTCTGGTTAATACAACTTTCACTTAGGAGCAAAAATCTGCCTTTAAACTTGAAAGAAATAAAGATTTGACATATATCGTGATAATTATCGATATCGACTGATATAAAAAAAATTATCGTGAAAATTTTTTTGGCCATATCGCCCAGCCCTATATATATATATATATATATATATATATATATATATATATATATATAGCCAGTGGCACCGCCACCTTGGTGCTTTTAGGGTTATTCTACATGACGTGCAAAAACGTAACCCCCGCTTTGACTGTCAAAAAGAAGTGTGCTGAAGAGCTTGCAGCAGTGAAGGCTCTGCAAAAGTGCGGATCGAGGGCACATTTTAACCACAAAGTATGCATGAGCAACCTTCTGAAAGGTCAGGTGTACATCAAGGTCTACATCTGTACTGTGTTTACATTATAGTATTTAGGGATGCGCCGATCCGATATTCAGGATCGTTATCAGCTCCGATACTGCCATCTTTGCCGGATCGGGTATATTTACACCACTTTAATCAAACCACTCTTCTTTAAAACATTACGATGTGATTTGTTTCACATGTATTTTGTTACTCTTATTGAGCTATTTTGTCCACATACAGGACTCACTGCCAATCGTATGTGCTCACATCATTCTCTTTCTGTGAAAGCTGTTCTGCGTTCACCAGTTTTCACTCTACAGCTGTTGACCAGAGCACTGAAATTATTTCTCACTTAAACTACAATCAAATGGATTTTCCCACACATTTTGCATTAGTCCTCTGCATGGCATTTTATTATTTTCTGCGCAGCTTCAGAAGTGCATGCACACAGCCTAGAACACATGACACACACACTCAGTCACGAGAGAGGCGCGATCGAACTCTGTGTGTGTTTGTGTGTGAACAATGGAAACTCAATTTTGTTCATACAGGAAAATATTCAGACTAATGTCTTGTGGGAGCAACAGAATACATGTAACGGCATTATGTAATCAGGATACAAAAATCCAGTAACTGTAATTTGTTACAGTGAGTTACATCAAAACAAGTAGTAATCAGATTGTAGTTACTTTTTGAAAAAGTATATAGTACTTAAAGCCACTTAATATAAAGTGGGACCCTTTTTTTATGAAATAATTTGTAACTGTATCGGAATACATTTTTAAAGTAACCCTCCCAAGCCTGGTCTTGTGTGGACGTCCGTTACTTTCACTTTTTAAGTTAGCGCTTTTTAAGGCCCCAATCCTACTGTATTACTGTGTGGATATTGATCCAATAGTTCTACCTGATTTTGAACACAAGAGGGCAGTATAGCAGCACTATGAATGATTTTTTACTCTTTTGACTAAAACATTCTGGCTGTTTTTAAAATTAGACATAAGTATTAAATTTAAAAAAGGAATAAAATGGCTGTAGTTCCAATATTGGTATCGTTTATAGAAAAATAAATGGTGAATAATAAAATTTTTAGAAGATATGAGACGTTTCCTGATTCTCTTTTTGACATAATCCCTCGCCATAGTAAAACTGTTTGACATAATAAATATCCATTCACAATTTAGTATCTTTAATGTATTTTCATAATTTTGAAGAAGTTTGGTGGGAATAATTAAAAAAAACACTTAAGAGGGGGTAATAAAAATGTAAAGGCTGCTTTTGCAAAACATTCACATACAGACCAAAATAACCGACTTTCCTGTTGGGCTGGCTTAAAGTTGTTTGGGCTAATGAGATCTATATGTGTACCGAGTTTAATATTATTACATGCAAGTGTGTTTGATTTATGGACCAAATTTTCAGACCAAATTTATGGACCAAGTTAATTTAATTAATAAACTAATTATATAAAACTATTGTCAATGCACTACAATTAAACTGGTTATATGCCATTACTTATAAAAAATAAAAAACTTATTTAAAAAATACCAGGCTTAAGGCATTTATTTTCTTTTATGCAGGCTACACACACAGCAGTGAAATGTGTGTGTGCCCCTCCCCCTGCACACACACACAGACATGCACACACACACACACAGACAGGCAAACACACAGACAGAGACAGAGATGTAGGCTCAAACAGAGCATGACCAGATTCAAGCAAACATATCTTACTTTCTGTGGGTCCTAGTTAAAGAGTGTCAATTAGAAAGTTGTCCGGCTCGAGGAGTACAATATACATACTGATTTTTGTAACTGTAGATAAAACTAACAACCCCACTTTTGTCAAAAGGTGGCGCTACTGAGCCCTCACCACGCCCGTTTCTGAAACTTTGCACATGTCTACTGGCTAATAAATGTGATGTGTCTGATGAGTTTCATGCAATTTGAAGCATGCTAAGGATCTCAGAAGCATCCTAAAAGAATGGTAAAGTTTGATGCGTCGCCACGGCAACAGTTTAAAAGATATCAAGAATCCATTCACAGGTCTTCATCTGCCGTATGTTTACATTATACAGATGAAGTTTGAAGAAAATCGGGTTAAAATAAGAGGGTGATTTTAAAGCATTTTGAAAGTGACACACTTCCTGCTGCCAGTTGGTGGCGCTATAACTTTGACACACAATAGTCACATCCATGTGATCGTCCTCTTACAGCGAACGCACTCCTGAAGTTTCATCAAGATCGGTTGATGTATGCTGAAGTTATGATACACTTCCTGTTTCACGTTTCTCGCCATGATTTCATTTCCTCGCCACGGCCAAAGCATTCGAGATATCAAAAATCCCCTCGCAAACTTTCATCCTCAATGTCTTGACTTCACGCTGACTGAGTTTCGTAGAATTTGGATAAGAACTCTAGGAGGAGTATTAAAAAATCCATTGCAAGTGTTTTACAAAGAACCTTAAATAACCGACTTCCTGTTGGGCTGGGGTAAAAAGTAAAAGTGCGACGTATATATGAAATGATGAGATCAACATGTGTACCGAGTTTCATATTATTACATACAAGCGTGTTTGATTTATGGACCAAGTGTTCGGACCCCATTCCAGGTGGCGCTGTCGAGCCCCCCTGCCACGCCCGGGTACCATCTTCAGCCCGGCCCTAATGGCGGCGGGTTCTGACCCGTGTGCAAAGTTTCAAGAGTTTTCGAGCACGTTAAGAGCCCCAAAAGTGCCCAAATAGTCGTATAAATAATAATAATAATAATAATAATAATAATAATCCTAAGGAAAACAATAGGGCCTTCGCCCTTTCAGGGCTTGGGCCCTAATAAATACTGCAGAAGTATTGAGTTACTAAAAACCAAAATGTAATTTATATATATATATATATATATATAAAGAATGTTTACAGTATAAAACACATCAATAAAATTTGTGACATATAAAACATATTTGTGAAATATAAAACACATCAATGATATTTATATTAACATTTGATATGTGGCATTGAAAGCCTATGAATATTAAATGCAGATATTTTTCTGTTAATAAAGAAAAAAATGTTAATTCTTATTTAAGGCACAGCTGCAGAGAAAATCCATGCTGAATTCAAGACAACGGAACCATATGTTTGGTGCTAAGAAGTAATTATCATAAATAATACAGATTATTTTAATAATCAGAAAACAATATGACCGTTTTAAAAGGTGCTATCGTTTATCTCAGTCACCGTAAGGTGTTACTCTTCTCAGAATTCAGGTGTTATGTCTCTCTTCAGCGTAAACCCATCTGTTTTTTAAGATCTTGATGTTTCTTGTGCGAATGATTTCAAGGTAATTATATATGCATTGTGCTGGCCAGGCGAGACCTAGCTGCCTTCTGGTCTAAATTATGCCAATACATATGTTTGTTGCAGTGATACCACATTAATAAATGATGGAGGAGTCTCTCCATGCTGTGGCAACAGAGCAGAACAGTAATATGCACTATGTGGCAGAATCATTGAAAGACTATGGTACAACAAGAGGGCGTTTTGGCAGATTTACAGATCATCATCTATAATACATTGTTAGTCTTTCAGCTATGCACAAAAGCCAGATGTTCTTTTTATCAGTCAGTCTCTGGGTTGTAAACATGCTGAAAGAGAGATGGCGAGGAGGAGAGAGGGAAATACGTTTAAAAAAAACGTTTTATGTTATCAACACAGGCTGTTTGGATCTAACAACAAAAGGATTTTTTGAGTTTGCGAATTGTTAAGAAAAAGAGGAGCTTACGTCAAGGCAGATCTATCATTTGGCTAATTCACACAGGGTTGGTGGGCTGGTTGTTTTCAGGGCCCAACCCTGCACACTTTATGTTTCTGTCTTCATATAAACAGACCTGAAAACAAGGGTCAAAATGGGAACTTACAATGACTGTGTGTAAACAATCACCGTTTCAAGGGGTCCGTTTGAACACCATCTTGGCAAGCTGACAGTGTAGTGTCCCAGAGCAAGAACAAACAGCTGTGGACATATGGGTAGGAGGTGCAAGATGCTCCTACTGCAGACTGCCTTGGGAAGAAGGGCCAGATAGATGAATGCAAGCTGCGTTCTCTTTCTAATGGCCCGCGTGGTGGTAGTGAGCCCTGGTGGAGAACTCAACATTTATGAGTGTGAATCTTTAAGAGCTGTTCTGATGAAAGCCAACACTGGGCGCCAACTCTGATGCCACGGCTATAGATGGGTTTTGGGGGTGGGGGGTGGGTCCATGCCATGAAGATCCACCCCAGGGCATCTTCCACACAAGAGTCGAGATAGACAGAGAGACCTGATAAATAAATCAACTTAAAGGACTGCAGAGGGTTTGAGGCCTATTTCTCTTCTTGAACCCTAGTTTTGAGACAGACGGTGGGAGGAAGCGGGGAATGAGGGAGGTGGGGGTGGTGAGGGGAAAGCAGGCTTCGTCCCAACAGGCATCAAGGACCAAAGACACCAAGTCTGTGATTCTTTCAAGAAATTAAATATATTCACTTATCCGAAAGGCCTTGGCTCAAGATCCTCATCATTTTCTTTAACGTCCGAGATAAAAGCGTAAGGACTTTCCCATTGGCTTTCAATCGAAGAGTGCCTTTGAAAGCTCATACTTGATTTGAAGGTCTCTTAGAACTTACTTTGGGACAACAAATTCTGAACTGCCCCTTTTCAAGTGGAGATGAGTAAAAAAGAGATTTTTTTAAAAAAACACCAGGGAGCTTTCAATTACCACCCCCTCCATCCCCTTAAATTTAGAGACTGCAGTACTTATTTAAACTTAATTGAACAAGACTAGAGTTTTTCCAGTGGTCTTATCCTCAGTCTAATCCACTCTGAACAACTCTGGTTCAGAACTTGTATGTGTAATTATTTATTCATAGCAAATGCATACTGCGAAGTTCAAAACAGCGACAATAACAGTATAGTAATTAATGATAAACAGCTGTGAGATGACGCATTTGCGTGTTGACTGATATGGTACCTGTTTACTTCCATTAGTGCAACTCTTCGAATAACACACTTTAACAGCAGATGAAAATCTCTCACAATCATGGAATCATACCGATGAAACCAATAGACAGAAACACACGAAATTGAATAGGAACGAAAGCAAATATTTACATTTACATTTTGATCTAGAGACAATTTAGAGTTGTGTTCATCCATTCCTGTCTAAAGTTTTGGTTACTGTTATTTTCTATTATTATTTTAGTTTGTGAATGCTTAGTCATTAATTACAGACAGACAGACAGACAGACAGACAGACAGACAGACAGACAGACAGACAGACAGACAGACAGATAGATAGATAGATAGATAGTCCGCTGGCAATCATTTGACACAAGCCATGATTTCATGATATTTTGAAATGATCAGGTTTGCTCTAGTCTTGATGTCAAAACATCTTCTTGACTGAATCTGATCCAAAATATCACTGAGACACTGTCAGGAGTGATATTGTGCCACCTTCCCTTATCAGGTGTAGCATTTTTTAAGCATCTAGCTTCTCGTTCAGCTGTATGAGATGAGGACACATGTATACAAGCATGGAGCAAGTTGGAGGGTACAATTCTGTATCTACTCCCCATCAAAACACCCACTCTTGCTGGATGTGCACAAACAACAAGAACTGGAGCAAGTGTTCTTGTTATAATTATCCTATTACGAAAGGAATGATTGCTACTTCCTGCTTCCAATTTATTGTGAAAGGTTCTTGTTAGTCAGACACAGATGTCAGGCTTTATTCCTTAAACACGAGAATGATAAAGATATTAATAAATTATTTATAAAAAAACATTTCCTGGTACATTCCCCCTTTAATTTTTTTCTTGTACGACGCAAACAGAAATACATTTTGTTTCATAGAAAATGCCCATTGTGTGTGCATGACTGATGACTGAAACACTGTATAATCACAACAATCGTATTGGCTGGCGTCAGCAATGACGTCATGTTCCAGCGTGACCAGAAAGAATAAATGGGGCGCCTAGAGAACATGTCTTTCACTTTTTCATCTGAAGGGACTGTGCAAGCAGGCCGGACGCAGTGTCTCGCTCCCTGTTCTCAGGGAACAAAGGTTACAGTCCTAACCCGAGACATTCCCTTTAGAAAGGAAAGTCGTACTGCGTCAGAACGCTAGGGGAACAATCTACCCACGCTGCCATGCTGACGGGATGCTTTGCCAGTTATGGCTGTTTACAAGCACAAACACCTTCATCTCAGTGTTAACCCCTTACTGCTTACACGTCAGGCTGTCAGTAGTACTACCCACCTACGGCCACTGCCCGAGCTTCATGTTAAGCGAGGAAGTACCCTTGTCCTTTCACACGAAGGGCTTGTTAACCCCCGTTCCAGGGGCTATCTGTGCTTATCGCTGAAGCCACCAACCTGTTTGAGTTTTAACCCCCGTTCCAGGGGCTATCTGTGCTTATTGCTGAAGCCACCAACCTGTTTGAGTTTTTTATACTCAACCACAGTCTCTAGCCAGAGACGATAGCTCCTTTGCAGTGCTAAGGAAAGTGGAGGCCTAAGCAAAAAGACTCTAAGACCAGAAACGGCCTGCCACACTTCCACCAATGTGGTCTCTAGAGCTTTTTCTCATAATGTGAAAAGATTCATAGTGCAGACCCAGGTGGTAAAGGGCCTAAGAACAACTCCTTTTCTGTACTACTACCTGCAAAGCAATTTGCATTGAGGCCTCAGCAGGAACTCTCAAAGGAGAGGAGGCCTGACACATAGCTCACATATAACAGTGGTCAGGGAGCGAGGGTTCCTCTCAAATGAGAGGAAGCTTACAGCATCCTTATGTGCTCAGAAATATGGCCACTGGAGACGTACTCAGCATAACGACCCTAAACTAAAGGGGGGTACTGGACTGCATTTGAGGTGCCCTGGCCGTATGAGGGAGGCTAACACTGGAAGCCTGTTACCTTAAAGCTATGGTATACGATGTTAAAAATCGGTCGAGAAAGCCTGAGATGGTTGGGGAGTTTTACAAAACTCATCCCGCCCCTCCACACACACACCCCTCCCCTCTGTGCTACCTGATCCCTGAGCTATGTCACATTTGAGTTCACGTCAACGCAAGACTAGCAACACATGAAATGTTCTGCAAAGGTTTTGAGTAATTGTTATAGCAGCACACAGCGCATTTTGTTTAAATTCCGATCGGCTTGAACAGAAACCCGCTTGGCATACAGAAATATATTCAAGCACTTCAAGAAATATAATTACTTAGACACGTGATAGGCAATGCTAAACGGCTAACATTGCCAATGCCGACTGGCAGCATTGCAATTTGTCAAACTGCAATGATAAAAGCTATTTATGTAACACACGTCACAACATAAAAGTATAAATAAATGTTTACCTGCTCAACAAAAATTCATCCGTGTCAGTGTCGGTTTTCAGTGCCAGATCTCCCTGAAGCTTCCTCCAACGGTCAATAGTGGACCCTATACTGTATATAACCTACTTTGAGTCCGGCGTTACTTTTTTTATCTCTGCTCTTTCCTCTACAGACTTACTCGGTGTCTATCCATGAAACGGCGCACTCTATAGAAATATCCTGCGAACTAGGGTTTCTTGGAAAAATGACCTTATGGAGGCTCTAGGGCCTTACTAGATGACGCCATCCTAAAGGGAGGTGATCTAACCACCTTCTCCACTTTAGAGATGTATAGCACCTCCACAGGGCTATGGGGAGTGGAGGCATCAGCAGGGAGACTCTAAAGAAGAGCAGGCCTGGTCTTAGATTATTGGATTCTATTCGGGAGAAAAATGACTATGTTAGATAAATCCAGCGCAGAGCCCGAGAGGAGAAGGGTCACAAACTTTTATTTTGGATTAATCGTTGCCCAAGCCCTAATATATATATATATATATATATATATATATACAATAAATAATATTGTAAATATTGTACAATAAATATATAAATAATATATATTTATATATATATATATATATATATATACATACACTTTTTTTTGGAACAGGCTGGCAGCGTTCGTTTTAACTGAAGGAGGCACCTAGCCAACTAGTCTGTCAACGGTGCTGTAAGGCTACAGGATTTGTTTCTCACTATGATCAGGTTTTTTGTTTTTTTTTTTTGCTTGTACTAGGATGCTCATGTCTGGCCTCAGCTACTTCCCTGATGCCCTGCTTCTTCCTCCTGGACTCATGCTGCCTCGTTGACCTACTCCTTCTAGGAGGATGGGCACGGGCAGCAACTGAGTCCCACTGGCCCCTTCTGTGATCCTCAGAGCGAGACGGGCCAGAACCCCCAGGCTCTCTGGGTGTGGGCCTGGACCGACGCGGTATGCAAGATCTATAGGCTGCTGATCGCGCCTTGAGCGCACCTCCCTGAACTTTCCGACCACCGAGTGTGAAACTAGTGCAACAAGTAGAAAAGTCTTCTCTTTCTCCCCAATGCCTGCCAATTTTACCCACAGATGCCTCTTTGTTGCCACCATGGCCGCCATTGATCGTCCGATCATGGCAGGTGTCTGTTTGGTGGCCCGGAGTGCCAGGTCTGTGGTGCAGCGCAACTATCGTGCCTGGGGTAAGACCCTGGCCCTGGTCCAGGTCCCTCAGCAGGTCAGCCCCTGCGAGAGATAGCTTGCAAATGTCTCCTCAACGGGAGGCATCAACACATACCCATGCTCTCGCATTCCTTCCACATTCAAATAACTAGAATGCTGGAAGCAGTGAATGCAAGCAGAGTACGGGTTCTTTCATGCCTTTATAACCTCTACGTGGAAGTTGGGCTGGTCGGGTGTGACCAGTGAGAAGGCGCTCATCAAGCCTTCCACGAGCGGCTTCTCCTCTGACACGCCTTTATGGCAACTCAAGTCTAGTGGTGGCATGCATCACCTCCACCAGCTCTGCATACTCAGCCTTAGCGCGAGCAGGACCTGAACCATGGGGGAAAAATGACTGTCCCTCTTGCCTCAAGAAGAGAGAAAGACCAGAGCATTCTCATCAAGAAACGCTCACAGTTTGCGCACTCTGCCCCCTTAAGGACCGAGTGTGCGTGCTCTTCACCCAGACAAAGCACACAAGGTTGTGAGTCTCACCAGGTGTGAGACTTCTCGCAGAGGTCGGCAAACTTCCTAAAGCGCTTGTTTCCGGCCATAATTTGTAACTCACAGTGTCAGTGAAACAGTCCCTGAAGACGAAAAGAGGATGACATGTTCTCTAGGCGCCCCTTTTATACTTCCTGGTCATGCAAGAGCATAATGTCATGGCTGACGCTGGCCAATACGATTGCCGTGATTTTACAGCGTTTCAGTCATGTCACGCTGAGGCGTTCCCCTTAGCATTCTGACGCAGTGTGAGTTCACTTTCAAAAGGGAAATATGGTTTTCTTTCTACAATAATATAAGAACACTCTTATTGAGAATGTGTGTTCTCCATTTGTTTTCTTCTGTGTTCTGTCTTGAGTCTGTGTTTATTGGATCACATAGTTCAAAACTGTCTGTTTTCAAATGTAATATGTAAATACATTTGACCTGACTTAAAAGGGATCTATTTTTCTGTTTGCTGTTGTACTGAATGCCAGTTGAGAGGGCATGTTTGCAATGCTAATACAGATAAACAAAGGATCTGCTTAACAGTGCTATTCTCTCCAGAATTGCATGTGTATTACAAGCTTTGGCTTGTTTCTGCAAAACGCACTGGCAGCAATGTTTGTTTCATTTTGCATTTTTAGGTGATGATGCCACAAATATACCTGCAAGACTTCTGTAAAACCAATTGCTGTTGTAGTATAGCAGAGGAAGGAAAATAAAAGATATTCTCACTATGCTGCTGTCACATGCTCACTGACAGCAATTTTGATGCGGCAACAATAGCTTCTGATTCCTTTAACAGCTGCTAATGTACTTTCCTTTTATTCAGTGATCCAAGAGCAAGGCGTGAAATGAAACCCCGCTTTTCTTTAGACCAAATTTTTTTTATTTATATATATTTTCACTTGTGTCTGCAACCAAAGTCATTTACATCTCCCAGGGCAAGGGGGTGGCGTTGAGGAGGGTGTCAGGCAAAAAAAAAAATTCACATAATCTCTCTCTGTCTTTTATTGTAACAAAAGCTTATTTAAACTGATGTTTACTTTCTGTTTAAGATCCCTGGCCTCCTTCCAGTGTCCCATTATGAGCGTGGCTGCTACCTAATCAACAGAAGCACCTCTTCATCAATACATTATTTACAAGCCTGCTAGAATGCAATGCAGGAAAATGGCCCTCCTCTGGGAAAAGAGCTAAGAGGAGACAGCCAGAATGCAGGGAGTTGGTGTGATAGAAGAGTATTCACAAGCAAGAGATGATCTGATGTTTGTACTAGCAGAACTAAAGAAATGGACCTGTTACCGAAAATGATGAGCAATTGTCCTTTTTAAAATGATCATAGCTAATGAATTAGCTAAAAATATATAAATTTAGACATTGAATTGAAAATATATTTGTTTACATACGATATTATTTTAAGGTGACATTGTTACACTGCAATTACACAAGAAATGAGTTATATTAATTAACCACATTTACTCAGTATGGGGATGAGGTTAGGGCTTGGTTTACATTTGGTTACTGGTAATTTGTCTTAATTTACAGTTATTACTATAGTAAGTACAATGCCCTCCAGTAATATTGCCTCCCCTGGCAAATATGAGCAAATGCAGCTGTGAAAATAAATCTACATTGTTTATCCTTTGGATCTTTCATTAAAAAATTTCACAAAATTCTAAACTTTCATTGAAGTAAAACTATTGAAAGTGTGTGTGTGTGGGGGGGGGGGGTGATGAAATAAATGTTTTCCTCCAGTTCTCGTTGGCCACAATTATTGGCACCCAATTATTGCAACCTCCTTTTGCCAAGATAACTGCTCTAGTTCCAGGTGGCCAGCCTCGCGAGCCCCGTGGTGCGGGACCTGCATCCGCTGAGGCGGCGCTGCGACCCTCTTCATGGGGCTCACAACTGGATCTGTCCGGGGATCCTGAGGCTGCCGAGGCATATTCTCGGGATTCTTCGGGCAGTTCCGACGTCCTCGAGCCTCGCGTAGAAGCCCGCCCCGCGGCTTCTTCTGCACGAGTCGAGGACTCGATGCTTGAGCTGTCTGCCTCTGCATCGAGGGCGGGGATTTCAGGGACGACTCGGCACCCTGTGTCCCCGCATATCTCGTGCTGTGGCCCATTTAAATATCAGTTAGCCACAAGAAAGGAAGCGCTCATCGAGTTTGCTTTTTGACTGCGCTTCCTGCAGCACAGACAGCAACCTCACCACAGGGGCTTACCTTTTTTGTGTAAATGTTTGTTTTTTTGTGTAAACTTTTGTGTAAATTGTGTAAACAAGTTGTGTAAATCGTGGAACAGACCACACTCCCCTTATGTCTCCAACCCCCCTTTCCTGAATTATAGTAACATCGTGGGGGCACGAGAGAATGGTTATGGGATGATGCCACGGGTGGAGCAGCAGCTAGCCAACTATCTATCGCCTGAGTCCGCATCACCCCTGAAAGTCCCGGTGCTGCCCACTAAGCCATGCAGGGATAAATCTTCGCTAGTGGGCAGGGCTTATATGGCTGCGGGTAGGGCTGGTGCGAGTCTTCACACCAAGGCGCTGCTCCAGGCGTGCCAGGCCAACCTTCTGAAGGACATCGATGAGGGCGAGGAAGGCCGTTGACCTGTCTCTCCGAGTCATCAAGGAGATGGCCTGCGCAATCGGCCGCTGGCGGCGATGGTGGTCTCGGAGAGACACCTATTAGTTTCCATTGTTATGCTGATGACACTCAAATATATATTTCATCACGGCCAGATGAATATGCTAAATTATTCAAATTAACAGACTGTGTTAAAGATATAAATGACTGGATGACACGTAATATTCTTTTATTAAATCCAGACAAGACGGAGGTACTACTTATCGGTTCTAAAAACCGTCCAAAAACACCTTTCGCAGCACGAATTTAACATGCCCTGTTACTTTATCCGCTACAGTAAAAGACCTGGGTGTTACATTAGACTGCAACCTGTATTTTGAAAAGCATATTTCATATGTTACAAAAACCATCAGCCGTGGCTGGAATACCAGAAATTACACTGTTGTGATTTATCTGGTTTGCCATGGAAATGGCATTTGTGTGCAGGCAAGCGGGTTGTGGTATCGGCTTGTTTACTGCACAATACACTGGAACAGTCACATTTTCTGGAACTGAACGAGCGAAAAGTTTTGGTAGAAGTCTGGCCGCGGTGAGACTTAAACACCATCGTTTTCCTAAGGGGGCTAGGAAGACTTTGAGGCCTCGGGCTTTATCTCAATCTTTTGCCGGGGCCCATGCGGCCGGCAGAGTGAGATCGTGGTCTCTGTTCCTGGACTTGACAGCGCTGTGAAGCGACACCGGGAGAAGGCTGTGGCCGGGAGCTTCGTGCAGATGTCTGTTTTGGGTCATCTGCTGCAAAGCCAGAGCGCTTTGGTAAGAAGTGCTTCATAGACTGTGACGTGGTCTGAACCTCAGCGAATCTATCTGCGAAATCTTTGATGGATGATCCAAAGAGGCCAGCTGGGGAGATGGGTGCATCAGGAATGCGGAGTCCAGCATCTCAGATAACGTCAGCCATAGGCCATTAAGCCATGTTTTGCCTAATGGCTAAGCTCTGGAAAAACCAGGCTTGGTTCCCAGTTCTGATGCAGCTGACAAGCACTGTCCCATGGCCGATACCGACGTGGAAAGACCTCCTCTCTAAGGCCAATGGCTTGATTTGGCATCCTTGCCCGGAGCTGTGGTCCCTGCACACATGGGCCATCAACGGATACCCGCAAACTTCCCGGGGGTAGTGTTAAAAACAATCACGCAGGCTAGAGTGCCATCTACTAGACAACTCTATTCCTCAAAATGGTCTCCTCTGGCATTTACTTAACTGGAGTTAACTAGAGGCCAAATTTATAGTAACTGTAAGATAAAAAAATATATATATGAATGCCTGGCTAAATAAATGCGTAAATTTAGTCTAGTTTTAAACTGGGGGAGCGAGTCTGAGCAACGAACAATATCAGGAAGGCTATTCCAGAGTTTCGGAGCTAAATGTGAAAATGCTCTCCCTCCTTTAGTGGATCTGTATATCCCAGGAATGACCAGAAGCCTCGAATTTAGTGATCTTAAAGAGCGCGATGGGTTGTAGGGCGATAGAAATCTGTTAAATAGACTGGAGCTAAACCATTTAGAGCTTTATAAGTCAAAAGCAATACCTTGTAATTAATACGGAACTTTATAGGTAACCAATGAAGTGATGATAGAATCGGTGTTATATGATCATATTTTCTTGATCTAGTAAGAACTCGAGTGGCTGCATTTTGGACTGACTGTAGCTTGTTTATTGAGGATGCAGGACAACCAGCTAATAAAGCATTAAAGTAATCTAGTCTCGAGGTCATGAATGCATGAACTAACTTTTCTGCATCAGAGAGAGATAGCATGTTATGTAGCTTTGTAATGTTTCTAAGGTGGAAAAAGGCAGTTTTTTGATTGTAATAAAAATGTCCATGACCCAGTGTTCATTTCTACATTCAAGCACAGCCCACCACAGTACCGCTAGAAGATATTACGCAGTACAAGATAACTTCTCATTAGAGAACAATGCTTATGATGTGATAAATCTGGATGACACAAGTTATTTAGATTTGATTCCATGTACACTATAAAATCAACTGTTGAGACCATACAATAAAAAAATAAAATTCTGTCCCTGAAAAGTCTCCAGCCTCCTTCCCCACAAGCTCTTTGTTGCATTTCCATTTACAATGAATCTTATTTTGACTTTGCCTCTGCTGACCTCCATTTTAGCCATCAGACTTGCCTCACCCCCTGCTCCGTGTCTTGCATTCATATGCTTTTCTTCATTCCTCACACATCTAATTGACTTCATGTCTGATCATGTAAAGGATGCTGTTCTCCACCTGCTCCACACACTAACACTGAATCCTCTAGTGCTCTCACTCCATTAACAAAGAACAGCACCAAAGTTCTGCTCCCTGCTATCAAACCAGCGACTGCTAAAATCTCATTTTCAACTCAATTTAACCTGCTACCCCTCAAGGGTGGTGCGATTATAGCAAACCTGCTCTGTCACACATAAATTAGGACAACAGCTACCTATAATCTTAAAGATTACCTAATGACAGACACAACGCATTTCACAATGCCAGACAATGTCTGAGCCTTGCTTGAATTTTCTACCTAAATAAATTGAATGTATTATATCCTCTCTTTTTTAATGCAGCATTTGTAAATTAGTATCATTTACTTCTACTGTTATAGGCCTGTTGTCATTAGTCTCATGAGATTTAATTGTGGATCCACTTCTTACGCAACCCTCCTAGTCATTAATAGATCTGGTACGTATGCATTTATGAGACAGGATATGACAATCTCCTTGTGAAGGACCAAATACTCTAATAACATATTACTGTAATATGTAATACTGTATTTGTGTGCATAAAGACATCATATGTTGTTTCCAAAGTTACATTTTTGATTTTGTTGACATTGTAAGCCAAAATTATATATATATATACAGTATATATATATGTGTGTGTGTGTGTGTGTGTGTGTGTGTGTGTGTGTGTGTGTGTGTGTGTGTGTGTGTGTGTGTGTGTGTGTGTGTGTGTGTGTAAACGTTCATTTAAAAAATGAACTTTGTATTACATTTTCTCTGCCCAGTTTTACAATACAGGAGATTTTTATATAGTTAAAGGGGTGGTTGATTGCGATTTCACTTTTTTCCATTTTAAATAGTGTGTAATGTTGCTGTTGGTGCATGAGCATTATCTGTAAAGTTGCAGCACTTAAAGTTCAGAGATAGAATAGGAATATAAGCAGAGATATCGTCTTTTAAAAATCAGGAAGTTTAATGCCTACAAAAACGACTCGAATGGGACTGCAACGGGTTTTGTACGTAACTAACCCATAATTTGCATCAACCCTCCCTCAGGAGTATGCAAAAAAGGGCATGGCTATATTTCTGCGGCTCATCGAAAGTGTGTTATTTTCACCCAGCTGACAGGTCTTCTGTGTTCGGGCTTCCCACGGACGTTGTAGTTCGTCAACAATGGATACAATTTATGTTTGATTATGGGAAAATTACAATCGTAATTTAGCTCTCTGTGCTGTGCATTTACGAAAGACAGTTTCCAGAATCTCCACAAATTCAATGCCGGATTCAACAAGAAACTGTTAGTAAAACAGTTTCATGTATATATATATATATATATATATATATATATATATATATATATATATCGTCGCTGTCCGATGAAAACCGCGTATGTCCATTTTGCCAATTTTGAGATTTTTTGACTGATAGAATGTCCAGGTTCATTTCCGTATACAGCATGCTTCACATTATCTAAATGACCAATGAAAAGTTGTGAAAACATGTCATCTGATTTCCACGTATTTCCATTTGCTGTCAAAGCTGTCCATCACGCAGCGTATCTCCCATAGGCAGTATGGTATCTCCCCGCCGTGTGGAGGCATCTCCCTTGTCTCGTGAAGTTTCTCGCCGGTCTCGTCTCTGAGACCCCTACACCTGGTATTAAAATGCGATCTGTATCCAGATAAGTTATCCGGATAATAAAAAAGCCATGTTAATGCAAGGTATAAATACGTTGTGATCGTATTGTGATCGGATCTGCCTGACCATCTGGAGGTAACGTTAGTCTGTCTGGCTCGCATTCAAGTTCGGATCTTTACTTGGTGTAACTCAATCTGGTTGTTGAAACCACATTTACTCCTTCCAAAAATGCTAAAAAAAATAAACGAGTGAGAGCGTGTTATTTTATAGGCTATATGACACGTTATAGTCAGATATGACGGAGCGTCGAAAGTGAAAGTAAGTCACAGACGCAATCATCTTCACAATCACACAATCATCTTCAAGTAAAGAAACGAAGTGATCTTACCAGGGCATCAGGCTGTTGCCACACTCTCTTATTGATGTATACATGTCTTTGATTTTGAAATTAGCTGAAGACAAAATGCAGCTCATATAAAATGCAGCTTATAGCCTATCCGACAAAATTACGGTAGGATTGTGTAAATAAAGTATCAGTCTAGCATCGCCATGTCAGTGTATTGATTCATTGTCTCTTCATAGTTTGCAAGAGACATTTAATAAACTGAGTGTATTTGATAAACTGATCGTAGCCCATTCATCTGTCAATGAAACGCGATTTGGTCATTCTAATTAATGATCGGAAGAACGCGTATCGACCACCGTTACTATACAATATGCACGTATGTCCATTTAAACTCGATTTTGGGTCAAATATGGATTATATCATGACACTGGCAAGAATATGGTTACATTTAAAGATGTTGTGGCAAGCATGACAATGCTACGTTCAGCTGCTTTTGAAATTACATGTTTTTTTCACTTCCTGAAAAGTAACCGTTTTGGACATACGTGGGTTTCATCGGGCAGCGACGATATATATATATATATATATATATATATATATATATATATATATATATATATATATATATATATATATATAGGCTACTTTATGACGTTCTTTTTCAATTTTATCAAGAACGTAAACCAATGCCAATGCTGTTTGTGTATATAGCCAGTTAGTTTGATGCTATTGTGTAAAAAATGAGTATAAAGTTAAAAAATATAGGCAAATTACCATTCAGAAACGTTTTGTAAGAGCCGTGTTTGGGGAGGTTCTGCTTGACTCTTTTTATCGCCGCTTTCTGGGTCTGATTCTGGCTCATACTGATACTGCAGTATCAATACCATTATGTACATTTGACAGTAACACATGCAACTTTCGCCCATAAAGGTAATGGGCGTGAAGTATCCGGACAACGTGCACTACACAGTTTAGCCAATCACAACACACCGCCCCAAACTAACCAATCTGAGCCCACTGCCTGTTTCTGAGGGAGTGGTTTAATAGAATCAGGATGTAAACCGGTCGTTCAAAGGACAGAGGAGAAAGCGGCTTACAATAAAGGTGAAATTAATGAAAAATAAGACTTGAAAAAAAAAGAACCATGAATACATGCTATATTGCACCCCATAAACACAATCATGCAAAAAAAAACAGTAAACCACCCCTTTAACATCTTTCATAATTTATATAATTATTAAACACATTAAATAGTAATAATATACATAAATAGTCTTATTATATTAATATAAATATAACAATTTTATATAATTTTATTTTATTTTTTATTTAATTTTATTATATTTGCATTTTCTGTACAAATTGATTATCCTACATTTTTAGATAAATAGATAATAGATTATCTTTTTTTCTTAAATAAGTCCACAGACCCACAGACCAATAGAGTCCCCAGACTATTTTTCTTTAAAAATTGATGCCTTGGATTGACATTTTCAATAAAACACAAAAAAGGTTGCTAATATATGTTTGCATTTCATTCAATGCGGTCTGATTAGTATTGCTTTGATATATGTCATTCACATAGCCGATGGGTTAATCTTATCTCTGTGGCTCTTGCTTTGAGCTCGCCTTAAGCAAATGTATAGAACACCCTCAGAGTCACTGAATGCAATGATGCCTCACACCTGACAGGCCTGTCTGTGGATCTATCTTTCAGTCTAGGATTACCGCTATGGGTGCTTCTGTAACCAGATTTAACCTACATTGCAATAAGTTACTTTGGGCCACTATAACATGAGTTGTCTGTTCTTCGTATAGTAAATGCAAAATTCAATCTCAGGAATAATTTAGAGAGGTGATGTATCCTATAAAAATCAAACCAGAGCTGAATGTTTATGTCTGCATGAGAGATCACTAGTGGATACTCAAGTTGGAGGGTCTCAGCAGGTCTTTGGGCCTTTTCATTCTCACCTCATTCACAGCTCATTCACGCTTGGTGAAGCGTCTGCTTCCTATTAACACTGGGTCATACTCTCTCTCCACACTCCCCATCTCACATTGACATCCTCAATCTGCATGCAGGACAGCAGTCTAAGCAGGGCCAAGCCACCCCACAAACAACACTTACTGTCCTCACTACCATTAATTGCAAATCAGCTCTACAATGAACATTTATGTGTAGTAGTATTTTACAGAGATATTATTAAATATAGCTGCAAGCAGCAATTACCGTTAGCCAAGTACAATTAGACGACAAGACATGCCAACGTTGCTGAAAGTGTCAGACCAACTGCAACAATGAGCAATTAAAGACATTTAAAGACAATTGTAGGTGAAATGGCTGAAAAATCATAGAAACTGTAAATAAAAATATGATTTAATGGATTATCACTTTCGACCAAGAGGTGGCACAGTTACAAAACTGATGTGATGTGGTCAGAGTTAAGTGACAATGACACATATAAAGTTTGGTGTCAATATGCCAAGGCATTGCAGAGATAAAGCCTGAATAGTACTTTTAGCATTCGTTCGCTATACATTATCTATTGACACTAAATCTATAACTTTTAGTCGCCACGGTCTAGAGATGATACAATTCGATTTTGGTGAAAATCGGACATACGGTCTTGGAGGAGTTTGAAATAGTAGGTTTTGACTGAAAATCAAGGTGGCTTACAGAAAGTTCAGCCAAATAAGGAAAAACTGGTATCTATGTTATCAGCTTGACCCAAGGAATCTATTAAGACCAGTGGCATTTCAACAGGCAGATTTATTCAAAAGTTATTAGCCTTTTTGGAA
The DNA here is from genome assembly GCA_038021265.1 of Cyprinella venusta. Taxonomy (NCBI): domain Eukaryota; kingdom Metazoa; phylum Chordata; class Actinopteri; order Cypriniformes; family Leuciscidae; genus Cyprinella; species Cyprinella venusta. Next base: position 18,546,145 of record CM075868.1, read on the forward strand.
ATTTTGTTATAACTTTTGACCACTAGGTGGTGCTGTTCACAATATTTTGAGTACCCTCAGGGGGTGGTGTTGGCACATTCTGAGTTTCGTAATATTACACCAGTGCATTTGTTTAGTATAGAATTTTATTTCACAAAACTATTGAAGTCAATGGGAATTTCATGTTTTGTTCTATTATAGCACCACCAAGAGGCTCAGTCCCACAATTTTTTTGTGTTCTCAGAGTGAGACCATACATATGTGTGTCAATTTTGGTGAAAATATCTCAATTTGCTTAAGAGTTATAGACATTTATATGAAAAAACACATAAAAAATGACTGACACATGATTTTGTTTGAATTTTACTACCCCTTACTATAAATATTTTCACATTTGGGCATTAATGTATTGCTATCGACCTACAGTATGTTTTCAATTTTCTGATGGTGGTTTCGTCTCGATCAGACAAGTGGTTTCGAAGATATAGCCAAATGTTTTTTTCGCGCTAAATCACAATGCTACACAAACCGTAAGACGAAACCCAGCATGTTTGATATCGTTGGACTCGGCAATGATTCAGGAACTCAAAAAGATGACTCCCATGAAAATAAGACAACCACACCCAAAGTTATAAGCATTTGAAAAAAAATAACCACTAGGTGGCGCTGTTTCAAAACTTCTCAGGCTTATTCAGGCCATCGTACTGATCACTCACACCGAGTTTTAGAACAATTCGTTCATGCGTTCAGAAAATACAGCATTTTAGGACATAATTCAAAATTGCCGACAGACAAATTGGCTGATATGTGAAAATTGGATATCAGTCGACTCGGCATGATGCCCTGAATCTAACAAGACCAATTTTATTATTTTTGGACAAACTGTTCAGAAGTTATGAGGAAAAAATTTTCATGTCTCCGGACCAGTAGGTGGCGCTGCGCCAAAACACTGCATGTAGCCTCAGGTCATGCTTGTGATGATATGTACCAAGTTTGGTCTGAATATGATAAACCGTTGCAAAGATACAGCCTTACAACTGTTTTTGCAGGCGCTACGTGAAATTTGTTAATGGTTTTATCAAAAACGGTTAAGTGAATCAACTTGAATTTGATAACTTTTATGTTTTTGGGCAAATCGGACAAACTGTCTAGGACGAGTTTGCAGAAGTAGCTTTTTCAGGAAGTTCAAAATGGCGGCCATATTTTCATGACATAAAATGACATCATAGTATGCAATCGAATCATCATGAGCTCTGGAATCAGAAGAAAAAAAAATTGTTGATTGGCCTTATGGTTCAAAATTTATTAGCAAAATAAAAGTGAAACTTTGGACAGGTGATGGCGCTAGAGGGAATGACTTAGAAACACCAAAATTGGTGTATTTGATTTGATGGGACTGTCCTCTATCAGAATGTCAAACCAAAACAACTTTCCCGCAATCGGTTCTGCCATAGACTCCCATGGCGGAAGAATAATAATAAGAACGGGAACATATACAATAATTGCCTCCGCACCTTCGGTGCTTGGCCCCTAATTAATGAATTATACATTAATAATTTTAGAGAGATCAGGGAGGATTTCTATTTGTGTATATGGCATGACTTATGTTTCACCACATTTGTTCAGCTACCAAGGAACTTGGCAGCTATTGTGTCATAAAAACATGAAGCTGGATATAAGATGCAAACGTCAAAATGTATTTGTTTACAAATTATGTGTAATGGTGTGTTTTGAGGTCATTACATAATATTGAGCAAAAAAGGTGTCTTTTAATCGATAATTTGCCTTTTAATTATAATTTGTGTGAATAGGAACAAAAGTTGTTGTTGCTATTCAGTCAGTCCCGTTCGACAGTACATTGATACTGACATATTGTGGTAGTGAGAAAATGGGCCAGTGAAAATATGCAATTGAGATTTGCATGTCGAGCCACTCCTCCAAGACATATACAGGAATATAAGCTGCAGGCAGCTCACTCATTCAGATTTTTGAATTGGAGCCGAGTGATTGTGTACAGTGATCACTCTCTTCCAATCACATCACAAAAGAGCTTTGATCCTGATCGAAAGAAAAATTGCTACTGATCTAAAAGAAAATCAGACTGAGCTATGTGATTCAGTTTTCCTGGCATCCCCCCAGGTTCAGTGGCATCTGTTTTACCTCAGTGGCAGGCAAAGACAACCCTGTCCTGTGTGCGGAAATTGTGGCCCTGCTGGAGAAGAGCAGGCCATCCCCTGTGCAGAGCATCTCTTTTCTCAATATGGAGTTGGACTCATTCAATATGACGGTACATATCATCAACAAGGTCTCACAGTCTGTGCTGTACTGAAACAATTCAGTGGCATATCAGGTTCCTGTGGCATTTGGCATCTGCAGCTGCGAATACGTTACATGGATTGATACATATGGGACTGCTCCAGCACTGGCAACATGGCCGAGTCCCAAAAACATTGTGCTCCTGCTCAGACCACGACTTTATATGGGCCAAAGTGCTCTTAGAACAAGTTCCCAGGCACATTGTTGTTACAAAAGATGCACCCAGAATGGGCTGGGGTGCTGTTTGCTTTGGGCATGCAGTTCTGTGCTCCTGGATGGGACCTCGACTGTAATGGCATACTAATTGCATAGAATAGCTGGCAGTGCTACTCACCCTGCGTTGGTTTCGACTGTTGCTTCAGGGCAAGCACTTGTTTGCATGGACAACACTATGATGTTGTGTACATCAACCGTCAAGGCCTCCATCTCCTCTAGAGTCAGCAGTGGCCCAGGTCGCTCTTTTACACTCTCATTTACTCCCTGGCTGAGGCACCCCTCTGCATGGATGCGTTGGCACACAGCTGGCCCAGGGGCTAGTTGGCACACAGGTTTCCCTCAATGAACCTGCTTGCACAGACACTCTGCAAGGTCAGGGAGGATGAGGAGCAGGTACTGATGGTTTCAGGTCTTACTGGCCCACCCGAACCTGGATTCCGGACCTGATGCTCCTCTCAACAACCCCTCGCTGGCGGATTTCCCTGAGGATTTCCCTTTCCTGTGTGTTGTTATACAAACAAGTAAAGTGCAATTTCTGCACTTTAAAAAAGGTAAAGTAGCTTCTTTGCTCTCCAGGTGAGTTCCCCACTCGGAAAACCCTGGATTGAGTTTCCTCCGAACATCCTTCGGCTGTCAGAACCTGCGGAGGCCTCTGACACCAAGGCTAGTACTCGAGTTGCATGCCTGATCAGTCAGCCCTTAAACTGGGCAAGATGCCCATATGCTGCGATTACTTCTAGGTAATCCCATATGTGTATTCTTCAATGGTACGGTTTCCCTGTCTCTGCATTCACTGCCCCACAGGTCAGTCCATATGTGTTTCCACAAGCTCTCCATTGGACAAGATACACTTTCCCAGCATTAACAACACAAGTCATGGCTGATAAAAATGGGAACGGGGAAATAAAGCACTCTTCCTGTGAAACGACATTTAAAAGGAACAGCAGACTTCTAGAGTCTCCATGGTAATTCTAGTTCCTTCCATCCCGTTGGTATGGAGGACTATTATTCTTTGGGCTTAAATGGGGTGCTGAGTATCACTGCGCCATGGGCGTGGTGATGGTGCAGTGGATAAGACACATGCCTTTGGTGTGAGAGAACCGGGTTTGAATCCACTGTAAGACACCAGTGTGTCCCTGAGCAAGACACTTAACCCTAGTTGCTCCAGAGCCGTGCAACCTCTGACATATATAGCAATTGTAAGTCACTTTGGATAAAAGTATCAGCTAAATGAATAAATGTAAATGTAAACAAGTAGGTTATAGCATTTGCCAAAAGGGCATGCTACAGTTTGCCTGCAACTGTGTCTCCAACACTCGTTACACAGTTCAATGGCTGTGGCGCTTTCAATATGGAACATGACTGACTGAATGGGAGCATCTTGGTTATTGATGTATCCCTCAGAGGAGATGAAGATGTTATGTCCTCCTGCCACAACCCTGAATGGCCATGATCTCGGCCTCGGCTCCTCAGCATAAACTTAAATGAGTGAGCTGCCAGCTAGATTATATACCCATGTGTCCGGGTGGAGTGGCTTGGCATGCTGATCTCACTCGTCAATATTCAATGGCCCATTTTCTTATTACTCAGAGGTGATTGGAGCTCCCAAGTGAGAGCCAAAATGGTAGTATCGATTTAACGTCTTTGTTCCCTCCTTAAGGGAACGAGTGTTACATCAGTAAACGAGACATTTTACTGCATGTTATGCTCATTTCAGCTGGAAACTACAGTGAAATGTATGTATTGGTACGTTTTTGCAGTTTTGCAGAAATGTAGGAACTTATTTCTAATGATCCTGGATTGAAACATTGGCATGAATTTTAGACTTTGACTAAGACTTCTCTTTATTAATCCTTTGGAATGACTCCTGCAAGGAAATTGAAAATTCCAGCAGCAGTTTTAGCAAGGAGGAAGGAGAATAGTAAATAAAAAAGACAATACAAAAAATAAAAATAACAATAGTAATAATAATAAGAAGAAGAAGAAGAATAGTAATAATAGCATTAGTCAGAATATCAACAAAAAAGACCATAAATTAATTTAAAAACGTGCCAGTGTTAAGTCCAGTGTTAAAGTGATAAAGTGACCAGGAATTAATGTAAGTCCAGGTATGTATATATGTGTTTATGTATGTATTGTCCGTATCGTCCTCTCCACCCTATTTCCTCCTCCCCCCAAGTGAGAAGTTGTAGAGTCTGATGGCATGAGGGACAAAGGAGTCCTTGAGCCTGATAGTCCAGCACTTGGGAAGGAGCAGCCTTCCACTGAACCGGCTCCTCTGTGTGCTGATGATGGTGTGCAGAGGGTGGCTGGCATTGTCAATAATGTCCAGCAGTTTGTCCAGTGTCCTCCTCTGCCACCATCACTAGTGAGTTCAGCTTCATGCCGATCACAGAGCCGGCCCGCCTGATCAGTTTATCCAGCCTGTTGGTGTCCTTCTTGGATATGCTGTCCCCCCAGCACACCACAGTGTAGAAGAGGACACTAGTAACCACAGACTGGTAAAACATGCCCAGCAGTTTGCTGCAGATGTTAAAGGAGCGGAGTCTCCTTAGGAAGTACAGCCTGCTCTGTGTCTTCCAGTACAGATGGCTTGTGTGTTGTCGAGTCCAGTTTGTTATACAGCCACAGTCCGAGGTATTTATATGATTTGACTGCCTCCACCTCAATTCCCTCCAGCAGGACCAGTCAACAACCAGCTCCTTTGTCTTAGAGGTGTTGAGCTATAGGCAGTTAGTGTGACACCAGAGAGCAACTCCCCCCACCAGACTCTGATACTCCTCCTCCGTCTCAACCCTAATGCACCCAACGATGGCTGTGTCATCTGTGTACCTCTGTATGTGACACAGCTCCGAGTTGTAACAGAAGTCCAAGGTGTACAGGGTGAATAGAATAGGGGCCAGGACTGTGCTCTGAGGGGCTCCAGTGCTGCTGACCACAATGTCAGACATGATGTCCTTCAGCCTGACATACTGTGGCCTGTCCGTGAGGTAGTCTCTGATCCAGTCTACCAGAAAGTGGTCCATTCCCATCCTGATCAGTTTGTCCTGAAGTATAGGGGGCCGGATGGTATAGACACTGGAGAAGTCCAAAAAGAGTATCCTCACTGTGCTGTTCCCCTTATCCAGATGGGAGTGGACCCGGTGTAGCATCCTCCACACCAACATCTGGCTGGTACGCGAACTGCAGGCGATCCTCGGCATGCTCTACTTGGGGTCGGAGGCGGCTGAGGAGGAGTCGCTCCAACATCTGCTGCATTCCTGGGCCGGAGCCTCCTCAGCTGTTCTCTGACCTGGTCTGTAGTGAAGTGGGGCGGGGATTGTATTGAGAAGGATGGGGGTATTTGGGTGTTGGGGAGAAGTGTGTAGAGGGAGGTATTGTGAAGTCGGGGGGGGGTTGTAAACTAGGGTTTGGTGGTGTCAGGGGGGAGGTGTGTGGGGGGAAGAAGACATTGCTGGTAGGAGTGAGGGTGGGGGCCAAGGGCATGAGCTGGTTAAACCTATTAAAAAAGTCATTCAGCTCATTGGCCATCTCCATTGTTCCCCCTGTAGTTCTTGTCTTTGTGTTGTGACCTGTGATAGTCCTCACGCCATCTCAGACCTCTCTCATGTTGTTCTCCCTCAGCTTCTCATCCACCTTTCTCCTGTAGTTGTCCTTAGGTTGCTTCACACAGTGTTTCACCTCCCGCTGTGCTGTCTTCATGGCCTCCCTGTCACTGCTCCTGAAGGCAGCCTTCTTCCTGTTGAGGACACCCTTGACCTCCCATGTTATACATGGCTTGTTATTGTGTCATCCCTTCTATGTCCTTACCATGTGAGTCGATCAGCGCAACCCAGACTGTGATGATATAGCAGTCTCTCAGGGCACTTTCCATCTCAGGGGATCACCTCCTGCTGGTGCGAGTTGACACCAGTTGTTTTTGGACCAGGGGAGTGTATAGTGGCTGTAGATGAACCAGGTTGTAATCGGACTTCCCCAATGTGGGAAGGGGAGTCGCTCTGTATGCATCCCTCACATTAGCATACAGGAGATCAACAGTCCTGTTGTTTCTTGAAGGACAATCTAGGACAATCTACAACCTGGTGAAAAACAGCCAAAGTAGAGTCCAAAGTTACATGATTAAAATCCCCCGAGATGATCATAAAGGCCTCAGGGTGCTATGTCTGCAACGCTGCTGTGACGGAGTGGATCTTCTCACAAGCAGCGTCTTCGTCCGCTCTCGGAGGGATGTAAACACAGAGCGTGATCACATGGCTGAACTCCCTCAGCAGATAGTATGGCCACTGGCTAACAGCTAGGAGCTCGAAGTCCCAGCATCATGAGGCTGTCTTTATGGAGACAAGTCCTGGGTTACACCAGCGGTTGTTGACATACATAATGAGTCCTCCACCTTTGCTTTTTCCACTTGCCTGTGTGTCTCTATATCTCACAGCAGTGAATCCAAGCAGATCCATGTTAGCATCTGGTACAAGGTGGTTTAGCCATGTCTCCGTGAAGATGAACAAGTTCGCTGGTTTTTCAACGCAGACAGCTCGTCGATCTTGTTTGGCAGCGACTTCACGTTCCCCATGATTACGGAGCGGATTGTAGCGCGGATTGTAGCTCCTCCGATTCTCAACTAGCTCGGCCTTTACCTTAGCCCCTTCCTTGCAGCCCCTGGGTCTCCTCCTCAGTTCCGCCGGTATAGGGTGCCGTATCCCGGCTCGTCCTTTCGTGCGCAGAGCGAGCAATTCCTCCCTAGAATGAGTGAGAAAGCTAACTCCTGGTTGCATTTTAAGATTGGAAATATCCATGGGATATATAGAGCACACACTATCTTTGCGCAAAGAATTAAAAAAAGATAGGAAAAAAGAGGTTTAAGTGAGTAAAAAGAACTAAAGAGAGCTAAAAACTGTAGAGCCACAGGAGAGGCAGCTGTCTGCCACAGTGCCACAGCATCCATATTTTAGCATTTTATTTAAGTTTTGTTGTCCGATACATACACATACAGTTTAAACTATATAAGCAAATGCTCAAACTCAGTTTTCTGTGGATTTAGAAAAAAATGTGCACTGAAAAATTAGCATTTATGGAAAATGCAGAACTCTGAGGTTATAACTGAACATTGGATTTAATTACTTCTTCATGCTCTGAATTAATCTGTTTATGAATGCTGATCATAAAACACTACAATGCTTCAGGTTAAGTTAAGGCAATGTTGTAAATAATAATAATAATAATAATAATATGCAGCAATAAACATACCATTCAATGACTTGCTGATATTAAAAAGCCCCAGAGAGACAGAGATATCATGGGTTTAAATGACATGTGTGGTGTTTCAATATTTTACAGCAAATTCCAGTTTTTTGTTTGTACTGTAATCCCTCAACAGTGGGTTATAGCATGAAAATCTCTGCCCGCTATTAGTGAGTTGAGCGGTTAAGATGATGAGAACTTTCCCTCTACTCCCAAAGCTGTCCCCAATGGCAACGCCATGTCCCTGTGTTCCCCTCACCTTCTTTATCTGCAGACTTTGACAAGAGAGATCAGAATCCCGCAGATCTATTTGGCATCATCACTGAGTCACTCACAATATGTAAATATATGAGAGAGGGGATCTGTACCTTCATCCATTATAGATGAAGGGAACCCACAGCCGGGAAATAGGTCCCTTTAACCATCATTCTTGAGCCCTTTGTGCCTGTGGCTACAGAGCCAAATCTGAATTTAAAGCTACTCGCTGTACATTTTTGATGGCTTATTCGTATTGAAGATGGCCAAGACTGATTTATAAAGTTGTTACAACTTGCATGCAAATCTACTCATTGAGGTTCTGCAACTGTATTCCACAATTTAATTTGTCTTATTACATTTTAAATTTTGTATCAAGATTTAAGTTATTTCCTTAAAATAAGACACCATAATTATCCATGGCAGCAAGATCATAATATTTATAATAGAGGTAATTTATTAAATATTAAACTGTAATTTTCAAGGTTTTGTAGTACTTTTGGACTGTACTCACACACACAAGCTTATAGAAAGTTTTTTAATTATCAGGAACTAAATTCTTCCATCAAATGCAGCACAATATGCAAATTTGGATGTAACTGCAAGTAGTCTCAAGGCTATCAGTTCACTACCATGTATCATGTGCAACTAGCTGTGATGTCAAAAACAACTAATAAAGAAAATGTATAAGATAACCTTTTCAAGGATGCTCTAAAAAATATCACTGTTAAAAGGGTGAACAACAAATAAGTGTGTCCACAATAAAGAAAAGGAAATATCTTTTAAAAATCCAATTTTAAAACCAACTTCCTAGAAACTGTTTATATTTATATTGGTTTCATATTGTTTTGAAAAACATTTACAAATGTTTCAAGAATTGTTTGAATTTAATAACTCTAAAAATACCAAGTGTTAACATAATAGCATATCCTCAAGGTATAAGTTCCGTATTGAAAACATGTAATTTTTATAATAAATAAAAGGATCAATGTAAAACATGTTTTTAGATTGTTTTTCATGATTTATTAACATGAATATCAATTTTATAGTTAACCCATATGACATTTTACAACCTGACCTAATCATAAATAAGTCAAATGATTATATATTTCAAGAGACTTATTGACCTTGCCATGTTGTCATTTGTCTGTAGGGGTCATCTCTATGTATAATTTCCTGTTTTGTATTTTCAAAATGGATCAAAATCACTTGTTGCAGTCCATTAAATAAATCCTAATATGAAAATTTCTGAATCTGTTTAGCAGAACATGCTAATGATCTTTTAAGCCTGATAATAGTCAAGTCATTTATGTTTGATGTTTTAACAGGTAGAGACAGCAGCAAAGCTCTCATTATGTTTTCAGAATCAAAGCTTTCCTGTGTAAATGCAGGTTTGCCTAAAGCTGTCAGAGCCTCAACTTTGACAGCTCAATTAGGTTTAGAAAATGAATGTCAATTATCAAGTGTTAGCACACACACACACACACACACACACACAGCAGAAGCAGGCATGGCCTAGCCCTATAAATATAGCTTGATAGGCTGATATAACTGATTTTTCATCTCTTCAGCGAAGCTCACGCATCATCACCGGCGAAATGAGAAAAAGAGTGTGTTTTAGTCCCGCCAAGGCCGGTCCAATCTCCATTTCTCAAACATTTCTCAGCTCCTTTTAGTTTGAGTGGCTAAAAAATGTCAATATTGCAGTAATGAGCTTGTTGTATAACACGCAAGCCTGCTAACATATGCCGACATACACTAAATTGTTATGACACTCTGCTCAAGGCAATTCAAGTCTATGTTGTTTCCCCCCTGTGGCTCATTGGTGAAACACAAAACTTTTGCGCGGGAGACCCGTGTTCAAAGCTGGCTCTCGCAGCAGAAAAATTTAGTCTCGCCGTGGCCAAAGAACGTAAATTGACAAGAAGTGAAAGCCAATAGAACGTCCCATTGAAACACCAGCGCCCAGCAGCAGCCCTATGCATCCGCCATTTTGGGGTGAAAGCAACTCGGCAGCAGCTCGGCAGTGATATATACAGTATATTTAGTCCAGTGCAGAGGTCATTTTTAGGTTGAAATAATTAGGTGATTATTTTAACTCACAACAGTCAACGTTATAGCAGTTAAAAAGAAGTTGCTACTTAACCAGGCTTTTTCCCCCACATAACTTGAGACAGGGAAGTTCAAGAATTTAATTAATTATTTTACTCTCCACATTAAGTGTGACAGGTAAGAATAAAGTGATATCAGTTCATAAAGTTATAATAATGTTAGACCGTTTCCAGGAGGTACACATAACGTTACATACAAAAATAAGTTATCAATGAAATAAATGACTTGAGCAAATAAATGTAATTGTACTAAAATGTAATGTTGGACAATAAATATGTAACAGCAATAGAATAGTTTTACAGTAAAGTGTTTTTTTTTTTTTTTTTTTTTTGAGTATTGTCCAAGCGGCAACATTCTAATCTGAAAAATGAAGCCTACCCGGAAGTGCGAAAAACTCCAATACATCGAAAATCCGGTAGAGGCCGGTCCCAAAAGGGAGCAAATGTCCATATACCTCATTTGTACTTTATTTGTATTGTATTTCCCAAGATTTTCCAGTATGGCGCCGCACATACTCCCCATAAACAGCCTCAAAACTGTTCTTCAGAGTCTATGGGTGACATCACGGACGCTTTGTCCATATTTTTTTGCAGTCTATGGTATTAGCTTATATTAATGACTGTTAAAGCAAGACTATGTAAACAAAACAAAAAACAAAACACAGCCACTGTCCAAAGTGGCAATTAAAGTTATAGGATAACGGACACAGCAATGCATCATGTTCTATAAGATCATTATGTTTGTAGCATGATCCAGGGGATTAAAACTTACAAAATATATTTCAGGCCTAGTGGAGTTGGTAACTAATAATAGTAGAAAAGTGTAAAGTTGCATAAAATGGAAATACTCACAAAAGCAAGAAAAAAAAAACTACCTCAAAAAAACTGTTACTGTATCTGTGCTGTTGTCCAGTAACTCCAGTTGGAATTTTCACCCCAAAATGGCGGCCGCACTACCGAAGCGCCACCTAGTGGCTGTTACCAAAAAAGCATCAGAGTTTCGCCTCTTGTTCTTCTATATTCTTTGGCGTGGCCAGACTTCCTTTTTGCTCGTTCAGTTCCAGAAAATGTGACTGTTCCAGTGTATTTTGCAGTAAACAAGCCGATACAACGGCCACTTGCCTGCACTGAAATGATATAAGCTGTGTATTTTCAGAAAATGATATAAGCTGTGTATTTTCTGGTATTCCGGCCACAGCCGATGGTGTTATGAGTGTAATAAACTGCCCACAGCCCGTTGTTCATTTCTACACTCAAACACAGCCAAGGTACAACAGTCACGGTGCAGGGCTCGCACAAATAAAATCGACGCATGTCAATTGTGCATTAAATGTAGTGAATGTGTCCACAACCCAGTGCCCACAAACACTACACACTGCATGTACCATTGTTTCTGTAAAATGAAACCAACACACATACAGTCAGCTTAGGCCGACAGTGTTTTCAGTGCAGTGAATGTGCACGCTGCACTGCGCCCACATTCACTCACAAACATGTTAAGCCCCACAGGGATTGCCCCGCTCGCTCTTTCATAGCAAACTGCTATAAGGATATCGAGCGCAGCCAAACTGCTTGCCGTTACGGTGCACCCCCTGCCTCACTCACTGTAAACAAAGTGTCTATGTTACAGCACACCAGAGCACACCACAGTAACATAGTGACGATCTCACGTCGCCACTATGTCACGACCAGAGCCCATATCCCATTCTACCCCTAGCTATTCATGCAGACATGTGGGCACAGCTTCCCGGAGTAACAGAGTGAGTGCTAAACACTATAAAAAGAGGCTTTTCTCTAAAGTTCGCTCAACGCCCTCACCGCTGCACAGTGCCCGTCGAATACACAGTAAAAAACATAGTAGCCCATATCTACTTCGAGCCGAAATAGCAACATTATTGAGCAAAGGGGCAATAGAGCCCTTATCTCACGATCAGAACGAAGAGAGACAGGGGTCTCAGACCCACTCTATATCTAAGACAACTGAACAAAGCGCTTATGAAATACCAGTTCAGAATGCTCAAAACCAGGAAAATCCTCACGCAGATTTGCCATGGAGACTAGTTTATGTCAATAAATCAAAATGACGCTTATTTCCAGATACAAATAGAACTGATCATTCAGACTATGACAGCGCGACTATAGCCAGAGCGCAGATTAAACATTCAGCGCATCACGAAATCATTCCGCCGCGGCACTATGGTCCCGCTCAGGAGGTTTCAGAAAATGCTGGCCCTCATGGCCTCAGTATCATCAGAACTCCATCTGGGTCTGATTCACATTCAGCTACTGCAGTTATGGCTGAAAGCACGAGTATCTCCTCGAGCTTGGGCTTCCGATCTTTTTCGCATCAAGGTCGATCAGAAATGTGTCACTGCTCTGAAACCTTGGAGAGCTACCGACTGGTACCAGTCAGGTGTAAACCTGGGGACTTCCTCAAGTGTGCAAGTGTGTCCACGGACGCCTCCACCTCGGGGTGGGAAGCGCTGCACGAGGGCAGACCGTTCTTCGGCCAGTGGTCAAAACGAGAGAAGCTCCTTCATATAAACTGTCTAGAAATGATGGCAGTCGGCAAACGCTGAGGCACATTTGTCCCCGAATAAAAGGTCACCACGTCTTAGTCCGCTCAGACGAACATGTCAGTGGTGGCCTACATAAACCACCAAGGTGGCGTGTGGAAATCTTGTATGCTGATGAAACGCATCCTGGTCTGGGGTCAGCACAATCTGCGCTCACTGAGAGCAGGACACATGCCTGGCTCCCGGAATTTGGGGCCAGACAGACTGTCCAGAAACAATATTCCAGCAGGAGAATGATCTCTGCACCCGCAGATGATCCTCCTGCTGTGGGAGACATTCGGCAGATTGCAGGTGGATCTTTTCGCGTCCCAGGAGAACACTCACTGCCCAAAGTTTTTCTCCAAGTGCAAGCATACGCTGGCCCACATCTGGCCCCTCTGCCCACTCTATGCTTTTCCACCTGTCTCACTTCTGCCTCAGGTGTTGGAACGAATCAGGGAAACTGGATACTCAGGTCTCCTTGTGGCCCCCCTCTGGACAAAGCAAGCCTGGTTCCCAGTCCTAATCCAGCTAACGAGCACTGCCCCATGGCCAATTCCGACTAAGAAAGACCTCCTCTCTCAGGCCAAGGGCTCAATTTAAGAGCCTTACCCAGCATGCATTGGCCATCAATGGGTACCCACAAGTGAGTGTTAAACACAATCATGCTGGCTAGAGCGCCATCTACTAGACGACTCTATGCCTCAAAGTGGTCAGTGTTTGTTGGCTGGTGCAAAGCCCGAGGTTTTTCACCCATAGACAGCGGGGTAATAAAAGTGCTTTCCTTCCTTCAAGAGCTGCTGGATAAGGGCAGAACCCCATCCACTCTCAAAGTTTATGTGGCGGACATACGAAAGCATTTATGAAACCCACGACTGGCCTGTCACTGGGGAAAAACGATCTGGTCATCCGTTTTTTAAAAGGAGCTAAGAGGTTGAATCCTCCCAGGCCCCCCTTTATCCCCATGTGGGACCTTTCCATGGTTCTGAAAGCCATGAAAGGTCCTCCATTTGAGCCAATCGAGATGTCAGATATGAAACATCGGTCATTCAAAACATTGTTTCTCATGGCTCTCGCTTCAGCAAAGTGGGGTTCTACAAGCGCTCTCAATAAGTGCGAAGTGTCTGAAATTTGGGCCTAATGACTCATGTCATACTCAAACCAAGACACGGATATGTGCCTAAATCCCTCAACACACCATTCATGGCCCAGGTTATTTCCCTGTCAGCCCTACCGGTTCATAATGAGGAGAAAGACATGAGCCTCCTTTGCCCAGTCAAGGCATTAAGAGCCTATGTGTCTCGCTCGTCCATTTTTAGACAGACTGAGCAGATTTTTGTTTCGTTCAGCGGTGGCGCTAAGGGCCTAGCCGTATCGAAACAGAGCCTATCTAGACTTACGTGCCCTTTAGGTGTTAGAGCGCACTCCACCTGAGGCATGGCCTCATCTTCGGCGTGGTCTTGCGGGATTACCTTATAAGATATCTGTATGGCAGCAGGCTGGGCCTCCCAGTCTACAGGAAAAAATTGAAAAACCAATGAAATCAGCCTATTGAGCTATTTTTAGAGGGCTAGGCCACAACCGCTTTGGTGGGAGTGTGACGCAGTGGGCCCGAAGCGCCCCCATTGGAACGTCACCAAAAGCCCCTTTCTCAATAGGCTGCGCATGCTGCCGCTACACGTTTCACATTAAATCAAAATTAAGGATAATTTTTTTGGCTTCAATATCTCATGGAAAAGAGTGGTTTATCTATTTGGCATCATCACTATATTGTGAGTGACATATTGTGAGTCACTCACAATATGTAAATATACAGTGGCCTGTGATACATCAGCTGCGTCGTTTTTATTTCGGCTCCCATGTTAAGAGGTTAGATCTTGCAGACTGCCTGAGTGACACGAGCCGCTCGAAAAACGCGTGCATGCTAGAAATAGAACCGACGCCTATTTTTCACACGACACACAAGCGTGTTGGAAACGTTACCAGGCAAAATAGAATAGGAAAAGATGTTTACATGTTATTTTGTACAAAAATATATATTAATAAAATTTAATTTTGATGGTTGAATGTCTAGATTTTGACATAAATTCAGATGTAAATGTAATTTAAAAATAAATAAATAAATAATGATCAATTTTCAAATATTGCACCTGTCAAAACAGAACGAAATATTATGTGGGCTATTTTGCTGTCAATACTGCTGACAGTGTCTTTATCAGTATATTTATGCTTAACATTATTAAGTTGATGACAACAACATTGCCTTAGAAAAAGGCCATATTTAACACAACAAACCTGATTCGGCACCTCAAAAACAAACACCCGACACAATACAGCGAGTTTACCCGGGCAACCCAGCCGAAGGCGAGTCGGCTCACGCTGGAGGCGAGTTTGAAGAGGAGAGAAAAATGCCCCTTGATTGTGCGAAGGCGCAGGACATCACAGCCAAGATAGCACAAATGATCACAATGAGTGCTATTTGTTTTATATTAGACATTTTTTATATATTTACTGTTGCACTAAAGTCCAAAAGTGAAGAATTTATGTTTATTACCTGAATGTTCAAGCTACCTCACAGAAGTGCTCTGTTTGTTAACAGAGTTGTCAAATGTTAAAATAATGCGAATTATTAAAAATAAGGAACATCCTGGAATCTTGATTTGTTTTTTTTCCTTTTTTTTAATATATTATAGAAGTATCGGATCGGTACTCGGTATCAGTAGATACTCAAAATCAAATGACTCGAGGGCAAAAAACCTGATCAGGACATCCCTAGTAAAGTGTGTCAAGGGGATGCGGAGGCGTGTGCGCTGTTACAATCGTGTCATTTGCCGCGCGCACCCTGTTGGGCTTATGTGGACGCGTCAAGTTTAAACAAGGCTTTACGCTTTAACCAGCTCAATCACAGTAACAGCTCATATTAGCCAGATAAACTTTTACCACCCTGTTAGAAAAAATATATTGTTGCGTAGTTTCGCGTGGTTTTTCTCCCTCGCTGTATTATAGGTTTGCTATGTGGGGAGAAATGTGCTGGTTACATATGTGAGACAATCAGCCGATTACTATTATTATATTATATATTAAGAACCTTGAACCTCACCTGACTATGGCTTTGTAAACTTTATCCATGATGTGGTTTATAATGGACTGTGGTACAGAAACAGTGACAATGTTACACACTCTTGGCTTACTCTGGCTATTCTCTGCTGTCTCAGACGACAATATGTCTGTCCCGTTTTAGCCACCGTAGCTTCCTCGAAAGGGAGTGGTGAGCACTTAGTGCAACTCGCAACCGAACCGCTAGATGTCACTAAAAAATACACACTGTGCCTTCAAAAGCAATAAAACTGAATTTAATCTCGCCCTACTGTCAAAAAAAACTGATGTATGTTTGGAAGTGGTGTTCTCAGAGATCAGTAAACATCCAGCATAAGTCCTCATACATACCTATTGTTAATGAGTGCCACTCTTTGGGGAATGAGCTGGCTCCATCTCAGAGAGTATAAACAGCGAGCTGGTGTAAGGAGCTCGATTTGAGCGACAGGGTCACGCATCTCGCCTTTAGCTGAATTAAAAGAGGATCGCCAGTGACGATGTGCAATATTGCAATGCCCGTTTGCATATGTGCAGTGATATTAAAAGGGATCAGCTTCATCTAGTGAGACACAACAACCAACGTGAAGGGGACAGTCTGGTTTAATATCACAAATTACTCCCAGGAAATGACCTCCTCACTTTGAGCTTGATTAAAGAGCCTTAATTAGGAGGGATTCCCAACTCTCTCCATCCCTCTGTCTCCTTTTTCTTCATTCCTGCTTACGTATACTGGGAGTTTAGTCACAAATTCAATATTTACCTTGCACTACTGTGCTTGTACCAAATCAGGTGGAGGTGGAGGTGGGGGGAGGTTGGGGTAGGGGGAGGGAGAGAGGTAGGGGTGGAATAAATTAATAAAGCCTGCTCTTCAGGATTCAGGTGCAAACCAATTTACAAGCTGGCATTTAAAGGACTTTAATTAATATTTTGTCACAGATGAAATTCAATGAGCTTAAAAGCCTTCCTAATGAATATACACATAGTACCGCCATGCTATTTCTTACAGCAAAAGAGGTTGAAAGTCCATTTCCTGACCTGTCTCAAAAGCTGAGCTGCTCAATAATTTCAACAACAAAATCAGTTCAAATGGAAATAATTTCTCTAATACAGCTTTGGGAGACTTTTTATTTTTATTTATTTTTTATCCTACATAATGGGACAGTGAGTGCAGTAAAGAAAGTAACATTAGAACCTATATTTTATTGTATGGACAGCACAATACCTATTTTGGATGTCTCTCTTAACTTAGAAATGACAATGAAATGTAGTAATGTTATATTAAAGCAATTAATTATTAAGCAAGAAAGAGATCACTAAACTCCTTCTTGTGATGCTAAAAAACAATATACTCAGGCTCTGAAAGGGATGAGAGGGATGGATCGGATTGGAATTATGGCCCTATGAAATCTGTTTTATTTCTTTTTTAGTGTTTTCAATTGTAACAATCAAAATGAATGTCTAACAAAATTTGTTTGTTAATTAAATTAATATAAGAAATAACAATAATAGTGCACTATGAAATGTATTTTATTTTTTTCAGTAACTGTGTTGTCTGTTTTTGTTTTTTCGGGGGTTTTTTTTGTTTTTGTTTTTTTGAAAATAAATTCATGGAAATGTAACATTTTATTTAATCTTTTAAAATGAAGTGTTGCACAACAGAGGTTTACTTGTTAAATAAAAAAATGCAAATGTGAACACTAGAGATTAAGTTCATGCGGAGTGACCTCATTTAGTGCAATGGCAAATGTTAAAAACACCACGAGCCTCGCATGTGCTTGAGTATTTGTGGACAAAACTGCTCCACTCATTAGAGGCATAAGGGAACTATCATGCAATAGAATGGATTTGATGAGTGGATGGATTAGTATAGTAATGCATAATAAAAAGTGTCACTATGCATGCTTCAGTGTTGATCAGTGTAATATCGAATTTAAAGATATGATCATCAACAGCCAGGGTTTACTTCATAATGATAATGAAATCTACAGAATTTCCAGCCCGTTCTCATCCTTTAGCGTCTCATAAAACGCTATATGACAAAACGGCGCTATACTACGCACATGGCACCCTTTATCGTGAATATAACACGCGAACCCAAGACGTCATAAATCCTTTAGCGTGAATATGACACGCAGACCCTACCCCACACCTAAACTTAGCCCTCACAGCGCGTGTTATATTAACGACAACGGATGCCATGTGCGTAGTATAGCGCCGTTTTGTCACATAACGTTCTATATGACGCTAAAGGATGAGAATGTGTTGGAATTTCACATGCATGTGCATGCACAATTTTGATATATCCTTAATCAGCTGTAGAATATGAACTAATATGTAGTGTGAAACTATTAACACACTACTAATATTTTTTTCCAAGCATAAACCTGGAAAAGATGGAGAAAACTGTCAACAGACAAAAATAGGCTGTTTGATGACCTTGCTGTCCTAGGATTCTGGAGAGTAGATCAGAACCCCAAGCGGCAACATTCTAATCTGAAAGATGAAGCCTACCCGGAAGTGCGATAAACTGCAATACATCTCAAATCCGCTAGAGGCCGGTCCCAAAAGGGAGCAAATATCCATAGACGTCATGTTATAATATCCGTTTTCACAGCATAAATTCATATGTTTACAGTTTGGTCCCATGGACTTTTATTGTAATCTTCAATATGTTCCGCGTGCCTGACAACTGTGAGGGGGGTGAATTTTTTTCTAACTTGTTAGTTTAGTTCATATTTAGATATAAAACGTATGACAAATAAGGGCGGTTATCTTTGATTAACAGCTGATAACGGCTGCGCCAATGTGAATTTGATGTATCGGCCATGATCTAACACAACACATCATACCACCTCTGTATCCTTTCTGAAACTTTTGTATTTTTTATTTTCCAAGATTTTCCAGTATGGCACCACCCATACCCCCCATAAACAGCTTCAAACCCGTTCTTCAGAGAGTCTGTGGGTGATGTCACAGACGCTTTGTCCATATTTTTTACAGTCTATGATCAGAACATCAGATCATGTGCTGTCAAGCAGTCCCAGTAGCAGTCCTAGTCCCAGTGTTGAGTGTAATGCATTTCTAAGTAATTACTTACTGTAATTTATTGCTTTTCCTCTGAAAAGGTAAATTAAGTGATTACTCTAACATTTTCTGTCCTTCTGTAATTGCATGAAATGCTGTATAGACAATGGAACTAATACTGTTAAAGGTGCTATATGTGTTACATTTGTGGTGCCATCTAGCCAACACTATCTCACTCCCAATTCGTACGAATTCGACGAATGATTAAAAAGTGTCTAATTCGTACGACCTCACTCGTACGAATTTGTACGATTTGTCTAAACCCACGTAATGGTTAGGTTTAGGGGCGGGGTAAGGGGTAGGTCATTCGTACGAATTCATACGAATTAGCCAATTCGTAAAATATGTACGATTTAGCAAAATCGTACTAATTCGTACGAGTGAGGTCGTACGAATTGTTGCGAATTAGCCACTTTTTAATCATTCGTCGAATTCGTACGACTCGGTCGTGAGATCGGGTTGATCTAGCATAAGGCATTTTACTAACTATTTGTATATCTTTCACAATCAGCAATGTCATCATAGGTGAATGTATAATATGATAACGAAAACGGTTAGTAAACTAGACTGAACAATTTCAGTGTGACACTTAGATCGTATGAAGTAAAATAATTCTAAGTAATAGTAAGTAATTATTACTGTCCTGAACATGTCTGGAAATGTTGTGCATTATAAACAATATGATAGTAGTGGGATGAGTGACATTAGACAGTAGATCTAGTACATACAATAAAAGTTACATCCTAAAGCACCTACTTTTTGTTATTCTGGAACAGTCTTTTGTATTCATTTCATGTCTCATATACTGTATGTTGTAGTTTACCTTGCTATTTCATTACAGTTTACCATTATTTCAGCATATCTGAAAACTTTATTTATAATAATAAAAATAGCGGAGGTCACTCCATAATTCAAACGCTCAGCCAATGTTGATCCGTTTCGTCCTACGTCGATCCGATTCACGTTTGGCCTGACGAGCTTCAGCAGATGCATTTTTGTTTTTATATTTATGTGGAGTTTGTGTTGGAGTCTGTGTTGTGCTGGAGGCAGGTAATTTTTTGGTGTTATCAGACTCCATGTCGTTAGCGCGGTGGCGTCGCATACTGTAGACTGTATATACAAAGGAGAGAGGGTCGTGCACGTCACATCCGATGGATTTTGCAGAAAATCTGACCCGGAGACTTCACAAATAGGAATACTGGCCTTCAGAGGTAATAGCAAAACCCGACAAGTGGATCATTGTAATGTGTGATTACAACCCCTTCACACACAGGCAATAAAAAAGGATTCATTTTAGAAGACAAGTTACATACAGCACCTTTAACGTATTTTTTTACATGTAACCTTTTCCCTTTAATACTTTGGTCAGTTTAAGAATAATTTATGTAATTTTATATTATGTATTTGAAAGAATCAAAGGAGCAGTTTCATGTCTATCTTTATTTTGTTTAAGTGGTCGAGATTGATATGGGATTTAGAAAGTAATTAGTATCAAGTAATCCAATACTTTTTAGAGAATGTAATTTGAACAGTAATATAATTACACTGCTGATGATGTAATAAACAGCTAGTAATTAATTATTTTTTAGAGCAAATTATAACACTGAGACTAAACCCTATAAAGCCAGTGAAGCAAACGCTATCACAGGAGAAATACTTTCTCTCTTCTAGTCAAAACAACCATGAACCTCTTTGCCAAAACTTGCTCTTACAGCTCAGTTTGGTCACTTTTGTAGGCTTCAGAGTTTCTCCAACCCCTCAACAGGTAAAAGGACAAAAGCATATGACCTGCTAGGGGAACTGCTCTTGTGACTCTTTTCACCTGCTGCTGCTCTCCAGGGTGAAAGGTCAACTGTCACAGAGGCCAGGGAGGTTCCCCTTGGGGCATGCTGCCTGGAGAACTTTTCTTGAAGCTGAGACACCTCTGCCTAGTTTCACAGTGCTGCCCCAAACTGCCCTGGGGCATGAATGCAATTCGGTATTTATGGGACTACTGGGCTATCGCTGGACGTACAAACTGCAATCCCTGTCTCTGTCCCAAAGGAGAGTGCCTCATCGCCCTCCTATGAAAGAAAGCTGCTGGGGCCTGCCCTAAAGTCCTGAGATTTATAAACATCCTGAATCTTTATGATGTGTCCACCCTTAATATTGATAGGGGATGGAGTAAAAAAAAAACTTTACTATATTGGGATCATTATTTATTTAGCCACAGAATGTGATATCTGCCACAGTTACTGCATAAGTCATGGAAAACTGAAGTGGTGGTTTATCTCATCCCACACATATACGTTTATTTTTGCAGTGAGGAAGTCAATTAAAACAGATCTTTCATAGATTTCACAGATCTTATAACAGGTTTTCACAGATTCATCGTATTGTCCATTCTTTGTCCACATCTGTAGAACACAAAAACGACACTTTTCCATGCAGTTACAATGACTATATCTTTCAAGCTTCAAAACGTTTCACAAAAGCACCATAAAAGTATCATAAAAGTGAGCCATACATCTTGTGTGCTTATACAATAGTTATACAATAGATTTGTGTGATAAAGGGCCTTAAATGTAATTTTCTTTCACTGTTTTTTTTTTCATTCTAACCACTGCAACAAGTCAGTGAGATGAAAGAATCGTTCAAATGTATCAATAAATAAATCTTTTTTTTTTTTTTTTTTTTTCAAAAAAATGAAAAAACTGAACCGGAACGTTTTTTTCTGAACGCATCAGAAAAGGCTATAGGACAGATGTCAAGATTTTCAGTGATTTAATGTATTTGATTTTTAACTTCTTAAAATTGGCCTGTTCATTTAAATGTATTATTTGGCTTCATAAGAAATGAATATGAACACATGAGGACTACATGAATATTTTACACATATTCACTGTAATTTCATGGAAAAAAAGCTTTAGCCCTCTACCACACTCATAGACCTATAGGAAAAAATATGGCTTAACTTGAAGTGCTGTAAAAGAAAATTCGATTTTTTAAATTTTTATTTTAATGTCCTTTACGATATGTTGCCAAACAACAACATACAACAGTGGATTTAAAAAAAATGTCACTAGTTGAAGTTACTAATTCTTAATATCAACAATTACATTTTTACTAATAAAAATTATAGTTTATAATATCAGGAATTAGATTTCTACTATAACAATGGCCATTTTTGATATAATAATTTACATTTCTAATGCAAATTCTTGTTATCCACAATTAAATTTTCACTAGTTAAAATGCTAATTCTTGATTTCAGCAAGTAAAAACATTTATTTTTATATCAAGAATTACATTTTCACTAGTTGAAATGTCTATTCTTGCAACTAGTATCAACGTTATTTATATATATATATATATATATCAATAATTTAATTTTCACTAATGTTAATTTCTGATATGTTACCCAGAATTTTAGACATTTTAGATATCTAAAATGATATTGATATTAGATTTTCAGATATCAAATTGTTTTTTTTTTTTTCTGGAGCATTTCTATTGATATCAAGAATAGACATTTCAACTAGTGACATTTGAATTATTGACATCAGGATTTCACATTTTACTAACAAAGAAATTATTGATATCAAAATTATATTTCTACTTGTAAGAAATCAATTCTTGATATCAACAATGGATTTTGAACGTCAGCCAATGGTTACATTTCACTTGTGAAAATGCAGTTATCAAGAATTCATATAATGGAAATGAATAAAAGTTAAAACAGCTTTCCATATTGGCAGTCCTTAACAAATGACTAATCAAATTTATATCAGTAGCCTAACATTAATGTTGTTATACAGTTTAACAGATTGCAGCTGACCTGTGGAGCTAAACTATTGCAATAATGTCATTCCACGCACAGTGTTGATCGTTGATCGATTTACCAAAAACTAATTTCATAAAAAAACTTTTTAAGGTTTTTTTTTTAGTTTAACTTTGAGTGGTGAATATGTCACCATAACTTGACTAAGGTGATGTTTTGATTGTGTGTGTGTGTGTGTGTGTGTGTGTGTGTGTGTGTGTGTGTGTGTGTGTGTGTGTGTGTGTGTGTGTGTGTTCCTCGTTTGTTACTGATGTTTTAGTTTGCTTTCAGCAACTACCGACAAGAGATGGGAGAAAAAAAAAATTGCATGTCATGTGACTTAATCAAAGCACATCATTGGCTAAACTAAGGTCTTCTCATTCCAACAAAAAACATGAGAATGTTTTCTTAAAGAGACAGTGGCAATAAAATGAACACAAAGAGTGTGTTGCCATATGGCAACACCATGCGGTAGAGGGATAACATTCAAAGTTTTACTGGTTTGGACCAAAATGAGGGTAAGTAAAAGACACAATGTTACTTCTTGGGTAAACTATACTTTTAGGCCTTGGTTTAAGACTTTTAAAGACGGAACTGCATTATCTTGCATTTTTGCAACCCTTGCATGATTAATGGAGCGATTCAGCAATCTACTAACTTGAAGTAAAACTGTTTGCTCAGTCCGTGCCTGGAAAAAAGGGAAACATATTAGCAAAAATAAATGTTGGTGAGTACTATAAAGAGGCCGATTATGTATGTCTCGGGCAAATTGGTGGTAATGAGTCAAGAGACTGAGCTGGTTCACATATATTAAAACAGCGATCATTAAGGCATTTGGGCTTAGATTAATCCTGTTAATGACATGCCGGTGCCGCTGGGAATATGAGAGCCAGCCCCAGATGTCGAGGCTGTGGCTCAACTCGACACGCAGCAAATCTCTGCCTCTCCCTCTCGCATACTCTGCACTCTCTCCATCTTTTCACTCTCATGCAGAAGGGATACTCCTGCACAGTACCACCACTTCAAATGCAAACGAAGGGACACCATCACAGCAGACTACTAATGAGAGCAACACAAGAAAGAGAGCAAGAGAGAGGTGGCTGAGATGAATAAATAAAAAAAATAAAAAAAGAAGTGATCTGAACTGCAGATAAAAAGCGGCAGCAGGAACCCTGATGTCCCCAATTAGGAAAGATGTCACCCCCTGTCCACAGAGCTGTAATAAAACCCTCACTCTGTATTCTCCATCACACGGCTCCAACACTGTTAACATTTTAATGTCCTGGGCGTGCATGGTAACACTAATTACTTGGCCATTTGGCTGACTCCAGAATCCTCCAAATGGAAATCTGATCTCGGGCTTAAGACCGTTACATTAAAAAATAATAAGTCATATTTACTGATCTAGCCAGTAGTCATACTTGTGATTCAACCGGTTCACTCTTCTTATTGACTGATAGGATCACCAGTCATAAAAGGAAATGACTGTGTGAATTTTAACAAGGACATGAACCCCCAGATTGTTATCCCTTTTCCCTCCCCTTCTCTTCCTCCTATCCAGCCCACATAACCCTGCTGTTTGAGAGAGGCCATGGCACATTTAAATTTCATCACAGGTGTTTTAAATCTATGCAAATCCTCCCATTCCAATCTTAACAGGCAAATCCAATCATTTAAAGCAATCTCCAGAAGCCATTTCTGCCAACATTAAAATTTATGGTCACTAGTAGAAATTTTTGAACCGTATTGAAAAGGCATATCTGTGTCTGATAAAATCCCATCATCTGTAGACATTCCTTCTGACTCCTGCTCGGGGATAAAACACCTTTTTCCGAGGACGCCCCTCAGTTGTGGCAGATTTGAAATTACACAGAAATGAACAAGCTCCGGTTTCACCCCTGCCGAATTAAAGACACATATCTTTCGGATTCAGCAACCAGTGTATTGTTTTAGGACCAGGTGAACCCCAAAAAGAAAGGGTAAACTCGTTTTGTTTTGTTTTTTTTTTCCTCTGAGTGCTGTGTACTGTTTGGCAGCAGTAATACAAAAGGAAACCTTCGATAAAGGCAAGAAATTAGATTCTATCCCCACATGTGGCGCCGGTAGCACCAGCAGCATGAGATAGAAAAGAAGAGGAGCGAATGTAATGGTTGTATTACCGTGCTCAGTCATGTATTATTAATGTTAACGTGATCAAGGCAGGTGGACGAGCCCAGGAGACATCGCTGCCTAATGAACACAGCCCTCTCTCTCTCAGTGGAGCAGGCCCTGGCAGCTGTTACTGTTTCAGAGCAAGTTGTTAGCCTCTGTACCTGAGCAAGCCTGGCTACCCCACCTCCCCCCAAATGCACACACATTTAATTTACAAATAATCTACAGCCACCCACAATTGACACTGTTCATACTGAAGGCCTGGTGTCCGCTAGGTGACTATACCGGAATGCATTTTTAATGCACAGGTGACTAAAAATGCCCAGGAGGTTCCCTATAGGAAACAACATGGTACATTTATTTAAACATAATAACCACCATTTGTTATCTAGTATGGCCTAAAATGTATAAGATGTTTCATGGTTAAAAAGGTGTCAGAATAATGAAATTGCAAATCTGAACAGAGTCAAACCAAAGGCCACAGAAGTCTTCTAAATTATTAGAACTCTTCTGGATCGCAAGTTAAATGTATTTAAGAGCAGGTGTTTTAAAACTGGAGTCTCCTACAGTAGCAACTGGATTATAAAAAGTCATCAAATTTATATTTGACTTTTTAGGACGGTGGTCCTTCACAGAAGAATCGTCATATCTGGGGGTTCGTGGTTTAAAAAAAAATGTTTTAGATGATGCATCACTTAATCGCTGTCCATCATCTTCAAGGAAAGCGATAAGTGTGAGCTCTAAATTCGTTCTATCACGTTAAGAGTCGGTGGACGCTGGAACTTTGGAATCCTTAATTATTCATGTGTGGGGCCGTACACTATTTATAAAGCATAAAAGGTAGCCATGAAAAACTGCAGCACAGCATCCTTTGTCAAGGCCTTCAAAAAATGTTGAATAGAAACCTGTGCACAATACCTGTAGTAACTTGCAGGGGCTTACATCATTAGTTGAGTAGCCTATGAAGCAAACACACACACACACACACAGGAAGAAGAGTGTGTTCAAAATCAATCCCAGGCAGACTATATACACTCAATATATGGCACAAATGATCCCTTAAAACTCTACTGGACTTGCAGAGATTGGTCTTGTCGGTTCAGTTTTGCTTTTCTGCACGGTTGAAAGACAAGGTCTAGCAGGCTGTGTTTGTAGGTCACATACTGCCCCCTGGTGGAATAAACGATAAAGGCAGTTATAAATCAGTGCAGTTGTCTCTGTGTACTTCAGTCAGGGTTAACCAGCCATACTAAAAACAGGTTGTGGTTTTAAAAATGAATGCAGAGGGCAAAATATTTTTGTCAACTTTTAAGGTTGTGTGTCTGTTTGAGTTTTAACTGTTTAGTGTTTAAAAGAAGGAATAAAACATAAATTGTCTTTTAAAATTTATCAATGCATCATATTGTCCATCAGTGTTGTACTGGAACAAGCACAAGAACTAACTGCAAATATGTTGAGGTGAAATTATATTTTCCAACTACATCAGCCATGTTAGCACTGATCATCATTCCACTGATCAGCCATGTAACATTCCAGTAACATTCTTGGCACAAAACACATGAAAGAGTAATGTCATGAGTTATTAACTTTCTTTTTCAATTTTAAGTCTTTTTAAAATAGCATATATTGGGATATTAGCAATAAATTGGTATTTTGCAAAGATAATGCGGAAGGAAGGAAGGAAGGAAGGAAGGAAGGAAGGAAGGAAGGAAGGAAGGAAGGAAGGAAGGAAGGAAGGAAGGAAGGAAGGAAGGAAGGAAGGAAGGAAGGAAGGAAGGAAGGAAGGAAGGAAGGAAGGAAGGAAGGAAGGAAGGAAGGAAGGAAGGAAGGAAGGAAGGAAGGAAGGAAGGAAGGAAGGAAGGAAGGAAGGAAGGAAGGAAGGAAGGAAGGAAGGAAGGAAGGGAAAGAAAGAAAGAAGAATCAATCAATATTTTACACAATTGTTATTGTTTCCTGATAATGACCCATACAAAGTTAAAGTCATCTTATTTGCTTCACTTAGATGTTAACGTTGAATTTTATTTGAACATTATTTCTCTATACTGTAGTGTTTAAAAGTTAACTGTGTCCCTTTAATTATACAGAAAAAACTGTTATTGCAAATCAGTATTATCTGACCATATGATAAAAGTTAAGCTATACGTCACCCATGGCGTCATTTTAGCCAAGATATAACAAACATCTTGCCAGAAGGATCGCTTAAAACACCACTCCTCAAAATACAAGCCACATTATCATAGGGAACAGTTTGGAACTGAGGTACAGATGGTCTGAATATTAAATGCAAAATGTCACAGGTATACATAACAGGAGTCAAGCAACGTATAATAAAAGAGACACTTTCGTTTGAACAGAATCATGGAAAGACACAAACGTGGAAAGTTTGTAAATCAGCCTATATGTACTTGACATCGTACACAGGCATCAGATCTTTCTGATTAGCTAAAATATGACTCATAATCCTCCAACTACCAGTTTCTATCAAACATACACTATTGCATCAGGTATAAAACAAATCAATCCACGGTTGGAGTAATTACCGATCTCACTGAATTTAGGTCAAACTACAACGGTTGAACCACTGAGATGGTTCTTGATTGCATTCATCGTCTGATCATACATTGGTAAAAACCAAAACCAATCCTCGGGATGATTCGCAGCCAAGTCTCAAACAGAGACAGAAGAATCAAACAGACGCCCTCATTCGCACAAACACAGGAGGAGAATCTTATTAGCTGCTCTACAGACTTTCTGCCAACAAACGAAATGTCAGTTGATCCCTGTCATTACCTCCCAATAAATCAAATATGAAATGTTGCCATGTGTCTGTGATGTACTGATGGTGGGTTTAAGAAGGATTTAATTAAATTGTATGTATTCCATCTGAGATTTTTTACAAAGTGTCAATGTTTACTTTTTTGCATGTTTTAGCAGCATGTGTAGTCTCTCATGCATCAGGTTTCTGGATAAAGCAATATTTCCAATAAACTGGGCTGTAAATAAAGCAGTTTCTTCTACTCAGCTCACCGTATTATTCAAAAGCCTCTTCAGTGCTTATGTATTTGAAAAAGCTTAGAAGAACAATATCACACATCCTGTTTCTGTTGGACTAAGCAGATACAATAGATAGCAGCAAGGCGGTGGAATATAAACACAAAAATTTGTCAGGCCTGCTAGGAAAGAATAACCTGACAGATACAAAGCAATTTTGATGTGATAACCAAAAAGTTAACTTTCGCCAGCTACAAGATCACTGTGAGTGTGTCCATGTTTGTTACACGTGTCTGTGTGTGGTTGGTATGATGGCAGTGGTGAGGTCACTAGTCACTTATCATCAGTTTGTTGTACAGGCATTTTGATCATATAGGTATGCTGTCCTGGGATGTCTGTGTCAGAGCAACAGTAACAAAGCCCATGCCATCAACCTGGCTGGAGAAAAATACTGAATATTTCATTACCTGCTCCAGGAGAAAAGAAAAAAAACTCTAGGGCCTGCCATTTCATTACAGATCTGAGTAATACAGAAAACTATGGGTAAATAAGCAGGATAAATGTCACTTTCCATGGATATGACACTCCAAAATATGACCTGAAATTCTTAAACATAACAGTAATTAAAATTTTGTTGTTTTTCAACTAATGGTCATGGAAAGTATGTGCTTAACAAACAGGAATGCTGATCATCAAACAAAGTAGGTAAAAGTAAATAAGAGTTTATTTATTCATTTATTTTGGGGTAACAAATCTTTCAAAAAAATATATAATTTTGTATTGCTTGTTTGTTATTAATTACTATAGCTTACAAATTCCACAATAAATTGGGTAACAAAGTTGAAGGCTGATTGCAGTAACTGCTAAAATCTGTGTATGGATAAAATTGAAATCAATTCTATAAAAAAGCCAGAAAGGAACCTAACAATGGTATTTCATGGGTGCATCTAAGCCACCTAATCAGCAAGGAATTCCTAGTTAGGTAATTGCCATTCTTACCGTAACAGGGAAATGTAAAAGGTTTTCAAAACCCTGAAGGCCCGAAAGCGAGATGTTTAGCTCGGTGTGACTTCTGTGTGCAAACAGCAATCATGTCTCACGCCCTGCTCAGGGCTCCAGTTGTCATGAGGAGAGGGGCTGTCGCTGACAAAACTGCACAGGGGAACGTCATCTGTGAAATCCCTCTCTACTCCTCCACTGTTCACTCCCTAATCAATATCAGGAGCAACAACACACAGGAAGGCGAGGCCAAGAGAGAAAAACGAAAGCAAAGCAAACAACACATTTTCAGTGGGGGAAGAAAATTAGCGTGCAACGAGATTCTTCCACGCACCTGTCATCATACGCTTCGGCTCTTAATGAGAGCGCTTCTATTCCTGATCACATCATATTTGTTTTATACAAGACCCTTTGAACAGCTCAGAGATATTGAGCCTTCTTTGATCATTGCATCTTTCTGAATTCCAAATAAGAAATGAGTCTCTCTCTCTCTTTGTCCCGTTCTCTGTCTTTCTTGCTTTGCTCTCTCCTCCCTTGCTGCGACTACTTTGTTTGTTTACTACACAGACCCATTGCCAGAATTAGCTAGAGAGGAGAAAGAGTAAAATAATGATAGAAATAAAGATGAAAAGAAAAATGAACAGAGAGGGAGGGAGGGATAGAGCTCAGGAGCATTGCAGAAGAGAAGTGTGGGGCGTGAAATTTTCTTCATTAATGTTTATGCACTTAACAAAGAGAGAGGGGTCTAGAGGTATAATACTGCCACGAGACATCGCAGTTAGCAGGGATTTTTTGAAGGCAGTCATATTCTAATGATGACCCTTGGCATGCTGTGGCACTTGGGACTGCCCCCTGTGTGAGGAAGGCTGTTGAAAATTAATCCTTTTCTCATTTCAAACAGAATATCACCCGGCCCCTGATCACAGCGTCAGTGCCCCCTTTCGTAAGGCCCATTGAAAGAAAAGGCATTATAACAACCCCAGATCTTTTCAGGCGAGTCCACGAGTCCCACCAGTCCTCCGCTCCCACCACTGCTTCTGGAACACACAGTGACACTGTGACCGAGGGACTGGAGAGGTCTGGATGTTCTCTGGCTGTTTAAAGATTGAAGCCATTGGTGTGTGATGGGCTTCTTTGATGTTTGCTAAGCACAATGCCTGGGTGCAGGAGAGTATAAGGATACCGAGAAAGGGAAGAAAATAAAGGGCAAAAGAAAGAAGACAGTGGTAAAAAGTACATGCACAAATGGGAAATAGAGGTGAACTGAGGAATGGCTTTACCAAAAGGCAATCATCTTTCTCAAAATCACAGTGGAAGTGAAAGACTAGAAAGAGGAGAGGAGGAGGGAATTGGAAGAAGCAGTGCAGCCACCCTGACAAAGGAAGATAAAAGCATAGAGGTTGAATCAGGGGCCATGACTGACTATGAAGAAGAAATTACTCTGCCAGAGACCACAAGTTCTGTTTTCCACCACAGAAAAACTTTCAATGCTTACTCTTGAAAAAAAAAAATCCTTTTTCACTCTGATTTTGCAGAAGGACAAGGGATACTTGTGTCCAAAGTCTGGAATAGAGAGACCATAGCTTTCTATGCTAAAGTGAGCATACCTCACTTTGGTTAACAACTATAAATTCCACTTTGTTTTCCAATTTCCACTTTATAGCAGGAACAACTATAAATTCCACTTTGTTTCTGTGTAAATTGAGCTTTACCTTTGCCTTCACCTTGAGAAGCTAGTTTAAATCCAGGACAAACTGCCTGATGCCCCAGTCTTAGTCCCAGGGCCTCTCCAACCCTATAGGCTGGTGAGATCCATTTCTCGCAGATGGAAGCAATGTCCAGTGATGCCATATCAGAGATACATATTACGCAATGCCTAATTTTAGTCAAACATTGCCATTTCAAAAAACATGTGTGTTAAAGGACAATATTCTACCAATCTGCCTGACAAGCATTTTTGGACTTTATGCATGTTCATTACTTAATTGCAAGAGGGATTTCCTCACCCTTAGTACTATTAGAATAGTATCATCTGGGAATCTCTTTTAACTTGACTCCATGGGGATCGATCTACATCCAGAAAAACTTAAAACTTATTTTCTCCCAAACCCTCCATGTTGTGTGCCCTGTCCTATAATTTTCCACATGAATGGGGCTTCATTTACTGCTTCTTTGATTAAAATAAAACCCTAATTATGAAACAGTTGAAATTCTGAGAGAGTGGAGTATGATATGACAGTGGATGACCCGTGTTGGCCCATTATTCTAGCGAACTTTACACAATTTTGTGTAAAGTTCGCTAGAATACAAGTTCTTAATATGCAAAAAAATAAAATAAAATAAATAATAATAATAATAATAAAATTAATTGGCAGGTAAAATTAATTGTCAAAGCAAACGTGTATGGATACGTAAATAAAAATATAACTGTTAGTACATTTTCAAATTTTCAATGTCTCACAAACAAGAAAGAAAAGAAAGAAAATGTACATTTGTACATTAGATTATACACATATAAACCTAAATTATACTTTATAACTCTGACTAGACTTTTGGTTCATTTAATAATGTGCATACTGAAATATAATTAGACATATTAGTTTTATTTCAGATATTAGTCTTTGTTTAAAAGGGCCATTATTCTCTACATTCTTATTACTTTGAAAGCAAAGAGTAATTAGGTTTTGTAACTTTTTTGAAACTGATAGCATTTTCAAAGTGCTAAGACCCCTAAAGCAAGAGAGTCAAACAAAGAGCTTACCAGTTCAAAGTCTTGCAGAGAGCTATCTCTTCTTTAAGTGCTAATCTTTACTTCTTTAGTTTGGAGTAATCACATGACAGACTTGGTTTGAGACGGTGCTCCTGAGGTTTGTCGCTTGTTTTCTTTTTTCCCCCTTTCACACATACCCATGCAGATTGTTTACACTGATACTAAAGTGGTGTAAATTGAATTCCAGTACATCATCTTACCAGTGGCCTCAAGTGTATAGTGGTGTATGCTCTTTGGACATTAATTCTCTAAAGTTTTTGTTAGATTAGCATAAGATCTATCTATGAATACATTCATCCATCCTTAAAGGCACAATATGTAGTTTTATTCGCCACAAGAGGGCACAGTTTCCAACAATAACAAAGGCGTAGGTTTATGATGCAGTGATGAGCTTAAGAATGATGGGACTTGCTGTCAAGGTGATCTAATAATGGATCTAATAATTATGGATGAGTGCAAACGTTGCAAACATGAAGCAGGTCGCGATTGCTAAAGAGAGAGATACAACACGAGTCCTGCGGATATAAAAGAATAAGGACAATTAATACTAGTGAATTACCCGCAAGTGCTGGATTACTCACACAGGTCAGTTTATTAGATGAATTAAACTTGTGAGGTAACACAGTGCTGCTTCACTTGGTCTTATGTTACACTATCACACTAAACAGCATTTAAATGTGTTCTGAAAGTTATAATGTTATACTATGTGTTTGTTCATTTGCTAAACAAAACTAGCCGTCAGCTAGATCAACATTAGAATAACATACTGACCTTATTCTAACATTTCATCATGTTGAGCTAACGTTATATAAAATTGATTTGTTTTATGTACATTTTCTCACCTGTCTAATAAAGCTGTCAATTTGTGACTCATGAAGCTCATGTCAAGTCCAAGTTGGTCATGGACGTGGAGCTCTCGGCATCTCAAAAATGGCACGCTGATATTGATCCTCATTTTAGTTCTCCTTGTTTGTCCCAAAGTCGGCTTGCCATGGTCTATGTTTGAAAAAAACAAGAACTGCGTGCTGCTAAACGTTACCCACTACGCAGTTGTCCACGTCTGTCGCCATGGTTACGTTATGGCTATGGCAGTATTAACAGAAACCGAGGATAGCGCGGATATTGCGTCATTGACAGATTTTTTTTTTTTTTCCGGGATGGCCACTTATTCAAAATTGGAATTTCTTTGAAATAAATAAAAAAAATCTTTAGAGACTTTTGGGATATTGTAAGTACACAACTGCAGGAAATATATCACTCTGTGCAAGTGATTTTAGGATATTTTATTACAAAATTCTTACATATTGTACCTTTAACTGAAATAGGACAAAGCAACAGCACAGATATGTCAGTGTGTTAATGTCAATGATAAAATAAACAATTATGTCAACTACACAAGCTTTTCTTTTTGATAACTTTATTCTAATTTACCTGATGTATTGACTATATCAGGAAATCTAAATACATTTTTATTTCAGCAATTAAAACAATCCTCATCCATAGTCTTTTTAAAATGAACATCCATATAAAAAATGTGATTGACCCTAAATTGCTGATTTTCAACCACATCATACGTTATGTTTACATTATTGACTATAAACTTGACATTAAAGTGTTTCTACCATCCAAGGACAAAGCTAGTGGGAATGGTAATATATAAACTTTTGCATCAGATTGTCAGCATGACCTACCATGATATCAGAACATATCTTCCAGTGATAGCTTTTCTTTGTCATATTAAATTGTGTATGGAAGGATGTGCTAGTGCGATGTAACAAAAAGTTCAAATTGTGTGTGTGTTAGCTTATTCACATCAAGGTCACCTGCTGCATCGAGAGCAAAAATGCATCTTCAGAAAGGTCTGTGAAATGTTAGTCTCTTGTCTCGTCAAAGGTCTTGATCAAACGAACCACTGGAAAGGACAGATGGTGGCTGTACTAGAGGCGGTGGTTTGGGTGCTGAGCTATGACAAGTCCTCTGAGCTGGAAGAATGGTAGGCCGCTGCACTTAGGTGAGTTAGGGATCAAATGACACCAAAGATGTGAAACCAAAGGGAACATGGCGTGGTCAGGCACCTTTACCCATTTAGAGACAGGTGAGTGGGAAACAGCCTTTCAGTGTGGATGGAATGGAGGGTACACGCAGGTCAGGAGGCAATCATCATTCTAACACCTTCCTGCTCAGCGTGTGGTACCTTTCATCAGACAGCCTCTCACTCTCAGAGCAGCAATGTTGCAGTGCAAAGATTGTGCTGGAAGTCATGGACTCAACCACTGACAACAGACGTGAACTCAGAGTAAATGTGTGAAGTACAGCTGGGAAAATTAACATGCTAATTTCTGTGAGTATTGTGGATTAATTAAGGGATTTTTAATACATTTACTTCTTTAGTTTTTACTAGTGCTTTACTGTAGAGTCCAAGTGTAAGTACAAAAAAAAAGGAAGCTGAGGAAGACCTCACAAAAGTATGTGTATTTTCAAGGGGACTCAAGACAGCTCAGGAGGAAGCACAGGGACCCTGGAGACCACAGGTTTAAGCTTAGGAATAATTTGGTTCCAAAATCACCTTAGATCTGTTCTTCAACAATCTGGCGTCTCCCCAGCACCAGATATAAGTTCTCGGGCACTTTTATGCTACAGGTTCAATCGATTCCACCGAAACCCTCATTGGCTAACTAGCCCACACCTATGAAACTATGGAAAAAATCTGCGAGTTGCTATTCTCGGTGGTCTTGTGCTTTTTCTGTTCAACTGCCAGCAAGGCATACCCATCCAATGCTGTGGAACTCCCATCAGATGCTACAAAAATCCGGTTTTCTTCATCCGACAGTTGGAAATGGCTTAACCGTCCAATGCTGTGACTACTTAACTCCTGTCTGAGGCTGCGAGAGCTATCCTGGCTGGGTGCTTAAAATTTGTTCACCGCCCTCCTGGCTGTCAAGTGGCTCAAATCACGATGTCGTCAGCTGGTAGGGTCCACCCTCTGCTCCTTGTTTAGCGGCTGGTATGGAACACTCATCCAACACAGTGACCTGCTCCCATCAGAGGCTGGGTGGGCCCTCCTGGTTGGGTTTTTCCAACATCCATCCTCCACCACCTCTTCTAACTTCTAACTATTCCCAACCTGGGAGGATGAGTACTCAAGGTTTGGGCCAAATTCTGAGCTCTGAGCCCTCTCCTCATAGCCTGGATGCCAGCCCGAACCCCGCCCACAACATTTTTTAGTCGGGAAGTTCGGTCTGGACTCGATCCATTGAGGAAAAATTATGATCAGTCAAAAATTGAACGGGCTGATCAAATTGCCATGGCGGGCTTTAAACGATGATGGACAGGTGATCTGCAAGGACGTAATCATCACGTTATCAAAGAGCGCTTAACTGGTTTCCCTCAGAGATGACTGCAGCTGGAGAATTGAGATGTATAGATTCCGCTGTCGCGTCTTTTGTAAAATAAATCGACAGCGCATTCATTTTAATAGACAAACAGAAAACTGCAATCAAGGCATTTGTCGATCAGAAAGATATTTTTGCCGTCCTTCCAACATGATTCGGCAAAAGTGTAACTTATCAGCTGGCTCCGATGATCGCTAAGAAGATGGGACGTAATGAAAAGCCAGTGGTCATTGTGGTTTCTCCTTTGGTCGCACTCATGAAGGACCAAGTAAAAGAAGCAACACTTGTTATTTTACTGCTAAAATAAGTAAGTTATATTGTTGAAAACTGCGTTATACAAAGTAGTTGACTTACTGCGTTGCTCTGATTGGTTGTAGGTCTACCGTCTATCCAATTGAGTGCAGAGTTTTTTTGTTTTGTTTTTTTCCTGGTTCGGTTAAGACACGCTTCATAATCAAAGCCCTATGGAGCAGTTTCAGACTCACATTCTGACAAGAATATGAGTATGATGAAGTCAGGCTACTCTCCTCAGACAGCATCGAAAATATATCTATAACCTTCACTCTATCTGATTATATGTACTCGTGAAGGGATGTGTACAAATGAACAAAATGTGTAAGAATCAAAATGTTTTTTGTTCACAGAGCTTATTTTCAGGATAACCCTAAAGCCAATTAAAAAATCCATTTGGATTTTTGTTGAGAGAACACAATGATGCCAAATTCCCAACTTCCCAAGTCATGACTACAGCACACTGACATGATGCTGTCTAAAATTATCTTAACTTTGTAGCCTGGTCTCGGCAAACATTGAAATAAGATTAATTTTGTTTGACAGTATTAATTATAAAAATTACATTAAAATTAAACTGGTTTTATATTGAAACTGGGTTTTGAATAAGTGGGGCATGCAAAAACACACAGATGGGGAAAGAAACAATAAATGACCAATTAGTAAGCAATCCCTAAAGAGAAGCCCCGTGTTTAACAGCTAATGAAAAACAGAAGTTGGACTACTGTCATTGCTGACCCCAGTTGAGCCTCTGACAGGACCTGTGCTAGGGTGAGAGGGTGGACAGACCTTGACAGTGCTAAGCAGTCTCTATTGCATGGACATTAACCCTGCGCTGCCCTCCCTTCCAGCACACATCTGGCAGAGAACTGGACTAGTACCAACTCTCAGTGGGCAATGCCCTTCTTTACCAAAGCATGCTGGGACAGATTGGGTGTGAGTGTGTCAGTGCCAAGTTGCTATATTTACAGACGTAGAGAGCTGAATGCCAACTACATTCAACCTCATTTTCAACATACAAAAGGACATTCACAATCAGTATATCCTTTCAATAAAATACATTTCATTTGGCTATTAATTTTAAACAAACATCATGAAACAACTAAGAACTTGATTCAAAAATTGTAGGGGCAAGGACTAAGGGATACCAGGAGTAAACTAAATGAAAAATATAATTATTTTAATGAGTTACTCATTCTCATGTTGTTCCAAATCTATATAACTTTCTCTTTTCTCGAATATACATTTTTTGTAACTTCTCAGTAATGATTTCATGTAGTTTAAGTGTTTAACTCCATTAATGAGAATGGCATATTTAATCTAAATGTTTATATCAGAAGTAAAACATAGATTAAATCATTCTTTTATTTATTTAAACTGTTCATTGAGAACATGCACTGTATTTATGATTAGGACTCATAATGAAGATTTACGGTTTTACTTCATCTGCCATTAGATAGGCTATGCGTCAGTTTCACTAAAAGGCCCACGCGATCATGGCGCAGACATTTAATAAGGGATGGATGTTTGCTTCAAGTGATTATAGGTTTGTGAAATTATATATGAATTATATTCCTAGATATATAATTTTCTATGGATTCTCTGTCTAATAGTGACCAAAAAGACATTTAACTCCAGCTCACCATCGGTGTCGCCAAAAGAGTGCTTACGCATCAAGAGCATCCTTACGGTGCAGATTATTACAACTGAATATCACTATTACAAAGTACATTACCAGTTATATTTATACACCACCTTGGTTTACATACATCTGCAGAAATAAACATTTGATTACATTTTAGAGAACAGATGGAAGAAGATTCAAACAAACTACAAACTTTCCACTTATGTCTGTGAAAAAGGGATGATCTTGACAAGCTTGTGCGTTACCCAATCCATAGCACTTATTTATCCGCTCACATACTAGTTATATTCGTTTTCATAAACTTTCTATTTATATTCATAAAACATGTTTCGTTTTCTTTGCCCTAGATTCCCTCCATGGTGTCATGGAGATTAATTTAACAAACACAGATGTCTTCATTTAGGTCACTATCTCTATGTATTTATCAATTTGTTTAAGTCCTTGTCCAGTATTGTTCATTTTTGATTAAAAATATTTACTTTATTTTGTAAATATAACCATCTTCATCTTTATTGGAAATGAAGCGTGACAACTTTTGCATAGGCCATACTATTTTAATTAATTGATGACTGGTTGACTGCCAATTTGAAATATGAAACAGAACGATGTAATAAAGTTATTGACCAGTAAATGGTAACTTCAAATAAGCGTTTCTGTAAAAAAAAAAAAAAAAAAAAAAAAAAAAAAAAAAAGGAAATCAGTTTAATCGGCCTGTGTTCCTGTTAAAATTTGGTTTGTTTACAGTATTTGTTTTCATTCCTTCAACCAGTTCAAAGCCCTATCCATAATACACAATAGACACGTGTTTGTGCTGCGCAGTCCGCCTCTATCACACTGTAAGACATGACAAAAAATAGTTTTCCAGTCCGGTTTAGTTCACACAGCGTGGGTTTTCTGAGAATGCGGTTGTCTTTCAAAAAGAAAAACTCCCATGAACATTCTGCTGTTTGTTTGTTTGTTTGTTTGGGTTCAACAAAGGAAAGAAAATAATACTGGTTTGGATAGGGGGAGTAAATAATGGCAGAAACTTTTTTTAACCATCCCTTTAATAAGGGACTTCAGATATGTGAGCATCAAATGGATTGTTCATATTATATTTTAACTACAACAAATATGATATATGCTACTATAAATGTATTAATATGTATGAATGTATAGAATCAACATGAAATATAACAGCTATATATAATATAATAGCTTCAAATGGTTGAAATGAATAATTGGCATCCATCATCAACAAACATGCATCATGGTGTTCCAGGTTGATGCGCTTTGACATTGAAGAGCTGAAGCCCTGATAGTATTAAATAAGGTCCTCTAAGGCACAGATCGCAAGCACAGCAAGAAGACTGATCTCCCTCTAACAGGGCCTTTTGGCAAGGTTTTGTTAAACCTCATTTTTTTTAACATGGGCTATGGGGAACTTTAATCCTATCCATGTCATGCACTATCAAATCTGAACCTGTGGGCATAGATTTGATTGTTATTCAATGTAAAGCATGAAGAGACTTACTAAACAATGTAAACAAGCACATCCCTGTATGAGACATGAATTCTAATATAAAATTCCTGAACTCTGGAAACTGTCCCTGAGAAGGGCACATCTTCCTACAGAGAAATATCAAGTTACACAGACGTGAGACAGAAACAACTGGTCCATCTCTTAAAACTTTATTTGATCACCCCTTTATCATGTGAGCAAACAACTTAATTACGTGTTTCAGGACTGTTAGAAGCCAGTGTAACCATGCATTTTTTAGTACTACCACATCAACCAAAGCATTTGCCCATAAATATGTCTGGAGGTCTTGGATGAATTTTTAATGGATGAGCAGAGGAGATGAAAGAGAGAATGGTAGGATCAGGGGGACATGAGGATCGAACTGCTGGCACAAAGCAGAGGACGCTCACCTCCAATCTTTCTCAGTGACATCCTCTATGTCTTATTGCTGTAATTACCCTTTAGTTTGTCACAAGCCCAGTCTCTCATTATCAGGACAGGGAACAGGAGGGAGAGCAGACCCATGGGCTAGTCAGACAGGAGGTGCTCAGGATGTCACCTTACACAGGATTTGCTTATGATGTTGAAGCCTAAATGCATATAGTTCAGAGGGAGAGGAGACGAGGAAACAATGCTATAATGAGAAGGTAGTCATAACCCTTGTTTTAGACACAGAAAAGAATAGTTAATCATTATATACTTTCTGTCATTCAGTGTAATTCAAATTCTTTGTCACACCAAAGTGTCATCCATTACACTGAATGACATTATCCCAGTGTAAATAACAATTTTGTCATCTTATTAATGTTACATATACATGAGGAATTTTTAGATTTGCACTGATAAATGTGTGTTATATTTTAATGGATTTTTATATTGTTTAATTTGTGTTATTGATTAATTTTAGATGCCCATAAAGTTGAAAAAAGCAAAATCTAAATGCAGACCCAGTAGCTAGGGTGGCATTCTTAAGGCCAATTCAAATCAAAAACAATAACTATAATGATAACTATATAAGAGTACACACCAATGAATGATTGGTGTGCACTGTTCATTCTAAACATGTGCTGCAGGTTTGTCGTCTGCCACTTTAAATGCAGGAGCTCTATAATTTTTAAACAATAAATGTTTTTTATAGTTCATTTGCTAGAAAAGAAAATTGCTCTGAAATTGACTCCACAAAATGTTTCTCTGTGCCGTTATCATTATAGCTGTGGTGTGGACTCTGTGGTGTGGCCTTTAGCAAGGAAAAGAGAAAGGTATTCAGGATAGCGATTGTGAAGATATTAGCTTACCAATGTTTTTAAACAAAGTCCCCCTCACTACGGTATGTCACAAGTGACCATTGAGGGGATTCTCAACCCAAAATACTCATCTTGATACTGTAATTTATGTTGGCAAACAAAAAGTATCAAGCTGCAAGGAGTCAATTTTTCATTCAGAGTAATCTAACCCAGGTCAAAATTGAGCTAAACAGAAAAATAAATATAATGTGTAATAATTATATTCTCACTCAAAATGCTGAAAAAAGTAACATAATGTGTTGCTAAAGTCATTCTGCTGTGCCTTTGAACATTAAAATAATTAACTATAACAATTAAAGCATGACGTTTGTCATAAGACCGGCGGTGTTTATGACATAACTGAGATGAGACGCGTAATTGGCATAGACAGTAAAAGAAATGGACACAGCGACCCCATTGATTTCAACAGAGAAGACTGAAGCCCGATTATTGCACTTCCTGCCTGAAGTCTGGGTGACTGTGCAATCTCAAAATGAGCTTGACGACTGTCTGACAGTTGTAAATCTTCTAGTAGCTGTGCCAAGACAAATCTGAATCACCTAATTCCTCAAAAATGTTGTTGAAATATTTTGTCCCGTTGCTTTTATGGACTCTCTATCTATGGGCTTCTCCCTTGACTTTATGTCTCCATGTCCCCCCAATTGCCTCATAGACAGTAAAAGATTGCCTACGAGTTTCTCCTCCTGTCTATTAGGTAATGTCTCCATTGTGCGACAGAAAGTTGCATGGTTATGACGCAATCGCTAGCCTATTTTTAGAAAAAACGGATTATACGAGCCGTAACGTAAGATACAAAGTAATGGAGCCTTTTATACATTGTCGTGCTTTTTAGGAATAAATAATGGACAAATTAAGTCTTTGGACACTTCAGATGTAGTAAAGATTTTCGCTGTCAAAGTGATGCCAAAATGAATGGGAGTCAATGGAATGCTAACAGCAGGTGAAGTTCTGCTACAATGGTGGCTCCCGCAAGGCTTCAGTTTCCAGCTGATGGATTACCCCCTTGGTAATTGCAGAGAGAGCACGAGCTTCACTGATCCAATGTGATCCCACCTTATTCCAGTAGATGGCGGTAATGCACATAGATTGCAAATAGCCAATAAAAGTCACAGAAGAAGAAGAGCTTCACAGATCGTGAGTGTAATCAAAGTGAAATAAAACAAAGGCAAATATAACATACCCACACTTGAGGCAAAGTATGTGAACCCAGCTGACGTCCAAAGAATAGTCGTTGAGCACATTATGAAAAGTGACGGAGGTTCATCTTCTAGTGTATCGTTAAGGCTACGAGTATTCTCAGGCAAAGTTCCTCACCCTACTGACGAAGTTAATTATGACACCTGGAGGAACAGTGTAGAGTGAATTTTTCGAGACCCTTCTCTGACATACATCAATCTAGGAGGATCTTAGACAGCCTACTGCTTTCAGCATCTGAAATTGTCAAGCAGTTAGGTACAAAAGCCTTACCTGTTGCTTACCTCGATATCTTGGACTCCGCTTTCGATACCATAGAGGATGAAGATGATCTTATAGCAAAGTTTCTGAGTATGCTGTAAAACATAGGTGAAAAGCCAGTATCGTACTTGCAACGGTTTCACACTAACCTTCTCAAAGAGATGAAAAGAGGTGGTTTTCCTGCTGATAAAGCTGACCGACAACTTCTGAAACAATTCTGTCAGAATTGTTTCCAACACTAATAGCAAACACTAATAGCAAACCTTCAGCTTGAGCATAAAAGGAACAGACCACTCCCATTCCCTGAGCTACTCTTGCAGTTGCATAGTGAGGAGAACAAACACTTTTCCAAAGAAAGCTGCATGAGACAGCATCTAGACGCACAGAGACAAAGAGCCAGTTCCCATTTTGTCACTGTTAATCCCCTTGATCTTGGTCAAAATGAAATAACAGAAGGAACTCAGGTCAAAGAATTAAAAAGACAAGTCTCTAAGCTCCAGACTCAGCTTGTCAAGCAAAAGAATAAACAGACTGGAAGAAGTGTGTTGACTTTGACAGACACTGTTGAAGTCACAGAGCTCGAGAGTCAGTGGCGAGACGTACAAGGGCTGTCACTTATCAGCCTAGTCTCAGGAAGTCAGCGAATATGAGCAATTTGAAGTCCCATAGACAATGACGTCCAGCTGGCCTATCCAAAGGATTTATCAACACGAAGTGCTCTGCTCAAGTGACCATCGAGGGAAACCCTTGTCCTTGTTAACTTGACACAAGTGACCACCATTTCCCAGTCTTTTTATGAGCAAAATCTGCCTGGATTAACCATAATTTATTTGGGAAAAAAACTGCTGGAAATAGAAACAGCAAATGGTCAAGCAGTACCTGGTACCGCTTCCTTTTACATTACAGTACTTACAGGGTACTTACAGTGTACTTACCTAGAAAGTACTGGCTAATATAAGGTAAGTACAAGGAACAGGGTTCGGTTAAGGGGTAGGTTCAGGTAACTGGACTGTAAAAGGAAGCGTTACCCAGTACCGGTACCGCTTCCTTTTACAGTACAGTACTTACTGGGTTATGTGGTGAAATTTCCTAGAGACTAGTTGGATCTTTTTGGGATGTTTAAGTTTCAACTCTTGCTTTGGTGATCCCATAAACTGGTGGTACTGCCCAGACAAAGGTGTTAATAGGCACAAACACTTTGGATCTTGCATATGATGAGTACTATGAAACCAGTGATTCAGTTTGTCAAGTTGTTCCATTTGGCTACAGAGCCGTGATTCAATCTGTTCACTCAGTGTCCATTGTCCATGCAAAATCTGACAAAGAACTCTGCTTCGACTTTGGTGATTCCTGTCTACCAGAGGAGTGGTGGAAGAGAATCACCCAGAAACTGTGTGCCATTACCGAAGTCTTTGCGCTGCATGACATGGATCTTGATCAAACAGACAAAGTAAAACACAGTATCAAGTAACACTATGAATCCCCCTTCAAGCATAAAGCAAGACCAATCCATCCCAACGATTCTGAAGCTGTCCAGCAACATCTAGAGGAACTGCTTGAATCAGGAATCATTTGTGAGTCAGAAACATTTTCTTTTATTATTGTAGTAAGGAAGAAGAATGATGACATAAGACTTTGTATTGATTACCGCAAGTTGACTATTCAGACTATCAAAGTTGCATATGCCACACCCAACTTGGAGGAAACCTTTTCAGCACTTCGAGGTTTGAAATGGTTCTCAGTACTTGATCTCAAATCTGGGTATTACCAGATCAAAGTAGAAGAGAAGGACAAACTCAAGATCGCCTTCGTATGACCATTGGGTTTTTGGAAGTTTAATAGGATGCCTCAGGGCATCATTAACACTCCTAGCACATTCCAAAGACTGATGGAGAAGTGCAAGGGTGACATCAATCGTTCAAGTGTTCTTGGACGATTTGATTGTCTTCTCGGATACTTTAGAGGAGCACGAGTAACGCTTTCTTTAGGTTTTGGGATGCTTGAAAGACTATGGTTTAAAGCTTTCATTGGAAAAATGCAGGTTTATCCAAACGTCAGTGAAATACCTCGGTCACATTGTCTTAGAAAACGGTGTGCAGACGGATCCCCAAAAGATAGAAGCCATTAAGACCTGGACAAGTTCAAGGAATCTGAAAGAGTTGCGTTCCTTTCTGGGTTTCTCTGGTTATTACCGAAAATTTATTTAGGACTATGTGAAAATAGTGAAGTCATTGACTGAACAAACCATGGGATATCCTCCTCATCAAAAAAGTAGCAAGATGAAAAGTAAGGAAAAAGCCTAACTTGATCCCAAAGTGCCTTTGTAGGGCGATGGACCAATGACTGCCAGCAAGTATTCGAAACACTTATCAAAAAACTCATTGAAGCACCAGTATTAGGATTTGCAGACCCTGGGTTTCCGCATGTGCTCCATACAGAAGTGAGCACTACTGGACTAGGTGCAGCGATCTATCAAGAGCAAGAGGGCATGCAGTGAGTGACTGCATATGCCAGCCAAGGATTGTCAAAGAGCGAGGCCAGGTATCCTGCCCACAAGCTGGAATTCCTAGCCCTGAAATGGACAGTTACAGAGAAATTTGGCGACTATCTGTATGGGAATAGTTTCAAGTTGATCACAGACAGCAACCCCCTCACTTATATTTTAACCTCAGCCAAGTTGGATGCGACAAGCTGGTGGTTGTCTGCCTTGTCTACTTTCAGCGAAAGTAGTTTTTGGCATGAACGTTAGCGCTAACTTACGTGAGACTGATTAAATTTAGCTAGCTCTGGGCTGTCACTGACGTTTACAGATCTGAACCAATCGCCCTGAACGAAAAACAACAGTATGACAACTTATTAGCATACATTACCATCTAAGGATGGCTTGTTCACCGTGCTTTGTTTCTGGTTGCATATTCATCAGTTTGTTTGGTCAGCAAAATTGGTGGTAAATGTTGTTCTCGCAAACTAGCTAAATTAAGCAGAATGCAATCGAAAATGTATCATTTTTATAATAAAATTTTGTGGTATGTTCTTACCAAAGATATATCGTGTGTATGTTACGTGGTTTGGTGACAGTTCAAGAGCGACACAGTTTGACAGCATGAGAAAGCCAGAGTACAGTAACATCACAGCGGCACCGTAACACCTCTCTTGATGCCAGGCTAAACAAAGCCAGAACAACTCAACTTCACCGTGCTTGAACAAAGGCAAAGAACCGTAACAGCTGTTATGGCGTTCTGCCGTAATTTCTCAAATGGTTTTGGAAGTTACGGTTGTCATAGCCCTATCTTCTCGTTAAAACAATCAAACTGAATCACGATATTTATACACATGATAAAGGAGGTCTATACTTTACCACAGAAATGAC
Organism: Cyprinella venusta; assembly: GCA_038021265.1. Taxonomy (NCBI): domain Eukaryota; kingdom Metazoa; phylum Chordata; class Actinopteri; order Cypriniformes; family Leuciscidae; genus Cyprinella; species Cyprinella venusta. The sequence goes on from CM075868.1 coordinate 18,590,663, forward strand.
ACTAACTCATTTTTGACCAAACATGATGTTACGGCTGTTTTCCTTTGTAGGGTATGCCTTTGCCTTTGTAGGGTACTTGCATAGTTACGCCCTCATCCAAAGGCAGGGCAGGGATATGCAGCTCATTTACATTTAAGGTGGTACACACCAAAACAGCTCTTTTTAAAACAGGCCCCAAAATTACATTTTCTAATGGTTATAATAAATTAACTGTGGAGTATTTTGTGCTGAAACTTAACAAATACATTCTGGGGACACCCGAGACCAATATTACATCTTGTAAAAAATGGCATAATTGGTGCCCTTTAAGGTTTTTGATGAAAACATTCCAGGATTTTTCTCCATATAATGCATGTTACTGGGCACCACACGGTTCAAGATCCAAAAGACCATTTTAGTGCAAACTGCAAACTGTTCAAAGGGCTTTAAACGATTGCAGACGATGAATATGGGTCTTATCAAGTGAAACGTCATTTAAAAAAAATAAAAAAGTTTAAGTTTTATAAGCTCAAATGCTCGCCTTGCTCTGTTAAAAGCAATTACATAAAAATGTAAAATTATTATTTTATTCATTATATTATGTAAAAAAATAAAATATTATTTACTGGATAGACCTGAAATTGTGACTCTAAATAACTGACTTTTAATAAAATATGTCCGGCGCAGGGCCGGACTGGCCATCGGGCATACTGGGCATTTGCCTGGTGGGCCGACGTGCTTTGTGGGCCGATACATACTTTTAATTATTTTTTTTTTTGTTTTTGTTGTTGGGTTTTTTTTTGTTTGTTTGTTTGTTTTGTCTGAACGGCCTATAAAACTCGCACATCGGCGGCCCATTGTGTTTAGTTTTGGTTAATTGGTGGTGCTGGGATCTTTGTGCCGGTGTAATGCATTAGACACAGCATACTGTAGGGGTTTTTTTTATTTCTCACAGACCGGCATGAGACACGTCTATCAGCGGCCCATTGGTCATTTTCTTGATTGACACTGGGTTGGTCCAATAACATCTTTAAATACCTCCCCCTCTGAGCTCTGAGTGAGCGAGCTGTGTTAGTGTGTATCTGTCAAAATATTGAGAGCGATGGAGAAGAAACACAAGCAATGAGTGCAGAGAAATAGTTTGAAAAAAAAAGAAACGTCAAAGGCACTTCAATTGGTTGATGAGGATAGGATAAGGAGAGAGATGAAGAGTGAGTGCAGAGAACTGTGGTAAGCAGAACTAGGCTACTTTCAGAACAGGCTATCGTAAAATTTCAAATAATAGCCCGCGGGCTTTTATTTTCCCAAATCATCGAACTGCAGAGACTGCTCATATAGGCTAGATATCTAACCTATATGAGAGTGGCCATTATAATTTAGTGTTGAGATGTTGTTCATAGAGTCTCTAATTTCTAAAAATGATGATCTGACGGTTTTAGAAGATTAACAACTTGAAACTAAAAAACAGATCCAGCCTCTATTTGAGACCGGCCTTTATTTACTCAAACTTGCAGCCACACCAGGCTTCTATTTGAGACTCAGCTATTATTTGAAGTTTTACGATATTTAGGAACTCACACTACCCGCATCTGCATATTTCACTATTACGCATTTTATTAGAATTGTAATGAGATGAGTCTGTAAACCATGTTTTTCGCCAAAAAAAGATCGATGCCGTTTCCGTCAAAATAAATATCATGAGCTTATCTCTTTCAAGTATAGAAATTAGTACGAAACTAATTATTAAAGTTGCTTTTATTTTTCAGTGCATTTGTTTTACAACATATGGCTATTACTGCCATGGGATTAATATTATAACTAGAATTATGTTGTGTAATGTAAATAATAATACATTTTATTTATAATGCACTTTTCTTAAACCCAAAGCGCTAGACAGACACTATATCACAACTTAAAAGAGTTTTGAGTTTTTCTTTGTTCAATTTGGGGAGCATGCCCCCGAACCCCCTAGAGGGACAGAGGTGCACTCACCACAGATTTCACAAAATACTGTGGGAAAAATCGGTACTGCTATCCCAATGTAGCTTATAACTTGTTTTAGGATGACTGTGGCTATAGTTCAGCTTAGTAGTTATTTCATCTTTTAATTCTTACTCACTCCTATTCACTTACACATATTCAAGGGCGTGCAAAGTTTGGTTGTGTTTATGATCATATGTAGTGGGCCAGTCTGGGCCAAAATGCCATCGATTTTGGTTCCAGTCCAGCCCTGGTCCAGCGTATAGGCAATTATAGTTTATGCGATTTATGCAGCAAATAATAAAGAGACAAATCGTGAAAGAGATGGGTATGGAGATAGTTGTACAAATTAATTCTAAACATTACAAACATATTTTTATTAATTTAAAAATGCCTTTGTGTTCCGTTTAAACATGTTTAGAGTTAAAGAGTTTCAGTATGTTATGTGAGCACTTCTTCTGTCCTTGTGCCTAAATCAGATTACATTTCTTCACTCATTTTTCATTCTGGGCTGAGGCCAGAGTAATTCAGGAAAAAAACATCTGGCACAAGGACGACACCGCAACAGTATCCCACCTGGGATCTCATCTACACAATCCATTACATGCCTTTCAGTCCCCCAACAAGCAGCTTAAATTACCAAACACATGCCAGAGCTTGCAAACAATAACACCAATAGTCAGCGACGCCTTGACATGCACAATTATCTTCATTGGCCATTGTCAGTGATGACACACACTTCCTCCTGTAGTATTGATTTGGTCTTCATCCTATGTGCTTTGAAAACCAACCAAGTAATATTAGCTGTCAGTTAGAAATCATATTCTTTTTGGCCACAATTCAAAGCATTCCTACTGTATTATGTTGGTATTCTGTTCAAGTGTCTGTTCAACTCTTTACCTATTTTGGCTCTTGCACATGGTTTAAGATCACATTTCAAGAATCAGACTGACTGTAGGGTGGGTAGACATGCCTTGGCAAGCTATGGCCAGGTTTAGACTAGTATGGTCTTGTATTCTTAATATGACTGGTAAAATCCAGCAGGCCATTGGTTTTAAAACTGGTCTCCCTGAAGGCAACAAGAAGATTCTAGGGGTTCTTGGAAAATTTGAGAGAAAAGAGACTGGAAATAGATATTACAAAATACATTTTTAATGCTGTCTATAGTAACCGTAAAACTGTTAAAACATTATTTGATGTGAAAGGGGCTACCCAGGTGAAAAGGAAATATACTTAATTTGTGCTTATTTTGACATGATTTATTTCAAGTGTACTGTGTGTATAAATGTTTGTGGTGAGCAGGACGGCCGAGGGACGTGAGAGAAAGTCACGAGGCCGGTGGTGCGATTGCAGCACCTGTGAACCACACCGGTCTCGCATCTCTCACGGAGGAGCAACAGAGTGGATGATCGAGAGATGAACAGGCCTGCTTTTGTTTATATTTTATTTTGGTAAGCCAGCAGACGTCCACGAGGGGTGGACGAACCTTGATTCCCTGAAGCTTGCTACACTGGTGCCGAAACTCGGGAAGAGGGAGGAACGGCTGTCCGAGGGTCCTCGCTGCTATGGAGAATCCGCGGTGCCATCGAGCATGGTGCGTGAGTCGCCACCGCTTGCCGTGGGCTGGAGCCTGCTGCCGTCCGCTGCAGAAGGGGAGGAGCAGGGAGCGGGAGACTCGTAGCCATGGACGCTCGAGGCAGAATGCTGGGGTGTGTTGCCGGTGGGACGCCCGAGCTCGCCGCCGACCACCTGGAAAATGAGGAGAGGAGGAGTCACCGCCGCTTGCCGTGGGCCAGAGTCTGCTGCCACCCGCCAGTGAAGGGGAGGAGCGGGGAGCGGGGGACTCCTGCCATCTGACCAAGGCACCCGAGGAGCCGTCGCCGTCCACCGGGGGCGGGGGAGCATTGAGGTGTCCACCAAGGGCCATCCAGCGTCACCGCTGGGCACCGCGGAGGAAATCGTCCAGCTGGTAAGGGACAAGATGGCAGCGCATTGTGGGAGCCGGACCAATTTTTTTTTTCTTTCCTCTCTCCCCTCCGTCGCTCCTCATGCTTCTGTCTCTGTTTCCCTCGGCTTGTTGATCCAGGAACTGCCCAGGGATCGCCGCCGCCGCTGGGTGGGGTCGGGGGTGGGGGGGTAGGCACAGTCTCAGGTGTACCCCCCAGCATGTAAGGGGTGATGGGGGTATGTGGTGAGCAGGACGGCCGAAGGACGTGAGAGAAAGTCGCGAGGCCGGTGGTGCGATTGCTAATGAGCTGCACCTGTGAAGCACACCGGTCTCGCTTCTCTCACGGAGGAGCGGAGGCATAAAGCGACGGAGTGGATGATTGAGAGAGGAACAGGCCTGCTTTTGTTTGTATTTTATATTTTATTTTGGTAAGCCAGCAGTCATCCACAAGGGGCGGCTGGCCGGTAGATATGTTTTATTTGGGTAGCCAGCAGTTCCGTGAGTTCTGTGATATCCTGGCAGGTATTTTGTTTGTTTATTGCATTTAAATAAAGTTTTATTTTTGATTGTGATCCGGTTCCTGCCTCCTCCTTCCCTGAACCTTGCTACTGTACAATGTTATTTTGAAACAATTTCAAGTGTACTAAGTGTACTTTTATCTGTATTATGTCAAATTTTAAGGTAATAGCAATATATTTGAATATACTTGTGTTAAAATTGAACTACTTTAAGGACACTGTGTAATTTAATAGCACTTCTTTAAATTGTATTTGTAATACACTTTAAAGCTGTATTAGAACTACAGCTGAAGTATAATTTCAGCTTTTCATTAATGTGTTCCGCATTAATAATGTATTAGTAGAACACTATTAGAGCCACTATTAGTATATTAAAAATATATTTTACAAAACCATTTAGTATGAAAATAATATATTTTAATAAACAAAAATACAGTGAAAAATTATAATTTAGTGAAATACACAGTAAAATATATTTGTATAACACAAACACAAACTTTGAAGACTATAGTAAACTTTAATTTACTACACCCAGTGTACATCAGCACAGCAGCATATGTAAACAAAGTACATTGACATAAAATACAGTGATCTGCAGAGGTACTTTAAACAATAACAACAAAAAACATCTCAGTTACGGATGTAACCCTCGTCCTGAGTAGGGAACGGAGACGTTCCGTTGGATGACGACGAATGGGATATTGGTTTATTTCGATTTGGAGGGACTGTCATGCATGTCTGAAATTGAGTAACTTTATTAACTTGTGGACGCAAGACGCAAACTGTTTCGAGCGATTCAGTCCTGCCGAGACAGCCCTGCCAGAGTCTCGTCCCGCCGAGACAGCCCTGCCAGAGTCTCGTCCCGCTGAGACAGCCCTGCCAGAGTCTTGTCCCGCCGAGACAGCCCAGCCAGAGTCTCGTCCCGCCGAGACAGCTCCGCCAGAGCCCGCTGATCCTGCGCTAGAGCCCGCTGATCCTGCGCCAGAGCCCGCTGAACCTGCGCCAGAGCCCGCTGAACCTGCGCCAGAGTCTGAAGTCCCACCCTGCCACCCTCTCTCACCTCCACTGTTGGTGTCTTCATGTTCTAATGTTTTGCCTCTACTGAGACCTGTCGACCCTGCTGCCCATCCACAGCTACCCACCAGTATTGCAGTGGAACCACCTCCGGGTCTCCAGGCCTCAGCATAGCCCTGGTCAGTGGATCCCGTCCTCACCTCAATCCCCTGAACCTCTGACTCCACCTTGGTCCTCCGACCCTACAGCTTCTCTTTGGCTCATTGTGCCCTCATCTCAGATGGGTCTTGTCAGCCCTATAGCTCCACCAGGCTCACTCCTCCTTCCTTCCTTGCATTGATCAGCCGTCACCCTGGTTCCACCTCGGGACCCCGCTTCTGCCCTGCATCCCTTCTGCTCTACCGGGCTCCATCTTCCCTCCTGCTCCTCATTTGTCCTCCCTCACACTGGTTACGCCACGGGCTTCCAGAGCCCCTTCTCCACCTTGGTCCCATGAGCCTGCAGGTCCACCTTAGCCCTCCAGACCTGTGGTGTCGCCTCGGCTCTGGGTCCCTCCAGCATCCCCGGTTTGGGATCCCTGGAACTCCTTCTGGGTCTTCACCGCTGTGGCCGCCTGAAGGATCTTCACCGACGTGGCCGCCTGAAGGGTCTTCACCGCCGTGGCCGCCTGAAGGGTCTTCACCACTGCGGCCGCCTGAAGGGTCTTCACCGCTGTGGCCTCCTGAAGGATCTTCACCACCGTGGCCGCCTGAAGGGTCTTCACCGCTGTGGCCTCCTGAAGTATCTTCCCCACCGTGGCCGCCTGAAGGGTCTTCACCGCCGTGGCCGCCTGAAGGGTCTTCACCGCTGTGGCCACCTGAAGGATCTTCACCACCGTGGCCGCCTGAAGGGTCTTCACCATCCTGGCCCCGCCCTCAGCCTGCTCAGCCACGTCATGCTCCACCCGGGCCACACCTTCAGCCTGCTCCGCCACACCCTCAACCGACAGGTGATGCCTTCCGCAAGGTGATGCCATTTGTTAGGGTTGATGTTGAAGACATTCATGTCCCTCTTGATGACATCCTTAAAGCGGAGCTTTGGTCGGCCACTAGGGCGGTGTCCCATAGCTAACTCCCCATGGAAGATGGACTTTGGGAGACGTTCAACATGCATATGACATACATGGCCGATCCATCTGAGTCGCCTCCTCCGGAGCATGGTGTACATGTGCTGTTAGTGAGCTTCAGCACGGTGGTGTTCGGGACCCTATCCTGCCATGACACGCCGAGGATCTGTCGTAAGCAACGGAAATGAAAAGCATTAAGCTTGTGCTCCTGCCGCAGGTATGTAGGCCACGTTTCGCTTCCATATAGCAGGACGGAAAGCACACAGGACTCATATACGCGCACCTTTATTTTGAGAGAAAGGTGGCTGTTGTTCCATACGCGAGACTGAGGTTGTTGAGGCATAACCAATCCTGGTATTCAGTTCAGCATCAAGGGTATTGTTTGCTGTCAAGGTTGGGCCGAGGTAGGTGAATTTCTCGACAGCCGACAGCATTGTGCCATTGATGGTGACGTAAGGGGAAGCCGGAACATTTTGAGCCATCACCACTGTCTTCTTGAGGCTTATGGTAAGTCCGAACTCTGTGCAGGTAGCAGCAAAAGAATTGCACATCTCCTGAATTTCTTGTTCAGTGTGAGCCAAGAAGGCAGCATCATCTGCATAAAGTAACTCGTGTGCAAGGACGCATTTCACCCTGGTTCTGGCCCTCAGACGAGCCAGGCTGAAGAAGTTTCCATCATACCTAGTGTGCAGCAGAACCCCAACCAGATCAGGAAACGCCCGTCACAGCACAGCTGAGAAATAGATGCCAAACAAGGTGGGAACGAGGACACACCCCTGCTTTACTCCACAGCACCATTGAACTGTATGGTTGCCCGCATCCCATCATGGAAGCCTTGGAGTATTGCCAAAAGAGTTGGTGGACAACCAAGTCGCTGCAGAACGTGGAAGAGACAAGAGCGCCTCACATAATCGAAAGCCTTAGTCAGATCGACAAACACCATGTACAATGGGCATTGCTGTTCCGCACATGTCCAAGGTTGAACGGCCAGCACAGAAGCCGCACTGACTCTCTGGCAGCACCTGGTAAGCAATGCGCTGCAGCCTTGGAAGGATTACGCAGGCAAGGCATTTACCCGGAAGGCTAAGGAGCGAAATACCTCGGTAGTTGTTGCAGTCCTGCCTGTCGCCCTTATTTTTATAAAAAGTAACAATGTTGGTATTCTTGAGTTCGCTAGGGATGCATTTGTTCTGCCAGCAGCATCGAAACAGGCAGTGAAGCCGTGTGACCAGCACTGGCCCACCACACTTCAGCAGCTCTGCTGGAATTACATCGCTGCCCGGTGACTTGTTGTTCTTAAGAGATGCAATTGCGTGCTCTATTGCCATTGCTGAGATCTCCGTATCCAGTTCGCCTCATTGATGCCGCTATACATGCCACATATGTCCCCAGTACTTGCACACTGTTCTACCTTCTCACTGAGGTCCTGCCAGTACTGCTCATAGGCCTGGCGTGTAAGATACTTGATGTCATTTCTGACCTTACGATAATGAGCAATGGTGGAATAATTACTGTCTTGGAGAGCACTGAGACGGGCAGCATGCTTGTCAGCTATGGCTGGAAGCAGAATTGCAGAGCTAGCAAGGAACCAATCTGGCTGTTTCCTTCTACAAAGGCCGAAGACCTCAGATTCAGCCTCCATCATGGAAACTCTTAGCTCAGCCCAGGTGTTTTCAGGAGTGTCGTCAACTCTGAAGGGAAGGCCCTCTATACGCGCATGGAAACTTGACATGTATTCATGTTTCCATATCAGCTCGATATTTAGCTTTGGAGTGGGCTTCGGAGTTGCACTGTGAATCTTTTTTGGGGTGAGTTTTAGAGTGCAGCGGACAAGGGCGTGGTCGGTGTCACAGTCTGCAGAGCGCATACTCCTGTACCTCTTGACAGCATTGAGCTGGCTCATCCTGACAATAATGTGATCATGTTGGTGCCAGCGTTTGGACCAGGGACGCATCCAGGTACCCTTGGATCTGATAGTCCCAGATGAGAAGGATCCCGGTAAGCATAGGCCATAAGCAGCGCACAACTCAAGGAGACGTTGGCTGTTGTCATTGATGCTACTAATCCCAAAATGACCCAAGATTGGCCTCCAGGCAGTGACATCCCCTCCAACTCTGGCATTGAAGTCCCAAAGCAGAACTAAATCCTCCCTGGCTGGAACAGAACAAATGACCTCACTAACGTGGGCATAAAAAGCTTCCTTGTCCTCAGAGGTCGTGCCAAGAGTGGGTGCATAGGTAGAGAGGAGAGTGAGAAATCCAGCTGAGTGTGACATCCGCATGGACATTAGGCGTGGAGAGCAAGCAGTTGGTTGAGAGACGGTGGGCAGCAGGGTGTTCCACACAGCAAAACCGACTCCATGCATTGGACGATGGTCGTCTGATGACCACACCAGAAAAAGGTGTAGTTTCTGTCGCGCACAGAGCCACTACCCAACAGCCAAGTCTCGTTTATAGCAGCAATATCCACTCTGAGGTGAAATAGTTCGCAATCAATGACGGCTGATTTCCAAGGAGCACTGTTGAGGCCGAAGTGCACACCAAGACCTCTGATGTTCCAGCGCGCCAAATTCAGAGAAGAGGAGGAGGCAGTTGCAGAATGTCGACCTGACCGCGCCTGCCTTGCACGCATGTCCTGCCAAGCAACGACAGCCCTTGAGTACAAGGGCTCCCGATTTTCCAGTTGTTGAATATATGTATGACCATGCACGCTATAGCACCGAGTGCCAGGGCAGAACACAGAAGACGGTTTGCCCAGGACAAACGCATCCCTCTGGGTCCTACGCCACTGAATCTGACGGAGTGCAAGCACGACCGTCAAGAGCAGCGCAGGATTACCCCGCAGCAGCCTGCAAACTTGGCCTTACACTCGCTGACCGTTGTCCCACAAAGGATCATCCGCCCACCGAGAAAGCTGTGGTAGACCAACCTGGAGAAAAAAAAAATAATCCAATGCCCTACAACAGCTGCCAGCTCCTGCTGCCGAACTGACATCTACTATTTAACCCATAGTTGGGAGGCAAAAGGGGTACTGTCACTTGCCTAAGGTGAGCCCCTATGACTTTTTATTTTTTTATTTTTTCTCCAGGTTGGTCTAACACAGCTTTCTGGAGGTGGAGGAAAAAATCCTGCTTTGCGCGGGTACAAAATAGGAATGATAAATGTGTCAATGTATAAAGTCATTTGCACCGGGTGCAAGATAGAGTCCTATAGCTCTTTGTGCAGAGAATGTGGCTTCAGCTAATCAAACTACAAAGGTGTTGCACAAGTCGATCTTCCACTGTGTTTCCCTAGGGACAGTATGGATAAAGACAGTTTTTCCTTATGGAAAGTCCGGTCAGAGCTTGTTGTTAATGCTTGTGCTGATGCAAACACACAATATTTGGCGACCATTTAGCCCATGATGTTCAGTTTTGAGACACTCCGAGTAGTTCTCCCTGTCTCCTGAGATGCAACAAAACTATGAACTGTGTTGCATTACATGGTGTTCTTGGAAGGAAGCAATTCTTTCTGCATTTTCAGACTTTTGTGAATGCCAGACCATAAATGTCCAAAGTACAATTGAAAGTAGTTGCTAAGATAGCAAGACTTGTTTTAAAAGCATTTGTAAATTATGTCAAGTAATCCATTGCTATGGAAAGATGTAGATGGCTCATAGCTGGCCTTGACCCTCTTCTCCAAGTAAAATGTCACAAAATAGCGTAACGAACAAGCTTTATCCATTGATTTTTAAGTAGGAAAGAGCAGAGGAAGTCCTTTACCATCTCAGCCAAAAGTCCAGCCAGACACCAAATATATGTTGATCAAACAAATGTATGTCGATCAAGGTTACAGAGCGAGGCATTGAAATCATGGAGTAGGGGGTCATATCTGACTGAAGGGGTTGCTCTGGCCGTGACTTACTTTTAATGGGAGACAGTCCAGGGTTACTCTTCTCTTACCGGCTGGGGGCAGTCTAGCAACAGTGTAGTCAGAGGGCAATGGGACGCCCCAAAAAAGGGCGAGAGTATAAATACCCTGGAACTACAAACAGTACTGGCTCTTACAGACATATTTTCATCAGGTCAGACAACAGTGGTTTATCACATCAGCCATCAAGGGGCGATTCCACAGTATCGGGCTCACTGCGAGGACAAAAGTCTGCAAAATTCAATCTTCATGCAGAAAGCCATTGTCCTCAGGTTAACATCCTGTGACAACCTGGGATACAGCTGTGTGAAAGGCAGGATAAATCTGGCAATGTTGAACTTGTAAACTTTGATCAAAGTTGAATTTAACGTATGTAACATGGACGGAAAAACAGTGTAAATTCAAGCAGAAAGTGTACTTAATCTAATTCAGTTTAATAAAATTCAGGTTGAATCCAAGTTCATGTTTTGCTTTGTTCCTAATTTGGTATAATTATGAGTCATGCGTTGTGCATTTTTCACAAAACTGCAATATGACTTCCATGCAGGCAGGGTGGCCATCTAATATGATCTGTTTTATAAACTTAAAGATGCATTTTTGAGTCCGGTATGTTCATAAATTTAAAGCCAGCAAAATTACTAACAAATACCACAGGTATATTTTTCAAATTTCTTTGCCAAATGTAGAAGACAGAAGACGACGTGCGCTTGTTCCGTGGCGCAATTATATTTTAACAGCGCACCAGACGCACTTCACAATCGGTTCACAGCCGAGGAGATCGACGTTCTCGTCAGGGCCGTAAAAGAAAGAGAAGTGACATTGGGGATGGGACAAACCGACCCAAATTAGCTTCGGTTAAACATGCATATAATAACTTGGGTAAATAAGTTGTATGCCTATTTTTCCCATCATCATGGACACAACAATGATTTCCCTCATGTTTATATTTTTTTCTTATAATAATGTATCATTTGCAAAAAGTAAAATGCATCTGTGTAGCTGAGAGAATCATCTACAGTGTATGCGCGTTGTTCACTCTCTGTTATGGCCAAGCATGCGCGCTTAAAATAGCATTATGAGCAATGCGCAACGCGCCACTGATATTAGACCAGTTTTTTTCTGGTCATTGGCGCAATTGTTTTCTGGAACTGCAAAATAGCACAAGGAATTGTTTGCGCCGACACACGTCTCCTTTTTGCGCCCAGGGAGCGCAAGTTCATTTCCTAGTTTATACCGACGTGCGTCTGTGGAGGAAAAAAAACCGCTTACACGCGTGCAAAATAGGAATGATAAATGCGTCAGTGTATAAAGTCATTTGCGCCGGGTGCAAGATAGAGCCCCTAATGTTTAAACTAATGTGTGCCGTCAGTGCGGAAAATCTGCGCGTGTGCATTACATGCCCAGTTCACTGTTGTTTAACAACCTGCGCTTGACGCCGACAGATTATTCTAATGGCATTTGTGATATTGTGTTAACGCACTATTAACGTGTTAACTTGGACAGCCTATACGCTATATACTGACATTTTGACAAAAAATAAAATCATCATCATCAAAAAAAAAGTCATTGACGATGTTGACTTTCATGAAAAGCTCATTGATTCAAAATACGCGGAAAACAACGTTCGAAGTTGGATAGCTTCTGTCCAGTTTACGAACATGAAGTGCATAATCTGTCAAAATATAATACAACCACCATTCATGCATGATCTTCATGAACACGACGCTGCTTTCGGTCCGAAACCATGCACTTGATATCGACTTGATCACTCTTTTATCCTTTCTCACCACAATGATCCTATTTAATGTTTATCAAACAAAGTTTACCACGTTCGTAACATTTTATCGTTCGTAACCTTTTGGACAGAATCCACAAACTTACCCACATTCATCGAAATCCGTGAAATCCTGTTAACTCTTCCTCTCACGCAGAGCGACTGTGACCTAGACAATCTTATTCCTGACAGGTGAACCGTTGAGGCGTTATGAGATGAAATTAAGCGTCAGAATAAAATGTTCGAACGTTATGATTTTTTGACAGAAAATCTCAGCCCCTGTTTTATCCCGATTTATTAACAATTTATCATGTAGCTACGTACATGAGAATTTAGTCCACACAAGATGTTTTTATCGTCTTGTTACTGATAGAATTACACGGAAAAATTATATGTCTGCTTACTTTAAAATCATAGTTTAACGTACGTAACTTCTTTGACGGATAGAGTGACGAACGTTAATAAATCTTTCCATTGCATCGTGGTAGATTAAGGTAATTATACTTTCAGTGTTAGTAGATTTATTTTGTAGAAGACACACCAAAATAAATGTTGAGTGCCAAAATTCAGGATTTTATTACAGCAAATTAAAGAAATGACTTAGGAAAAATCCAGATGCACGTAATGTCCCACACTGACACCTGCAATTTCTGGGGACGGAAATAAAATAAAGTCTCATTACATGATAATGCCAAGGCTTAGTGGGATAAAACTAAGTTTATTATTTCTTACATCTATCTTTAACGAAATTATGAACAAAAAATTAAAAAAATGACAACACCTGGGTATTATTCAATCTATATAGTTCATTACACCCCTTGTGGACCGTTACTGTGGAATCGCCCCAAGAGAGTACGAGTTCTAGCTACCCCTGCAGATATCACAGAAACAGCTGAAATGGGCCTTCTCTTGGTTTACAGAGCGACAGAGCACATTCCAGGGATGACAAATTTTTTGTCGCACCACATACCTCCATCTTGGATGAGGAGGCTCAACCTACAGGCGGTAGAGATTATATGGCAGTGGTTTGGTTGGGCAGATGTGGACCTCTTTGCCTTGATGGCATCGGACTCCACTATCAATCATCACTGCAAGTCTAGACTGCCGCCTCCAGCAGCATATTCTTTTGAGACATTTATCTCATCCATTTCTTGCAAAATGTTCTCTGTCTTTTGCTATCTAACTGTCTGCATTTCCTTCTGAGGAATCTAAAGTGGCTTTGGTTATTAAATTGCTTACTGATCGGGTGAGGAATAGTGGTGTGGGGACAGAAACATCCTTGTTGCTCCTCATTCCAGGCCTTCTAGGTGGAACTTAAGAATGCATTTGACCATGCCGTCTATGTTAGAGAAGCAGCACAGACAAGGTAATCAATCTGTGAGGGATTATTTCACGACTGCAATTGGAACAAGGAGGCGCAGTGGTACGTTCATGCATGGTTTGGCTGACCGTTATTCAGAATGAGAAAATTATCAAACACATGCAAAATTATAGAGAGACAAAAGTGCTAACTAAAGGTTTATCGTTTTGCCCCACCAATGCTGTTAATCCATTCAAACTTAAGGTAGACACTTTTAAATTCTTCCGATCACTCCAGCTTAAACATTTTTTCTCCCCTAAATCGAGTTTATCGAGGCCTATTTTTGGTGATTCTGTGCGGTCAGCTTCTTCTGTTGATAGCACTGAATCACATAACAGAGAAAATACACCTTTCAGAAAGAAATCTACTTTTGTTCCTCACTCGAATTTGAACCCCTCTATTAATGCCTACAAAATTTTAGTGGAAAATGAGTTCAATAAGATATGCAAAAAAGCACGTCAAAAAAGATCGAATTTGTCACAATCTGAATTTAAGAGCCTGAATGAGTTAGAAAAGAGATCAGACATTCTTATCCGTCCTGCCGATAAAGGTGGTTCGATTGTGGTAATGGATACTGAAAAATATAATGCGAGTATCATGTCCCAACTAAATGATAAAGATTGCTATACTTTGCTATCTCGTAACCCTCTAGAGCACCATAAATTGGAGATTGATCAGATATTAGAAAATGCATTACAAAGGGATTGGATTACGAAAAAAGAAAAAGACTTTCTGACTGTGAAACATCCTGTTTGCCCTGTGTTCTATGGACTTCCTAAAATACATAAATCCCTTATTGATCCACCACTCAGGCCCATTGTCTCGAGTATTGGCTGTTTAACTGAACCTTTGTCACAATACCTTGATTTCTTCTTAAAGAAATATGTCAATGAATTACCATCTTACTTAGGGGATACATCTGATATACTGAGACTTTTGGATTCATTTCATTGTAATCATGACTTCATGCTGGTAACTTGTGATGTGCAAAGTTTATATACATGCATTCCTCATGAAGCAGGGATTGAGGCACTATCTCATTTTTTTGCAGGACGGGCCTTGGATATAGTTCCTCCTAATCAATTCTTACTGACATTGTCAGAAGTGATCTTAACAATGAACTACTTCCAGTATGCGGGCAACTATTACCTGCAGAAGCGTGGGGTCAGCATGGGTAGTTGTTTTGCACCGTCGTATGCATGCTTAGTGATGGGTCTATGGGAAGCGAAATTTATAGATAACTCTGTGAATAATTTATTTCTCCCAAAAATTCTGCTTTGGAAGAGATATATTGATGATGTTTTTTTTATCTGGATGGGGACTCTGGATGAATTGGATGAATTCATGGTCTATATTAACTCTACAACATCCTTTTTGAGATTTACAGTCGACCACTCTACAGACAACATTAATTTTCTTGATCTAACTATTTACAAAAATTCTCAAGGAGGATTAGAGACATCGATCTATCGTAAACCTCTTAGTAGGAATACCCTCCTTAGAGCTGATAGCCATCATCCTAAACAACTGATCAAAAACATTCCTATTGGACCATTTTTACGCCTTAGAAGGAATTGTAGTAGTGACATTGAATTTGAGCGCGGGTCAGTGGAAATGAAAGAGCGGTTTCTTAACAGGGGATATTCCCCGAGGGATATCGAGGCTGCTTACGAACGAGCCAGACAGACGCAACGAGCGCATCTCCTAGTCAAAACCGAACACGATTCTGTGCAAAGACTCTGTTTCTCCACAGAGTTCTCTCAGTTGGGTGGAGAAATAAAACATGCCATTAAGAAACATTGGCACGTTTTACAGAGTGATCCAGCTCTTAAAGCTATATGTGCTGAACCGCCACGTATAACTTTTAGGCGCCCTCGCTCACTGAGAGATAGGCTGGTTCACACGTCCATGAGTCCCCCACCAAAGCCTACGTGGTTGCCGGCCCCTCCCGTTGGCTTTTATAGATGTGGGCACTGTACCCACTGCTCGAACTCAAATGACACTAAGCAATTTTTCCATCCCCATTCAGGTAAAAAATTTAAAATCAATTCTTTCATTAATTGTAACACTACTCATGTGATTTATGTGCTGAAATGTCCATGTGGATTGTTATATGTAGGTCAGACTAAACGCCCTCTTAAACTACGGATTGCAGAACATAAAGCAGCAATTCGTAACAAAAATATGGATTATGCAATTGCGAGACACTATGTACAAGCTAATCATGGTTCGAATGCGTCTTTAAAATTTTGGGGTATTGAAAAAATTGCACCCTCCCAGCGAGGAGGTGACATAGGGAAGTCCCTTTTACAACGCGAGGCTTTCTGGATTTTCACTCTTAACACACTTGAACCAAATGGCCTGAATGAGGAGTTGGGCCTTTCGTGTTTTCTCTAACTCACACATTAAGTGGGATGTAGACAGAAAGGAATTTATTTATTAATTTTTTTTTTATTATTTTTTTTTTTGAATTTATTTATTTTTATTTATTTTTTCATTTTATTTTATTTTATTTTTTATTATTCTTTTTTTTTTTTTTTTTTTTAATTTATTTATTTATTTATTTTTTAATTTTTTTTTTTTATTTATTTTTTTTATTTTATTTTATTTATTTTTTTTATTTTTTTTTTATTTTTTTTTTTTTATTATTATTTTTTTATTATTTTTTTATTTTTTTTTTTATTTTTTTTATTTTTTCTCCCTTTCAAGACTTGAGTGCTTATATTAGATTGAATAATTGTTGCACCACACCCACTTAGGCTAATTTTGTTAATTATGTCTCTTTAAAGTCTGTATGTTGTTGTCTTTGACTGTTTGACTCTGAAGAAGACGCATGGGCGTCGAAACGTTAGTCATTTTATATTAATAAATTTGCTACAAAAGTCTGTGCTCCGGTCCTGCTCCTTGGTCATAGCTAGACCTTGGGTCCTTGTTTGGAAACATGCAAAATTATGTTCAAAATCAATATCTATTCAGATAAGTACAGTCAGTTTTGGAATATAGTTGAGAGAAAATGCATGTTGTGTAAAAGTCATGTTAATGGAAAACAGAAGACAATGAGAAAATCACTCGCTGCTCTAAAATTAACAACTTGGGTAATCTACAACAACTCCACCCTGCAAACACACAACAAGACACACAAAACAGAAAAGAATGCAACCTGGTGGTAGACAAATCCAACTGAAAGAACATAATCTACACTGTGTCATAATTTGTTTATTTTTTATTAATCAATTGCTTATTTGTCCTTTTAAGTTTAGTTTAGTGATTAAAAAGTCTGATTTTTCTGCATGTAAGCTATTGCAACCAAATTACCCCAAACTTATGAGATTTTATGAGATTTTTGGCAATTACAGTCAGGTAACCGCTCCTCTGACTGCCTTGACCTCCTGTATGTACACGCTGTTAAATGTCCGAGCGAAACGAAGCAAAATGTAGATCTACACCTGGGGAGCGATTTTTTTTTTCCTAGCATGGTAGGGGAAGACTCATAAATAGTATTAACCCCAGTGATGGGTAGGTTTAGGGATGGGGTTGGGGTAGGTCATATATTTATATATACAGCAATGTAATGTTAAGTTAACATCATTCATAAACACGCTGAAAAGCTATTATGTGTGTTGATAGTACGTCAAAAATGGAAATATGAATTGGCGTGTCATACATACGCCATTTCATGAGATCAGTCTGTGGAAGTTGACGCATCAGAGGTTGAGGTTTATGCAGTCCTCTCCCAGAACTTCCCTGCGGATGGGAAGATTCACCATTGATCCAAAAACCTTATTAAACCCAATGTCTTGTTTTGTGTTTTTGAACATTCTGAGTGCCTGGTCTTCCATTTTGCCCCAAAATTTGTGGTTTCAATGGTGAATTGGGACTATTTCCGTACGGCCATAGAAGGGATAAAACCTCCGTCTGGTTGCCCACTGCTTTGTTTGTAACAAAACCTGTAATAGCTTAAAAGTTCAGGTAACTCACAAGGCATGAAAGAATAGGGAAACATTTTTAAATTAAAAGTAAATTTGTCCAACTACAGGAAGTTTCTCCAACAAACATAAAAGTATTTTTTTACAGTATATTATCTTCCTTATTTTTTGTAAAATAGCAATGTTTATTCCTCATTCCAGTTGTTTTGACTGCGGTAGACCGGTTTTCAAAAGCGACTCACTTTATTAATCTGCCCAAATGACCTTGGGCAGAGAGAGAGACAGCGTTTGCATCATTGACGCATTCATGGCCTCTCGATAGACTTGGTCTCTGACAGGATACGTCAGTTTGTGAACAAATTTTGGAGAGAGTTTTGTCCATTGCTGGGGGTGACTGTCTTTCCTATGGGTTTCACCCTCAGAGCACCGGTCAGACTAAAAGGGCCAACTAATATCTGGAGATCTCAAAGTTATTAACTAAGGATTTTTACAATGGAAATGAATCAATCAAAAAACTTACTAAACTCGACAATGACTTTCTCCTAGAGCTGCTGTACAGCCAAAACAATCTTTGTTGGATTAAATTCTTATTATGAATGTAAAGCTGCTTTGAAACAATCTGTACTGTAAATGAAGGTGACTTGATTTGACATTCCTCTCCACTCCATTTGTCATAAGCTTGCTCCCAAATTCATTGGCCTGTTTCCTGTCACTAAAATCATTAATCCAGTGCCAGTCCGCTAAAACTCCCTCCAGCATACAGGATAATTTATCCCATCTTTCATCCCATCCCTCATGTTCTGACGTTTTCTGTTACTGCCCAGTTTCTGAGTATTGCTTGGACTAAATCGCTTGGATTACCCATTTGCTGTGTGCTATTCTTGGATTTCCAAGGGTTCACCGGTCTGTTGTCTGCTTACCTGCCCAATTCAGGCTGTCACCACGATACCAAAGCCTGCTTCATTCATCTGTTTTCAACATCTGATCATTTGAGTTTCTGCACTGTTTCCAAAAAAAGTTTTCTATAAAGTGAATAAAATTTAAAAAAGCAAATACAGATATTTGTTTATTTAAAAAGCAGAACAAAAACTATTTGAGGAATGGTGGAAAGGTACGTGATTGTTCAAGTCTTTGTGTTTAGATCAGTGTGCTTAATAATGTGCCTCTTTGTCCTTTATTATGTTATTTGGATTAGGTTGTAAATAAAATGCAACAAATCAAAAAGCCATTCTTTTAATCTCCTTACATTCTTTCTTCTATAGTCCCATCCAGATGATAGGGCCATTAAAGGGGAGGGGTCTTTGTCTTCCCAGGTATGAACCATCAATTTTCATGATCATTCATGCCTCACCACATACAGCCTTCAGGCCCTTGCACACTGAGTCCGAAATTTTCATATGCTTTTTTTTCGTATTCGTGATTCGGTGGCTCTGAATGGTCAAAACACCATTCAAACTGCTTGTTACGGATGCGAAAAACAGAAAAATTAACCTGATCGAAAATTTCGGACGCAAATTTCGGACTCTGTGTGCAAGTACCTTTACGTACACAAAACAAGTCTTACAAATTTTAAATCAATGTATTTTGATCATTTTGAAGCAAAATCTAGGCTTCAAGATCATGTTTTCAAAAGTCTTGTAAACAAATATTCAGTATGGGGTTTATTAACTTATTTCAGTGGCATTTTTTTTTCACTTCCCACACAAACATAATTTTCTCAAAACTAAAAACTTTTACATATATGCTCCTCGCATATTATCGTAGCAGAGTTTGTGCTGAATACAACTATATAAGTAACAGAAATAAGCACAAATGTCAGGGCATGTCAAAACACCTCCAGGGCCCAGAAAACACCTTAGACCCTAGAGGGTTAAAAAAAACTTTAAATACATTTGATTTTCTATTCAGACAGATAAACTTGATAACTTCAAAGTGTTTTGAGAATGTGTATGTCCAAAGGGAAAAGTCAGGCTGCTCTCCTACACCTCACAATTAGGAGAGTCATTCAAGGCATAATGAAGAAAGAGCTTTGTACTTCACACGGCCAGTCAGTCAGAGATAATACTAACAGAACACTCCTTTTCCCCCTCTCTACCCTTTACCTCTTTGCTCTCTCTCTCTCCCCCTCTCTCTCTCATATATTCTCTCTGGCTCTCAATCTTTTCACATCAGCAACACTTAGCTTCCAGGCCTCGCTAAGGCATGAGACTCCTTGTATACTTTATTGATAATAAATTTATGAACCAAACCTTAGAGGGAGGAGTATTAAACGAATGAACGAATCGCAGCAGTTCACTTTGCCAAGCCGGCATATCCTTTTCATCAACAAAAATAACTCTTCAAAGGCAGTAAAAGCATGCTTAGAAAGTAAAGGGACATTTGAGCGAGTATAGAGAGAATTGTAGAGGTGGGGGTGGGACAGATATGATCCAGTATGAAACACCCCCACTCTCATCTAAAAGCTAAACCCAGCCTTTGAAAAACATACAGAGCCTTTAATAATTCAGTCTTTGGAGAGATTGAGTAGCTTCTTTAGCGTAAAAATCTGCAATCTCCTGACATAAGATCAGTCCCCACGGGGGCATCTTGCTGAGTCTCATGCAGTCTCCTTGAGTTCTCACACCACATCTAAGCACTGCGTTCCAAGACAGAATTCTGTTCTTACAGCATTCCCAATATTCCAAGAGTACCTTCCAGATAAATAAGTATTGTTATAAACATTGACACATTTCGAAAATGGTAACAAGCTAATTCTGTGAAAAAGTTTAATGTATTGACAATTATTGAAGTTGACTGCCGACTTAATTGCTGTGCCCCTCCAATACTAGGCTGTAAATATTTTACAAATTTGCACCCTAAACACATTCATATTTTATCAGGTTTTTCAAGCAGTTTATTCTCAAAGCAAAGTGTTGGACTGCATAATTATTTCAGTTTAGCATTTTTTTTTGACCTATTACTTACATAAATACAAGAATTTTAGTTATTGCTCCTTGGAGGGCTAATTTGAGCTAAGGCATGCATTAATTAATATAACCTAGATGTAAAAAGGATATCTCTAAATAAGCTCTTGGTGAACATCCAGGATGATTGCCTTCTTCAAAGGAAATTGGGACAATTATTCCACAGAAAGGTGGTTCATATTTTATGCTCTCAGATTCGCTCTCATCAAATTGGTAGGTAGCCTGCCTTCATGCAAATCTCAGGAGAACATGTTTCACATCTATCAGTAACCACAAATAATTACATTTCATTGGTGACGAAGGAGGTCAGAAGATCCATGCAAAACACAGAGGGCCACATTAAGTTAGAGACCAGTTCAAGGACACACTACAAAACACTACCATGTGTTATTTAAAAAGTCAAACATGCTGATTAGGACACAGATAAATTTGCAAATGAGATGCATTCAATCTTAAATACTTACTGTATATCCAAATATTCAGCCATTTTTAACCTTTTCTTTCCCATCCTAGTTTAGCATATTTTAGTGCCAACTGCCAGTGGAAGGCTTTTCTGCCAGACCCTGTTTTCTCTTTCTTTCTGTAACAAATGCATTGTCTGCTCATGCTAACCCAATCCATCACTCCTATTCTGGCCATGATAAAAGCACTTTCCTGGGGTGTGTTTTTTTATTTTTGCCAGCACTGCTGTTCCTACAGCACTCGAGAGACCACACTGATGGACACTCTGGTTAACGTAGGCAAGGTGCAGAGGGATGGAGGAATACACTTCCTATGTGCGTCTCCTCCAAACTACCACTCCAACACTCCCACCCCCAGCCAACAGCTCTCCCTATAGGCCACTTCCATGTCCCTTGTGTCTCAGTATACTGACTCATCCTTATGATAACCTGGCACTATTAAATACCCCAAAGGACCACAAGTCTGTCAATGTGCTGCTGTGACAAATAAGAGGGATGCTTTCAAGAAAAAAAAAGTGGTGTTGAGGTGTTTATGAGTAAGCAATCAAGAAGCAAACAAAAAACACATTCTAATCAGAATTTACGCTGACAGCCGAGCCCACAATAGAACTAAGGCCAGTGACATAAGAGTGTCCATTATTAAGAAAAAAATCTTGTTCACATATGTAAGTGCATGCAACCAAATGTATTCTTTAAGTTAATTTCCAGATGATTATTTTTTCCTGATGATTATCATATCAATTGTCACCCTGACATTTTAATTAAAATACTTAAATGTATTAGTCACTGTATATATAAATTGCATTTTAATGCATTTTTAAATAAAGATAAAAAAATGTCATGTCAATAAAGGGACTCCGTCTGAGATTTACTCCCATCTAGTGGTGCTCTCCAGCACCTCGCTTTTTCAAATGCGTGTTGCATCTACGGTAGCCTTTATGTACCAAAAAGCTATGACAGGATGTCTTCTAATAGCACTTTGTCGAGTTTTCCTTCAGGTGAACAGGTTTGTAATTTCAAACAAACTGCAACTTGACACAGCGAACAAACAAATGTTCCAGTATGAATTACTGACTGCGAAAAACATGAACTAATTAGTATTTATGCCTTCTTTATTCATCAAATTAGTCACACAGAAATAAATTAGGTCTACGGTTTCACAAAAGAAAGAGAATACACTTCTTCAGTCTCTGGGACTTCTTTCTGAATGTGATTTAAATATGTCCTGTAACTAAGTTGGAGCTTTACCACTCTCTCAACTCCCAGTAGGCTACAGATATTTTCAGTCAGAGAAAAAGAGGAAGCTCCCGAAAAGAAATCTGCTTTATTTTATGGTAGTCAAGTATAAAGAGACGAGATGTAGGCTATCTGAAAAATAAAATAAAAACATGATTGTGATAGCCTTTATGATTGGTGTGATTTCTTCATCATGTACATTCACCATGTATTTTTTTTACTATGCACAAACAGTGCAATAACAATACACTATATTAAAATATATTCTTATCGAATTTCTAGGTTACAGAATGTAAAATAACAAACCTTGTTTTTAACACCTTCTCTACTTTAGTCAAAAGCTGCTAACGTTATTCATAATAGTCTGACGCTGGCTCTGAACAAAACTGCGTTGTGGAAACATGTTTGCCTAGTACTTTTTGATCCTCTCTGCTATTATAGTTTTTCAAGATGGCGGAATGACATGGAAGCCTCCATGGACTTAACCGTCCCATGTATATAAAGATAATTAAGTCTTCATTTAAGAGGATACGTCAGATAATTGGCAGAGGTATCTGTACACAACTGAGACAACTAGATAACAAATTACATAAAAAAGTTACACACAGTCCCTTTAAATGATCACTAAGTATATTACTAGATTAAATGGAAGCATGATCATAGAAGTGTACAAAAAAATCTATGATTATACATTTATGTAGGCAATTGCTCTACAAATTCTATTGGCATTGTTTTAACAGATATCATTTAGACATTTTAAAGCTTGCTTTTGTGCAAGCTTTGAGTGATGTGGAGAGATGTGTGACTATGTATTAGCAGCAATTATGCTCTATTAAATCTATTCAAATTAGAGTCTGTTTCAGGTTCCCCCTGACAAAATGAAATGTGATTTCTAAAATGTTCTCTCGTCTTTGCTGCACAAAGAAGCCATTGGGGATAGCGAGTGATTGCTGGAGAGGGAAGTGGGCTGGAAGGCAAATCTAGGTGATGTGTATGTTCTTATAGTGCCCCTGGGTCTATCTTGGGTAGGCAGGATCTGACAAAAAGATCTGTAAGGAGGAAAAAAATCCTCCACTCTGCTCAAGCACGGTAAATTAAGCCCAGCTAAAGATTCTTACTTAAAGCACACCCTCAACTCTCTTCTTCTACACCTTTTCTCCCAACAGTCGCAGGAGAAATTACCAATTGTTTCATTATATAAACTCCCAGAAGTACCTGCCGTTAAGACCTGTAGGTTCTGGCGCTGTCCCAGGCTGCCCTCCCTCGGGTATTTGTTCAAAGGGAAACTCCATTGAGCCTCCCGGGGATGTTTAACTGATTGCAACAATAAGTATTTAGACTATTAACTTCTGTGGGAATTCAACAAGTTTGGTTCTGTCAGAAGCTGTCAGAAGCTTTAACTGTCAGTTAGCTTTGCTTTCAATTGGCAGGTGTTTTTTTTTTACTTGTAATTCTTCTAATAAACATGCGACTACCATTGGTGCGGTGAGACAGAATTTTAAGTTGAGAATTCTCAGTTTATCTCAATCAATTAGATGATAGTCAAAATTTAGATGAGTCAAATTACAAAAATGGAAATTGAAAGCCTTATTTGATTCTTCATATCAAAGGTTAAGGTATTTTTTTATGAGAGGAAGCATCAATTATTAAATGTTTTCAGGGGTGAAATATTAAGTTGAAGTATATCATTTAGGGTTTTACATGCAGATGTAATTCAAATTGTTTAGGTTCAACGTCTTTAAATATAGCAATTTGAAAATGAAATTGATTAAATTGAATTGATTAAAAACTAACATTGTGCTAGTTGTGGATAAATGGATTGAATTCTCCCCCTGCTATGACAGTGACATATGATGGAATATAACAAGAGCTTTACAAAAGAGAACAGTTATGTGTCAGTTGACATCAAAAGACAAAAGCCTGACTGACACTGAAATGAATCTTTGAATATGTTCAAAAAACTCTTCTGCTGAACACCGCAAAGCTATACTACAGCGCCCTCTGTCTTTTACAACTAGAACACAAATCTTCCAGCTAATAGAGACCAAAGTATATTACAAATCACATTTTGATACCAATAAAAATATTCTCTTTATAGCTACTCCAGCTTTCTGACCTCACACAACCATCAAAGGAAAGCAAACTTACCACTTTGTATCCTTGAAAGTGGAGCGATGCATGCATGAAAACTGTTACTAGTTTGGAACTTCCATAATTCAATAAGTTTACATTTTGAATAATTTATGATGAAAAATGTAAAAGTTTAAGAAGCCCTACTACACAAATAAAAGTTATTGGGGGGGGGGGGGGGGGGTAGAGAAGCATGTCTGCATGGTGCCCTGCTGGTGTGTAATTTGTGGCGAGCTGTTCTGGCCTTTTCCAGGCCTGTTTGGGCCAATGATTTTCTCTTGTCTCTGTGTAGCACTGACCTTCTGAAAGGCAGCTGTGTGGTTAAAGCAGTCATTTTCCAAGGCCCTTGTAGCTGAACTCAAAACTCCATTATAGATTTTACCTCTGGGGGAACCAGAGGCCTTGCAAGGTTTTTCACAATTTTACCTGTGGAAAAAACCTAAAAGGACGGGCCACTCTCGAGAGGGCTGCTTAGGGTTGATAGGGGATTGTGAGGGACTGAGGGTGCCAGGTGTGTACCCCAGGACACCAGCCTCATCTTCATGTGATAAGAAGGGAGGGAGGCAAGAGCGAAAATGGAGCTTTAAAAACATTCGGATGGCACTGAACCCTTGACATGACAAGGCCAGCACCTGAGGGAGAGAACAAGAACACAGCTCAGAATCTGATAACAGCTACGTGGAGTTTAAAACACCTCCTAGCAGGAGCAAAAGAAGAGAGACGGAAAAGGATATATATATATATATACGAAGAATGAGCAAGTAACAGAGGGTGGGGAAAGATGGAGGCCTCCGAAGAATACAAGTAACAGTTATTAAGAAAACCAACAGTTTTCTTCCCTTGAACCATGTGTACTAACAAGCCAGGCGGGGGCCAAAGACTCAGCCAGATCCTATCAGGACATCTGTCACTTTGTGGTGACAACCTCCTTTAGATAAGTGACAGGGCCTTAGTGCTCGTGGGTGCATGCTGGGGGAGGGTTCCTCCACTCTGAGCAATAGAGAGACCACTGCATCCATCAAAGTCATGCAGAGGATGTCCTTTTTAAAACAACTTGTCCCAATTACAGCCAATAATCACCAAATGGTGCCCGGAACACCCAGGCAGGGGCATCTGACATCAAAGATGCCAAGTGAAAATGCCCGCGTGAGGTTTGTGTGGCAATTAGAGGACGTAAGCTGCATTTCATCACCAAATGTTTTCATAATAAGTCTTAATTTAGAGGTAGTGAGTAAGAAGAAAGACACTGAGAGAAAGATTGTAAGAGAGGGAGGGGGAGATGCCCTAAAGAAATCATTAAAGCATAATTACTGCTCATCATCTCTGCAAGTGCTTACAAAGTGCCAGTTCTGGATTTGTGCTCTTTACCCTTGGGCAGCAACACAAACACACACAGACACAAATAAATTCAAGGCCATAGCCTAGATGAAAGTTTTACAATCAATCTCTCACTGGGTTTAATGCCCAATTAAAATTGGAGCTTCAGCATCTAGAACAGACTTGGCCCTGTCTCAAAAGCAACACTTAAAATCTTTGTATACTAATAGTTATTTTTGGTCTTTTCTAATGGAATATCAACATTTCTGTAAAGCATATGTGTTCCATAAAGTCAAGATAATTCAGTGTGAAGAATCAATCAAATAATAAGGTAATTTTAGTGTATGTCCTGTCCCCCCACCTGACGTGGAATTGTGTGCTCCTTTCAAATTTCAAATTTTCATTTCAAAGCAATGTAAAAAAAAAAAAAACACACAAAGTGTTTTTATGTCTTTATTCCATAAAGATGACATCTATCTCTACAAACACACTGCATTTTGAACAGAGTATTGCAGCATGATGCAAAGAATAAAAATTGTTTTTCTTATAAATTAATGTCTGAAGTCAATATGATTGGTTTGCAATAACAGGCATCTGTCAGAGCTGATAATCATCAGGCAATGGCCCCTTAAAAGACTAGAGCAGACAAACAGATTTCAGGCAACTAGTATCATGGCCTTCACAGTAGGACTTTTACAAGGTGGCTTGCCAAGTCTAAATTGGGCAACACTGAACTAAGTGTAAAAGTAGCCCAAGAATAAAGGTTTTACATATTGCAATAAATATATTTGACCGAAATACTTGTATTGTAATATGTACTTTACCTAATTTACATTCAACAAATTATAAAACTGTAGAATATGATGAGACAGAGTAGGGAGATTTTTCTGAGGGAGAGCACTTTGAGTACCCAGAGGAAAAATGTATTGCTCAGTGATTCCTTTCACTAAGCTCAGGAGACTTGAGGTGATGATACACAGGGCAACTTTTTGAGCATTGTTGCTGGGCAATGTTGCCTTCAATGGGCAACCAGATGAGACACAGGGCCCACGACCGATCTAAATTATCCAGATAGAAATGTATTCCCCATTTTCAATAGGAAAGTACCCAAGCAACAATCGGTGTTTTACACACACCGATGGTGTTTTAAGTGTAGAAAATGTGCCCACATCTCAGTGTTCACCCCTACACACAAGCACAACACTTCCCGTGTCACTCACAAAAATCACTCTCATAAAGCAGACAAAAGCCACTCAAGAGTAAAATGTAGGAAATGTGTCCACAAGTCCGTGCCCTTGCCTTCTCTCTGTCACATGGCCATTACACACCTATATGAGTCAAGTTATAAATGTACTGTAAGTCTCGTGCCCGCTCAACAGTGCTCACGCTTACTAACACATCCCTTCTTGCGCCGCACGTGCCTCTCAGAGTTGTCACAAAATCTCCCCCATTCCCAAGCGATCGGGGCGTCACATATAAATGCAAGTCCTGTGTCCGCCCACAAGCGTTCACTAATAAACTCTCGCCAGCAATAACGACAGACAAACAACAACTGAAGTACTGAAGTTTAAATAGACAAGGGGCTGATAAGTCGATCCCCGAACGCCGTTCATACAGTTCAGAAGTTCGCTGAACTTCATACAGTTCAGCTCACTCAGCACGACGTTCGTGGTTTGACTTGTCGAGACTGTTTTCCAAGATGGCTCCTGTATTTATACATGAAGTGAACTGTCTTTATAAAGTATCTTCATATTAAACAGTCTGTACTCTTACAAAGTTCTCAATGCTTCGTTTTGCATGTATGGACCCTCATTATGTTACTGTGTTAGTGTGGGGCTATTTTGAGCCTTGTTAGTGGTATAAACTAATGATTTCTTTTTACTTAGTAATGCTCCCATTACAAGCGATATATGCTAAACAGTTTATAGAGATATAACTCTTTACATTCGAATATCATGAAAACAAATCTCAGAGAACGGTTGACTAGGTACCAATGTTTTATTAGACCAAAGGTTCATTTTGCGCCGGAGTTCTCCTTTAAGATTTGAAACATTTTTGACAGCCGCTGTCGCTGATGTAACCAACAAAACCAAAAAAAGAGCAATGTTACTATACTATCCAGGTGAAAAAGTGCAGGACATTTTTGAGACAATTCCAGAAAAGGGTGATGGTGATGATTATGATAAAGCAGTACAAGTTCTCACAGTATACTTCAGCCTAAGTCATAATGTTGAATATGAAGTCTTCAGACAAGCAAAACAAAAACCAGTGGAGACCATTGATTCCTTCCACACCAGATTAAGACAGCTTGCAACAACCTTTGAATTTTCAAATGCAGAAAGAGAAATAAAATCCCAAATCTAACTTACCTGTTCATCATTACGACTACGGAGAAAAGCACTACAAGACATGAGAAAAGCACTAAGAGACATTGAGACAACTGTTGGATATAGCCAGAGCATTTAAAACATCAGAAAGGCAAACAACTGGCATCAAAAATAACACGTCAGTGACATTGAATGGGTTGCAGCGATACCACAGACAAATTTCTTTAAAAAGACGACACATGAAACCCAACAACAGAAAACAGTACAAAGAAAACAAGTCAACAGTTAGAGCAGTGTTTCCCAAATTTTTGAAAGGATGGCACCCCTTTGTATTTTTTTTCCACGGCACCCCAACCCAATTAAACTAAACAAACATATGTATATATATACACAATTAGTGATGCTGGTAACGTGTTACTCTAGTCTGAACACTTTTTTTCAGTAAAAAGTAATCTAACACGTTACTATTTCCAAACCATTAATCAGATTAAAGTTACTTATCCATTTACTATTTACTGTGCGTTACTATTTTTGACATTTTCTTTAGTAGAAATGATGGCTGTCTGTCTTTCGATATGAAACAGAAATGTGTGTGAGAAGGCAAAAACCACGTCACACCCCTATCCTTCCCGTCTAGATCTAATGTTACCACATCTTTTAATTACTATAGTATTATTTTCAGTTAACATTATAAAATACGTAGACCTACACCACAAAACTAGTTGAGGATAAATTCTTTAAAAATAGGCAATTCCAGCGTGGACTTAACATTTGAGGTAAAAAAAAATTTGAAATGTAAATTCTCCGAAAATGCATTTAATACCAAACGTCTTATCCATACCCCCTTTAGACATTTGAAAAATATCAGTCAACACCGTTATGGATGTGACAAAAAAAAATTCACTTTTAGGTGGCAAAAGTACAAAAAGTAATAGGCTCTATGCACGGCGGTATTTCCGGTGAAGGTGTAAGGATGCTCGATAACTTCCGACGATAGTACAGTCCAATGCAATACCGAGAATTTATATTGAATTTTATACTCCATGGTTATACTAAAGAAACGTTAGTCACAAAAACAGATTATTGTGTTTATGCTTCTTTTAAAAATTATATTAAATAAACATAACTATATATAAAATTACATCTAAACGTATACATTTTGCTTCAAAGAAGGGAGGACAGTAAATTTTAAAGACTCTGCCATAATCCCGTTTTCCTTGGTTTTCCTCCGCTTAAATCTCCACAACCGGAAATGGACGAGCATCCTTGCGTCAAATGCGGAACTTATGCGAGCATATAGCCCATACCAGAGAATGTCTAATTGAAGAGAATTGGCACTGGCTGGTTACTTCCGGATTCTGGGCTGGCTGCATTAACACGTCTGTGTCCATGCGGGGGCGCTCGCGGTCGAGTGCAGAATGAATGGGAGTCAATGGGGTTTCACCCCCAGAAATCTACTTTTCTCAGGATATAATTTTTTTTTTTCAGGATATAATTTTTTTCTCAGGAAGTAATTTGAAAGTGGCATTCAAAAGGGAGGGCTAAGAAAATACACTCAGCTGAAAATTGCATTTTTAAGTTCACTTATCTGTTCTAAAAATCAGTTCAAAACTGTGATGACGTCACACAATAGCAGAATGCTAGCGTGTTCCGGCCAACAACGGCCTAACCTGTAAGAAATCAAAAGGACATAAGTACTTGTTCATTTGACTTTTGGCCTATAATCTATATTGAACTTGCGGAATCAACAATAAAATCTATGTTAATTTAACGACAAGCAGGTGAAAGAGAAACATTTAGCCGTTTAGCCCCATAGACTCCCATTCATTCTGCTCTCGCCCGCGCTCACCTCCAGTGGAATTCTAATGGAACTGCAACCAAGATGATACACAACGGGGCTAATAGGAAGTGCTAAGGCTCTCCGTTAGACGGGCTCTGCCCATACTACCCTCTGGAGAGATGGGTTTATGGGTGTGTCGCACTGAAGACTTGGAAATAAACGTCCACTGCTGTGGGTGGATAACAGTTTTGCATATTATAATGAGTTTAACTCACCCGTCGGTGCTGGTGGGGGAAAACGTCCAATGTTGTCAAATGGCAACCGGATTCGCCCATACATGTTCGAGTCCGTGATGTGTTGCACAATTCCTGTCAGATCCAATATAGACGACACAGCACCGTTCTTTACTCTTAATCAGTCTGCAAATCCAGTCTTGTTTACAAAACAATCCTCAGTGAAATGAAGCGAACAGACGACGATGTTTTACCCTCAGCTGTATCTTCATTAAAAATAAAGTTTATCCACGCAGTCCTATTGGAATCCAGAGGAAGCTTATGCAGCGACTGTCTTCCACAACCAGGCACTGCTTCTTTGCTCGGTAGCTCGATCCGGTTTATCATCATGAGGTAGGCATGTATGTTAGGGCCGTTAGCCTTATGGTGCGTTCACACCGTGCGAACGCGAATAGAGCGTCAAATACGCGTCTACCGCGTCTAGTTAGACGCTTGAACATTTCGAACCCATTCGCCCGTCCGTGTCACTCGCGAATTAAAAAAACAACAACACAATTTCTTTCTGGCATAAGTTTGAACCGACATGTCTGAAGTAAAAGATATTGCTGCTCTGTACTTATTGTGGAAACGGAGGAAAGCCAAACGCCGACGTGTCTGGGTTCACAGCACCATTCAGAGGCGAACTCAACTCGGTGAATTTCACCGTCTTCTCCAGGAACTGCGCCTGGATGACAGCCGTTTCCAGCGGTACTTGAGAATGACGGGTGCCCAGTTTGATAACCTGCTAGCTAGGGTCGCTGACGGCAACAATCAGCATCTCCTTCATTTTGGACAACAGTGTGATAGACCAGTGACGCAGAGCCGTTAACGGCTCTGGGCTGACGTATCGATTAGCTCTTCGTTGATTGGCTGGCGCAACAAAGCGTCATGCGAATCTTCCGCTCAAGTTCAAATTTTCCAACTTGCGCGGAAGACGTTTGCGGCAAAACGCGTCGCCCAATTCGCGTCATTCGCAACGCCCGGCACGAATGATGCGTCTATTCGCGTCTTTGCATTGACTTTGTATGTAATTTACTCGCGCAAACTAAGGATTAAATTCGCGTCGGTGTGAACACACCATTAGGCTACTTAGCAATGCGTGCGTGTAATGCGCGAATCGGTGGGCGGGGCTAAACCGGCCGTGTTGAAGAAAAAACAGACTATTCTCTGCTTATGTAATCCATATGAAGTGCATCTATCTGGCGCATTCACTACTGAAGTGATCGCGAGTCAGTTCAAGAAAGACTGTCTTTTGTTTTTTGTTTTAGAAAAACACATGTTAAGTGAAGCCAAGAAAGATGGTAAAACAAGTATTTATGTTAAGTGAAGTAAAGACAGATTGTCATTATTTTTAATTTTTTATTAAAAAAAGACTGTTGGTCTTCTGGACTGTGACATTTCTGCTTTTCTTTTGTTTAAACATTTAAACAATTTAAACAATTTATACATTTGTCCTGTCCTATTAATCTGCCCATTACAAATGGCTGAGCGAGCGGGACATTCCCTCCCAACAACAATCCAATTAGCGGTAAATAAACATTTCAACTTTAAATGTCTGAAATAATAGGATTTTTTTTTTCGCTTATTCATTTTCGTTTGATATCAAGCTGATCTGTTGTTGATCTGTCAAGTTCAGACAGGTAATCTTTCACTTTAAAATCGTTCAATACTGTTTTTGCATCAGTAAGTCAGGCCAGTGATTAAAAATCAACTTCACATCGTTTCTTTTAGTAGGATGAAAAAAAATCTTATTTAAATTGTGAATTATATACAGAAAGAAAGCAATCAAAGAACAATCACAGCGCGGGTTTATCTGGACACTTGCCAAACTCGTTATGAATTCAATGACACACGTTACACTGCACAACGAAACTCTAACGTTAAACTGTATTTACATCATCGAGTCTGCTGCATTAGAGAGTTGAGAGACTACATTGCAATGCTAAGATCTTCATTCTCGCGATCGACACACTCACTGTCCTTTGCTTGCTCAATCACAGCAACACTTTATGTGACGGGAATAGATCTAAATACTTCAAAAATATCTCACGATTCGTTAATCTCGATAGCTGTAATAGTAAAAACCTATAATAGCTGTAGTAAAATTATTCAAGAGAGTTTCGCATGTAATAGGTTACAAATAGAGTCGGTCGCACAGACCGTGCACCTCACAGAGCAGCACGCTCAGTCGGTGCTGGACTGCTTGAAATTTTTTCAGAGGCTCCTGGGGCATGTGGCAGCAGCAGCAGTGGTAACCCCACTCAGCTTGCTTCATATGAGACCGCCTCAGCACTGGCTTCACGGCCGAGTCCCGAGATGAGCGTGGCATCTCGGCACTCACCGGGTGGTAATAACACTGGCCTGCCGTCAGACCTTCAGCCCGTGGTCAATTCCCTCTTTCCTTCTGGCAGGAGTCCCCTTGGAACAGGTATCCAGGCATGCTGTGGTATTCACAGATGACTCTGCCACCGGCTAGGGTGCCACATACAACGGGCATGCAGTGTCATGGGTGTGGACGGACCCTCATCTGCATTGGTACATCAATTGCCTCGAGTTGCTAGCAGTGCATCTCGCTCTGCGCCACTTGAGAAGGCCGCTGCAGGGCAGGGACGTGCTGGTTTGCTCGGACAACACTGCGACCGTTGCGTACATAAACCAGCAAGGTGATTTACGCTACCGTCGCGTGTCGCAACCTGTTTGCCATCTCCTCCTCTGAAGTCAGAAGCATCTGAGGTCGCTTCGAGCCATGTATGTCCCCGGTGTGCTCAACCGTGTGGCCGATGAGCTATGCTTCAGGGAGAGTGGCGACTACACCCCCCAGGTGGTTCAGCTGATCTGGAGAGGGTTCGGGGAGGCTCAGGTAGACCTGTTTGCCTCCTCAGAAACCTCCCACTGGCAGCTGTTTTACTGAGGGAACATTCGGCACGATACAATACAATAATCTAACACGGTACAATAATCTAGTCTTGATGTCATGAAAGCATGAACTAATTGTTATACTGCTTGGCTTTAAAGTAAATGTACAATGACAATAGTAAACTCCTTTAGATGTACTTTCTTCAACCTGTTCAGATGGAAATCAACGATTGTAAATAAATGCTTTCAATTAGAAACGGAAAACACTCTCGGTGTGTTTAGAGACTTGGAAAGGCTGCACATGACAACAGTTAGACGCATTCTCAAACCGAGCGCTTTAGGTAATCACAAGCAGCTCCGTGGACTTGACCTCACACAGTCTGGCACATTCCTATTCCCTCTGGATGCTGGACCTGGGTACCACATTTATGGACAAACTGGAGGAAAGTAGGTTAGCCCCAGACATGAAGGAGAGAATTGCTTCGCGTTGTATGGATTTTCTGAAAGAACTTGTAAAGCAGTACCAATTGTGTTTACCTTCTTCAATGGAATTCTAGCGCAAACTGGAGCTCTTCTGCCCAAAATCTGTTATGTCCACTATAAATAGGCCTGGAGTAAAGGACTTGCCAGCTGATCTTTTCTCGTTCTCCATTGGTACATTAGAATCTAATTACAATTAGAAATTTCTTACTTTACTGCAACTATCTGTTTCTGCTTCTTTATCATGTTTATTGTGTGTGATTTATAAAATACATTATATCCTTCATCGCACATATTGTGTCTGGTCACTTTATATCAGAATATTATATTACGGTTAAGCCTACTATGGATATTAAAATATGCCGAACCATCCTGTATCATAGCTACATGAATGAGTAATTGCATTTGCAGTAAAAAAAAAAAAAAAAAAACGTGAAAATCAGTTTGTTTTTCAGTGAGATATGATGAATTACACTTAGTAGAGTGGGTGACCGGTTTAAGATGGCGGCTCCACGGATCGTCTGTGCCAATAGGCAGTAGCGGTCGATAGGACGTCTATCTATATGATGTCTATGCTGACAATAGAAGCACAACAACAATAACAAATGTTGTCCCTTTCTGAGATTTCCGATGTAGACCTTGTGTTTTATTAAAATTATTATATATATATATTTAAAAAGATGCACTGGAATATGGCATCAGAATGGTGTCTGCAATTTGTTAGTCTGGTTGTTTAATAAGAAAATAAATATTGTGTGTTTTATTGTATAACGGTTTTAATAACAGTATGTATCTTGGGCTGGTATTTTTTAAAATAGGTGGTTTCTTCCCTGTAAATAAAACAAGGTCAAAAAGAACTTGTCATAGTCTTAGACTAAAATAAAGGAAATTAACTTTTAATCTAATTGAATTACACTCTTTCTAATTCCTAATGATACGTCTTCACGTTTGGAACCTTGGATTTGATTTCATACCATAGCAGATTTGTGTTTAAATTGCTTGTATAGCTGCCATTAGTTGTTACCTCCAGTATTCAGTTGTAATGCTCAACGTTGTAAAATATATTTTCACAGCAATCATATCTGGTATAAAATGAAAATTGAATGGTCAACACGTCTCATCATAGAACAAACCCTGAAAAGGCAAATTTAAAAATATATATATATCGGGAGCAACAAAATCTAACACCTGCATTCAAAATATAATACTGTAAAGTTTAATGGCACTCAAAACAGTGGTAAAAAAAGTTTTACTCCCAACATGCATATATACGCCTACTACAGAGACAGTACAGCTTGACTCAAGTAGACAGAACTTTTCTCAGACTGCACTGTGAAGTACACTTTTTTTTTAAAGAAAGAAAGAAATTGCCTACGCTCAGAGAGAGGAAAACTATCCGATACTTATAAGCATGAATCAAAGAGGACTGAATTATGAAAATCAAAATGACGAAAAATTAATCTTAGGCCTTTTACATTACAAGGTCATCTGAGCATTTTAAGTTATAGAACAAGAAACTACTGTAGAACGAGCCTTTCCCACTTTTCTCTTTTTCTCCATTCAATACTTATATCCATTATTAGAGTCAATGTTCTTTTCATCTTCCTCTGCCCTAATCAGATTTCTCTGGGTCCTGAGAATCCGAACTTGTGTCTTTGGCATCAGTTGCAAATGGATCTTCTCCCTGTCAAATTAAAAGAGAAATAACTTCAAATATTCTTTAAAAAAAATTAAAACCTTATGTTGTGTTTCAATAAGCCACAAATGTTGTTACCTTCATGTACCTCTCATAGCGCACTTTCACATTATCATTATTTATTATGGCTTTGGCTGTGACCACGCTGTCTCTTTTTAACTGCTCCTTGTAAGCCTTTGAGGGGGGGGAAACATCATATACAAGATATAAACACAATTATAATATATACAACCCAAACAAACACACCCCTCACTTCATTGCTCTGCCCCAAAATGCACAAACATGCAATGTGTCCCCTTGCAATGAGTGGATGTCCCCTTATCATAACTGAAGCGAAGCAAAATAATGATTCGCAAAATAATGCAAAGATGACGAACAAACAAGGAGAACAAAAAAGAGCACACAGTACATAACAGTATATACAAACAAAAGTTTGTTTTTCCGTTTTAACCGAAAACTCTTTTAAGTACACACTACGCAAACTTTAAAAACGTGAACCTGTGAGAACGCTGATGGCGTGCGCATGCATATTAAGAGTTAATTCTGGTATGCACATTTGAATATGTGAATATACGTATTGAATATACCTTCCCTAAAATACCATCCCTCAACAAACTACTTGTCTGGCCTTGAAATTTATAATCAGAATTTTATCGCTTTGACGTAGCCACGTGAACCTGAATTATACCGACAACCATTATCTGTACAAAGCATACCTTCACAGGGAGGGACTAGTGACACTTTTCAAACGAGCCAGGGAACTTCTGAGGGACAAACCAGGTGTCAAGTACGGTCTACAGTACCCAGCAAAATTAAGGATCTCATTCAATGGCAAGGAACATTATTTCACGGATCCAGACAAAGCCATCAAGTTCGCAGAAAACTGCTTTGGATCCAGTTTAAAGATGTCACGCATCTGAGACGAGGGCCAACAATACAACACTCTCTGACTGTAATTATTTTGTTATGATAAGTGTAAAATTTTCATAACCACAACTCGTAACATATATTCCTTTCTTTCCTTTTGATTTTTCTATACGTTCTGAGATGTTCTTCTGAAATTCTCTACTGTGGAGTTCTGTTGATTATTGTTTGAAGGTCAACAAATAAGATATTTATGTTAGATTTTTTTAAAAAGAGATTTTATTTATCACTCATTGCTGTTCTGATACTAATTCGTTCATTTTCAATTTACCTTGTCTCGCGCCGCTGGTTCTAATTGTCAGTCAAAATGACGAGGTTGTTATACAAGTTGGCGGTTGGGCGGGGTGGGATGTGGACCTGTTTAAAATACTTTAAGATGTTAATATGCGTGGTGATAACGGTATATTAGGTCTCTTATGATGCAGAATAATGCTGTAACATCAGGTAACAGACAAGGGCTTGTTTTTGGTCGTGGAATGTGAAAGGTCTAAATCACCCTGTTAAAAGTAGTAAGGTACTATCCCACTTTAAATCATTCTCTCCGGATGTAATATTTTAACAGGAAACACACTTAAAACCTGATTCCAAGGATAAGTTGAAATGTTCGGTGTATTTTTACCACAGATAGTATATATTTTCCAGTATGTTCTAATCTTTCTGCCTAAATCCTTCTTTAGGCAGTTGGATTTGATTATTCTTTTGTTTTTGTGGGGATCCAAAAATCACATAGTTCATCTCTGTAAACCTAAACAAGAGGGAGGTCTGGCAATCCCAGACTTCAGTCTTTATTTTGTTTTTACTTTATTTCAGTCTTCAGTCTTTAATTTGTGAGACAGTCAAACAGAAGGATGGCCAAAACCAGTGAAATATGGTTGATAACTCTGATAACTTAGATTTGATAACTCTAAGTTCTTGTCATATTTTATAACTATTTTCTAAACTATAGCGAATAAACTGTGATAATGCGAGAAATGTTGAAGATCTCTGAATAAATTTAGATTTGACTGTATATAAAACAGCAAAAATAGTTAAATTTTCAGTGGTCTATAATAACGGTCTTGACCATTTTAATCACAAATCATTACATATGAAATGACCAAGAATTGCACAAATACTGTAACTAAAGTAACTGTCTGGAATAGCCTTCCCCAACTAACAGACAGCTTTTTACCAGAAGAATAGTCAGTGTGGTTCCACTAAATGTTAATGGCTTCAAGTAGTTGAAAAAAAATGTCTCCCAGTTTGTTTGAGTTTAATGTCAGATTTTTTTTTTAGCTTACTACTAATGTGAGTATTAAATGACTTTTCACAGTGAAGTAGATCACCAATTCCAGCAGCTAAAAAAAGGCTCACCACACAATGACACCTCTTTCCTCTTGTGTTTCACCTCTTTAACTTGTGTTTCATCACTCCACATTCAACTTCCCATATTCTTTGATGCAGTTGATTTTTAAGTAGCGCATTTGCTTAAATTTATCTAATTTTCTGATCAATAATTTGATATATATATATATATAAGTTTTTTAGTTGGATGCCATTCATATTGAAACTACATGAAAGCATGCCGAGGATTGGTACACAAACGGTAGCTCAAAAACACAAGAGGAGAATATAACAGTATATGCATATATATGAATAAACATTAAGGTTTGGGATATTTAGAAGAGACAGAACAGAGATACCTTACCATTTTGCTCTTGAGGTGAGTGAGTGAATGAAGATGTTGCTGTACAGAGCTGAAAACTACAGGTATGTGACTGTCACATGGAACACAGTAAACCACCTCCATCCTTCTCATGTAATCATCTTCTGTCACCCCTGTAAGATGATCAAGGTTGAATAAAGTGTTAATAATCATTTTTGTAGTTTGCCAATAAAGCCTATTTTAATCAAGTGGGGGAAATACCTGTATGTGTTGCAATATATTTTACAATGCAATACAATGCATTTTCATATTATGCATATTTATAACATTACGTCATACCTTCCATTATTTTCATCCACTCATCTTTGCTTCGTCCACAGGAAAACTTTAGTTTGTGTAGAGTAGAGACAGTTTTATGAAATTTGTGAACCATGCAATCCTGTGCAATATTAAAACAGGGTTAATGTACATCAACAATTATAATACAAATCCATACAAAAAAAACCTAAAACAATTAAATAAAAAATATTTAAAATCTTACATGCAAAAAATTGATGACCTTGTCATCAAATTTGGCTTGCCGTCTTATATAGTCAAGAGTTTCTTTGTGATGCTGGCTTCCAAAGTGTTTCTCAATGTCTTTGTCTTCAAACGTATGGAATTTACAAAAAGCACATGTAAAAGCCAACCTAAAAAAAAAACACATTGTGAAGCTGACATAAATTTGTATTTACCTTGACATTTTAATAGGGATGTCCCGATCCGATCAAGTGATCGGAAATCGGGCCCGATCACGTGGTTTCAGACTCGATCGGAATCGGATGTTACCTCCCGATCAGGACTCGGATACATGTATAAATATATTCTCAGTATTTTTAATACATCTATTTATGCGGTGGCACAGAGTGCCCCGGGTACACACTGGCTGCGTGGCGTGTCCGTTTTTATTTCGGCTCCCATGTAAACAGGTAAGAGCTTGCAGGCTGCCTGAATGACGCGCGTCTCAGGCGCGCTCGAGCCGTGAGGAAAACGCGCGCATGCTATAGAACCGACGCCTATTTTTCACGCGACACGCAAGTTCAGTTAACTTGTTTGTTTATTAGCCAGGCACAACGTGCAAGCATTCAGAAACATAGCTTCAGAACAGCGCAACCAAAATAACAGACGAACTTCCTCAACCCGCCCCCCTCTCCCTATAGGCCAACCAGCAGCGTGCCCGGAGTTCCACATCGCTGATTGACAGCCACACAGCCATTGAAAGTCGCTACAATATGTTATTTTGTACACGAATACATATTAATAAATTCAGTTTTGACGGTTGAATGTCTAGGTTTTGACATAGTTTCAGATACAAATATAATTTGAAAATAAATAAATAATTATCAGTTTTCAAATAGGCTATTGCACCTGTCATACAGAACAAAATATTCTGTGGTCTATTTTGCTGTCAATACTGCTGACAGTATCTTTATCAATATATTTATGCTTAACATTATAAAGTTAATGACAACAACATTGCCATAGCAAACTAGCCGCAGGACATCACAGCCAAGATAGCACAAATGATCGCAATGAGTGCTAGGCCTATTTGTTTTTATATTAGACTTTTTTTTATATTTACTGTTGCACTAAAGTCCAAAAGTGAAGAATTTATATTTATTACCTGATTGTTCAAGCTACCTCACAGAAGTGATCTGTTTCTTGACAGAGTTGTCAAATGTTAAAATAAGGTGAATTAAATTAAATTTAAGGAAATCCTGGAATCTGGATCTGTTTTTTCGCTCTTCTTTATTCTATTTGGTATATATTTTAGAAGTATCGGATCGGGACTCGGTATCGGCAGATACTCAAAATCAAATGACTCGGACTCGGACTCGAGGGCAAAAAAACCTGATCGGGACATCCCTACATTTTAAGTATTTGTAGAACCACTAATGTAAATGTACAGTTTGAACTATTTTGTATTAGCAAGTGAATTTAAATTCTTTAGCCTTTCTGCAGATTTCACTGTACACAA
The DNA here is from genome assembly GCA_038021265.1 of Cyprinella venusta. Classification (NCBI taxonomy): domain Eukaryota; kingdom Metazoa; phylum Chordata; class Actinopteri; order Cypriniformes; family Leuciscidae; genus Cyprinella; species Cyprinella venusta. Next base: position 18,630,279 of record CM075868.1, read on the forward strand.
TTCAACATTTTCTGCCTCCAAAAAGAATTCAACAGAAATCCTAAAGTCCTACCTCAAATAATACATTTTAAAAATCTATTAAATTTAATTAATAAACAACCAATAAATGAAGATGCGGGTTAAAAACAAGTGATGCCCTCACTTGAAATGTCAGTGTTCACCTGTGCTTATCTCCATATTTTTCAAGATTCTTCTCTCGTCGCCTTCTGCGCTTCTCTCTGGTTCGAACTTTTTTACCAAGGTCTGCACACAAATATTAACCCATGCTTGCATTCAATTATAGTTATTATAATATAACAACAACTTTTCCCCCCAATATGAAAATATTAAAGTTGTTATGTACCATGCTCTCCAACTGTTTCCTTGCTATTGGAAGAAAAGCAACGGTCCTGTGGAAAATAAAAACTGTAGTATCACAGGACTGATTATATAAGGCACCTTTGATTGTAGATTCTTACCTTTGAAATGTGTGGTCCTACGAAAAGTAAACAAAGTAAAGCATCATAAGCATCAACGCAAAGCAGCATTTTTGAAAATTACAGTAAAGAACGTGCAACAATTTAGCAGTGGAAACTTTGTTTTGCCATTTTTTAAACCATGTTTGGTCTATCAAAGCAGCACATCACATACCCACAATGCTGCTGATGCTGGGACCTGCTTTGACTATCCTCTTTTTTTTAACAAACTTGCAATGAGGCACTGGTTCCATCATCTTCCTCTTGGTCCCTCGAAACACTAGAGCAGGTGATGTTGAGTGGTATCTTTCTATGCAAATAGATGGGTTCTGACTTGAGCACTGCAGAAGAGAAGAGACACAATTCAACACTAAATGTCATTGATTTTGTTCAAATGATAAACTAGACACCAGGCGTACCCTAACACCTTGTCCTTCAGCCTCAGGTACGACAGCGCCTCTCCCCCGGTAGGTTCTGTGCACGTATGGGTGCATGTCTCTGCCCCGTGAGCCAATCGGCGCTGGCTGGGAGTGTGAGGGGGAGAACAGGCTGGAGGAATCAGAGAGATTGGAAGTGGAGTATTGACTCTCTCTGCCGCTGTCTGAAAATGGAGACCTGGACCTCTGGGAAGACATGGCATAGGGCATTTCCCAGTTTGACAAGAGGTCTGTAGCCCAGGTGGATGAACAGGAGTCACTGTACCCTCCATTAGAATGGTCAAAAACACTATCTGCATCTTCAGTGCTCAAGGCCCTATGTTCAGAAGACTCACAGGCACCATATCTGTGAACAAAAACAAATATAAAATGTTTAATTGAAATGTTCAACTTTAATTTAATTTTTGTATTTATTTTTATTTAAAAAATTGTCAAGCCTTTGTGTTTATAAATATTAAGCTTTTTTAAAAGGATCTTTAACAGTTTATATAGGAAAGGGATTTCTATTGCCTGCTAATCAAAGCACAAGGAAGATCTTCTGAAAGTTCTTACCTGTCAGAGCTATTGGTTTCTAAGGACTCAGAGGATGCAAACAATCCAAAAAATGGCTGACTGTAGGATTTCCCTGGACATTTGAAAAGTGAAAGTGATTATTCGAGAATGTACCTCATTCATAACAATAAACACAAGACAGCTGTAACATTATAGCAACATAAGAGTGAGGAATTTAAGTAATTACCTGGATTTTCAGCCGAAGACGGGAACATTTCTTCTTTATCGTAAATCCTTTTAAACAGATTCTATAATGTCATAATTAAAGCCCTGCTTAAATACAGATTATTACCAGTAGAAAGACACAGCATAGCTGATTGCTACTGTCAACAGCCAAAACAGTGGAGTGTGTTACTTTCAAAATGTAAGCTTTTAATTCAATATGGTTTTGTTTTTAAATTGGCCATAAATAATGACAGAGCAGGGTACATTTCCATAACATTCAGATTTTGAATGGGCCTTGAATGGGTGTGAATTTTGCCCTTGTGTTAGCGTCCACTGATCAAGATTTACTTGTCAGATCGACTGAAACTGGCCAGTGCATACTGTATCATTATTTTGTGTCATTATTATTATTTTTTTTTTTGTGGTGACATTGTGTTTCTTTACCAACTCCAGGCATACAGTCGATTTGAAACTATTTGAATAATGGCTTCTTTCTCAAATATGTAGCCTAAGTATACTCATGTAAACCAAAGGAATCACATTTAATAATTAAATACAAACACCTTAGTTAAAGTTCTAAATACATGTGCAAGTCACCGTAAATACGGAGCCCGTTCCCAATTTAAAACGTACGAATCCTTTCGTTTCAATTATGTATTTTTATTTTATTTTTAACGAAAGCAACGTTATTTTCAAATGCACACTTACCACATAAACGAGGGTCAATCAGTGTCCTACTCATAGGCCCTACTGCGCTAAATTAAAGCAGGTGTCACTGAAATCATTTCCCCCTGGAAACAAACTAAACAACAGTGTCAGGCAACTTTGAAACCGTTTTTTTCCCAACAACGCTACTACTTCATAAACATTTCAAGTTGTTTTCCTCTAGAGGGCGCTTGTCGTTCACAAACAGATTTGAGACTGCCTCGTTCACGTTTTATAAAACATAGCCCTACTTATTTTAATCCTCTAAAGGTACAGATTGATACATACTTGCAATATAATAAAGGTAAAATGGAATTTATAAGTGTAAAACTGCCTAGAAAATCTTTTTTTCAGTAATCACACCTGAGAAGCCCTGTGAAAGGTCAGGCTACTTTTACCACGTGACAAGACCTTGTGGGTGGAGTTTATATCTAGCTCACCCCCTCTGACCCTCGCTAGACGATGGACAATAATTTACACCCAGTAACAACCGTAACAACCACAGTCTATGGTAACAACACAGAATAACAAAACAGTTAAATGTGAGAATATATAATAACCAATTCGAGAACTTCAGGCCCACCAAATTCCACCATGTTGTGGTAGCCTAGGTATATTCATAAAAATAATTAATAGTATGAATTAATTCATAAAATAGTATTAATCTTGTTATCAAAGATTGTTTACTTTTGCAAAGAAAGAGCAACAAAACATTTTTATAACAAAGACGTTATTGTTATTCACCTCTAGAGGGAGCTAAACGACTGCAAGATTCTTGTTCAACCTATGACCTAACCTAAATTATGTTTATTTGAAAATGTAAACATGCAAAAAGTTTTATAGAATATACAGTTTGCACAGTATAAAAGTCACCCATAAATATAAACCTGACTGATTTTTTTCCTGTATGTTTTGATAGTGAGGTCCTGCAGGCTATTTATTAAAACGTTTTAACTTTGGGTCTTGGCTTAACCACCTCCTCGTATGGCATGGGTTTCTACTTTCTTTAAGCTGTAATTGAAATTTAAACGTTTCAAACAGCACAGACACCAATGTATTTATTTTCAATGTATTTATTATATTAAAAATTGCAAGTTGCAAATTGAACGTCCTTTAAAACAAAACATCTCAGATTAGGAGCAAAGCAGACTAACTTCACTCTCCTTTCCATCAAAAACAGAAAGGCTAAACCATGAATGGATGCAGTATCAGGCTACATTCAAGACTGAAGAGTTGCTTAAAGTAGCTTTCTGAAAAAATAAAATTCTGAAAATAAGTGCTCAGTTGAAATGAACAAAAAGTATACCTGAATGGACACAATGTATTTGTTTTGATGGAATCATTTAGTTAAGTTAAACTTTTTGTAGGCTATAGAAATTGAAAATACATGAATAAATCTCTTATAAATGAAAACAAACATTCATTCAAAACATCAAACAGAACCATTTTAACAGTGCAACATAGCTACATTTTACAAAACCTACAAAGTAATTTAATTTCAACTCACACAAAACATTGAAACCCATTTTTAGATTGACATGTGGTTATGATTATTGTCAGTCACACATGTAACAAAAATGATTTTCAAGCCACATCTGGCAAGACATCAACAAGTCTGAAGATTCTTGAGGGGTCAAAAAGATACCAATTACAGATCAGACCCTGCAGCATTTCAGAGGGACAAATATAACAGTGTGGGAAGAATAATTCCATAAAGTCTTCTTTGAAATGTGAATAGGACAAAAAATAAAAATGTGAAGTTTGTGTCCTTTTGAACTCCTTTTGGTTTGGCTTTAAAATAACAAAAACACAACAAACTTTATTCCAAATTATTCAATTCATCTTCAAATCATTTGGAATCTCTCATTAACAACTGAATGGCTTGAAGCAAACACTACTTAATCTGATATCAACATTTTGTTCGTCAATACATTTTGTTTCAACAGATTGAGCACATAGTTCCACCCCCTCTTCACAAATCAATGGTTTAACAATAGAAAATGGTTAAGGAATATTTGGGTGCAACAGTGAAACCATTTAAAGGTCCAACAGCGAAACTATTTTTCTTAAAGGTATAGTTTACCAAAAAAAAAAATTTAATTATTTCATCATTTACTCTCATGTCAAGGGGTCCAAACAACTTTCAACTACTTTCTATGTTCCACAGAATAAATAAAGTAATATAGGTTGTCTGGAGTGACAATAAGGTGAGTAAATGATGACCATATTTATTTTTGATTGAACTATCCCTTTATATCTCGATCATGTTTCAATCATTACTACATGACAGATGTGTTACTTTGTCAAGAAAACTTTAACAAATCAACAAAGGTTCAGGATAGGAAATTCAATCACTGGAGTGAATATCGGAACCTAACATCTGACAAGTCCCCTTTTTGTGAATTTACCTCAAAAGCTAACAGCATGGGCATTCACAGCACAGAGAATGTCAATTGCATGGTAACTTAAAACACTGATTCACACAATGCAAGCATTTCCTTTACTTTTACTATAGTCAGTAAGGGCAAACAATTAAGCAGATGGTAGTCGTACACATTTACTGACTACGATTTGATTTTAGTATATATATCAGGGCAAGTTTACTACTATACATGTCTATTGGGTGTTTTTGAGCAGCAAGGACCATGCAGTGTACACATTACAGGTCTGTCCCATCATAATATAGTGTTATATACAAAACATGCACAAGTCAAATGAGGTCACTGTAACGTATGCATTACTTTTCTAGGCCACATAAAAAGATGATGTTAGCAGGGCAAGACTATTTTGTTGCCAAGACTTGCATTGCAATGCACATTATTACCTATAGTTTGTACATCATCAAATCCAAATTACAGGTTGCTGCAAAAGCATTAATACATTTTCACTGCTGAAAACTTGTATTACAGTTCAAAATAGTTTTGTTTAATAGTAATTGAATACGTAGACACAAACTCATTACAGAAAGATGGAAGAGACTGTAACTAAAGTATAAAATATACAGTTTGATTGAGCAAGATGAATATGGTAATTTTGTATCAATGCAAACATTCAGTTCTCATATTAAATGACTGTATTACTCAAATGAGAATTTCTTTTTAAGGAATTCAAGGTAGACTCTTTTAACACAACATTACACACTGAGTCCGAAATTTTCGTATGCGTTTTTTCGTATTCGTGATTCGGTGGCGCTGAATTGTCAAAACACCCTTCAAACTGCACTCAAACTGCTTGCTATGGATGCGAAAAATGCAGAAAATTGAACCCGATTCGATTTTTTTATGATGGATGAAAGTTTCGGAAGCAGTGTGCAAGCGTGATTGACATAATGCGTATTTATTTTTTAACGTGCGAAAATTTCGGACGTGAATTTCGGACTCAGTGTGCAAGGGCCTTTACACTCAAATCCAGAAGTTGTGATTCATTTTGTAATAAATGTCAGTTGTTCTGGGTTCTTCCAAACAATGGATACAATCATTAATGGCACCACAATGCACAATGCATGTGATGCAGACTGTGTGAAAAACAGCTGGTGAAAACAATTAACAGAAATGCTCATGGAAAGTAACAGAAATAAAAATGATCTGAATTATATCTACACTGTAACATGGGCAAATAATAAAAAATAATGATAAAGAAGGGAAAACCCATGCAAACAGGCATAATAATCTAAAAGATTTTTTAATTATAACGAATTCTATGCACTGTGCTTTATAAAGTTTTATTATTGGTTTAATGGCAATTTGTTTTGGCCTGTGCAGAAAATTATAATAAATGTTAACATAAACTTTGATACTGGACTCATTCTTTACACCCGGAACATCCATTCGTGCCAGCAGTCCTGGATACAATTTATTTCAATAAAAAAAAAAAAAAATTAAAAAGAAAGAAAGAAGAAGCAGCCTTAAAAAAAATAAACAGAAGTATTAAAACATTGCCTCTTGGGCTCTCCAATTTCGTTCCACTTCAGGTCTGAACATTTCTTCCCGATTCACAATCACACCCCATTAGCAAAAGTAGCAGTGATTTCTTGACTTATGCTCTCTTTGACCTCTAGGGGCAGTGAATCAAAAAGGTGGTCCTCCACAATGAGACCATTGCGCCGCAAGAGTCGGCACTGGCCAAGCTGTGCGGGTAGGCGATCCAGGCAGTTCCCCTTCAGCTCAAGATGAGTCAGCTGCAGCAACTGTCCGATTTTCTCTGGTAGCGACGAGATGCAGTTGTGTCCAAGGGATAGGGTACGCAACTTTGTGCATTTGAACAGCTGCTTGGGCACCACTTCCACCTTGTTTCCAGTGATGGCAAAGTGCTGTAGATTTTGGAGAAACCCCACCTCTGGAGGAATCACTACGATGGAGTTGTTACTAACATCCAGGTATCTCAATTTGAGAAGATTGAATAGAGTGGTAGGCAAGGTCTCAAGTTTGTTATGTGACAGATAGAGGAACTCTAGGTTTTTTACGTGACTAATGGACAATGGAATGGAAATGATTTTATTGTGCCACAGTTTGAGGCAGTTAAGCCTTTTGAGGTGCTGGAAGCTGATGACCTCTTCAATGGTACGGATATTGTTCGATTTCAAGTCTAACTCCTGCAGGTTGGTCAAACTAAAAATTGCATGCGGTATCCTCTCCAGCTCACAATTGTGCAGCTCCAGCTCAGCAAGATTCATCATCTTTTTCAAACTGTTTAATACCAAGAGTTTAGTACCATCGTTGTGAACCACAAGTTTGATCAGGTGGGGTGATAAGTCCGTAATGTTAGTTGGGATCTTGGTGAGGTTGCTCTTCAGATGTAGGATCTTTAGATGCCTCAAGTCCCTGAGGGAATCTAATCCTATCATTTTGTTATTCTCGGAGTTCAAGTTTCCCACCAAGTAGAGCTCTCTCAGGTTCTTCAGCATGTAAACCCAAGTGGGAATTTCTGCTACATCCGTAAACTTGACGTGAAGGCACCGGAGGTGATCGCGGAGGAAACTGAACGCAGTCTGTTCGACTTTGGCGGGGCAGTGGTAAAAGTGCAGCTCGTGAAGATTGATCATCTGGGAAATTTTTGCTGTGATTCGTGCCTCTGGGATGAGTTCTAATTTCAGGACCTCTAAATCAGTCAGCTCAAAGACAACATCAGGAACACCCGAGAGCATGAAAAGATGCAGCTCAAGCTTATCCTGTGCATTACGAGTCACGTGTTGCCGTAGTTTCTCAAAGGTCCACTCGTGGTTTAAGCTTATTTCCCGCAGTTTGTTCTCACTTACCTCTGAGAGAAAGACACCAAAACGTTTCGAGTACAACTGGTCATACTGGTCCACCATGTGGAGGAGGAAAGCAAAGTCATTCTTCACATCTGGGATATCACTAAAACTGCTTTCTTCTCGAACTTTTTCAAAGGAATACTCCTTAAGAGGCCGTCTAAACAGCCAAAAAAGAGTGTAAATGCAAACCAAGCCATAAACAAAAATGAGGACAATGTAGCTAACGAGAAGCTTTTTCAACATGAAAGCCATGTTGTGGGTGCACTTAAATTTGGAGTATCCAGTTAAATGCTTAATGTCTGGCTCACAATCATGGTCGAATTTAATGGAGGTGACAAAGGTCATGGTGTAACACAGAATCAGAATGAATTTGACAGTTTTAATTATAGTCTGAGCAACATAAAGTTTGTAGATCAAGTCACTATCTTCGACATGTGTGCGGAACTTTCTCACTTTCTCAAAAAGTGCTTTAGCTTGCTCTCCATCTTTCTTATCAAGTATAGTCATGCTTGGAACTTCAATGACTGGCTTCTCTGTAGAAAACTTAATGCTAGATTTTACAAGCATGGGTGTGGACTGATTTGGACTTCCCTCTTCACTGCTGGTTGAAAAATGCTTTGGTAATGTGGAGGCTCCAGTCAATCTCTGCTTATTCTCTTCCGAGTCTTCGCAGGCTGTCTCAGACAGTGCCTTGGTTGTCCAAGGGGACTCGAAACACTTCCCCAAAATAGACACAAAATGCTCAATTTTGGAACTGGTCTTTGGATACTTGAACCAAAAGTTACTGCTTACCATAAGAACAATAGTGTGAATGAGAGCTAGATATGGAAAGTACTTGGAATACCATGGGAGTGCAACATGGTAGCACATCTGATTAACAAATACATACTGCTGAAAATCCAGATTTGTTCGTAAACCCGTAGGCTGAGGTTGCCTGACAGCAGACGACTGTGGGAAGTGTTGGACAACACTGTCGGTTTGTTCTTTGCTTGCGATAGGTGCAGCTGCTAATGTCACATGGCCTCCTCCTGTCCCTGAGCCAAGAGCTTTCTCTGATGTCCTTTCCGCGGGCACAGGGGTTCGGTCCTCCAGCGATTCCAGAACAGGAAGACAAACCACCTGATCTTTGGTTAACTGCATGGTCCCAGCAAATATGGCCAGCATAAGCATGACCACACCCAGGTAATCCATAAAGACGTCCCACCATGGTTTCAGTATCCGATAAGTTGGCTGGATGTCATTTAGAGAGGCAACTTCTGTGAGGGTAAACATTCCTACATGAAAACATAAAAACAAGTATTTAGTAAATAGTATTATCAATGACAAATAAGAGTGTCCATGAAAACGACAAATCTTTTCCAGGAATGATAAATCTTTAAAGAATCTAGTTGGGAAAACATGAAATCAGCATTTTAAAAAATGAGTGTATTAATGCTGATTTCTTATGGCTTTGAATAGGCTACCTTGAATGTGAGTTTACCCATATAAAACATTTAAAAAAAAACATTTTAAGGCTACAATGACTTGAATAAACAAATCAATTGTCTCCATGTTACGCTCATTTCTATGTGAAAAACAGGCTTGACACAACATAAGTCTCAATCTCAAATTCCATTAAATCAATGTACAAATGTAAGGAGTGGCCTAATACACCACTAAAGATAACAAATGGTCCCATCGCTTGGGGAGACACCCTAGTGTCTCTTCCCTGTATCACTTTCCTCAGCACAGAGCTTGATCAGTGCTGAGGCACTAAAGCACAGCATTAGACATCCTTATTAGATTATCAGCCTTAGTGGGTCCATACTGTACTGCATCAAGACAATAGTACTGCAGTGGTGAGTCTTGCCAAAGACAATATTGTCTGTAATATCAAGTTGCAAGACTGCTCTAACATGCATGCATTGTGCAGGGGTAATATTGACGAGTGGAGCTCGACTTTCACATTGCTAAGACATAATCATAAACATCCAATAGGCAAAAGTGAATGACCTTCTCACTGTCGAAAACAATTGACTGAATGTCATAATGATTAATTAACTTTTTTCAATTGGCTAATCAAGCTGTTATTTATATAAATTATAAATGTCAATGTTTTGAGTGAGATGAATTCATTGCTGGACAATTGAGTTATTTTCATTGAAACGGTGTTATCAGATTACATGTAGTATTACTTAAAACTTTTAATTTTTCTACCATGAGGCATAAGCACTTAATTTACAGCCTCTATGGTCTACTAATAAAACAAAGTCTAGACTTACTTCACAAGACAATCACATTCCTTCCATTCATCACACCAACTATTCAAGTCACAAGCACTTTGTTCTTGTGCTTTGCCTGTCCTGCAGATCTTTCGTTCAGGCATTACACAGGCTTTGATGTCAACATGTCAACTGTAAGGAAGATGTAAGAATTTAAGAAGGATAAGAAAAACTGTTTAAGTTCAAAATACATTATATTTTGTATTTCAGTCAATTAAAGGACAAGTTCGGTATTCTACACTTAAAGCCCTGT